>CM024760.1:133462493-133953407 GCA_014218235.1 Colocasia esculenta
TGCGGTACTTACCAGCTCTGCCGTCTGCCTGGCTGCCTCTTGATCTTGCACCGCCGACTGGAGCAAGGCTCGGAGCGATGCGATCTCACCAGTCACATCCACCTGAATGAATTGCCAAATCATCAGTTCAAATCCATAAATCCAAATTCTTTGAGCTGTAGTGTAGGAGTCTTACCGGTCGGGGCGCTCTTGTATACCTTTCCTCCGTACTTCAAGGCGTACGCCTGGAGGTAGGCATCGTCAGTGGTCGCGTCCGATCTGACCACCCTTGCCTTTCCGCTCCAATTCTCGATCTGCTCGCGCGCCCGCTCCCGCCAGTGTCGTGTCGTGAAGTCCTCGAAAGCTCCGACCCGGCCGGCAAAACCGGTCCCGGACGGGGAACTCCACAACACTCTGCCTGAGGCCCAGGGAGCGCTGGGTAAGGAATAGGTTCAGAGGTAGCATGAGGTTTAGCGCATGCAACCACACCGACCTACCGAAGTAGGGGCGGGCCTGCACTAACCAAGGCTGTCCCTCATCACCCTCCCCCAGATATGGCTGCCAAACCACCTGCAAAAGAAAAGCAATCAGTCATTTCAAGCAAATAATTTAAGCAAAAGCAGAGATTAAAGGTACTTACATCTAGATAAGGGTAGCTGTCGATGGCCTCCTGTAAGCGCTCCAGCTGATCAACCAGATGACGGGTGTCTCAACGAGAGTCCCAAAGGCGTGCAATGGGCACGGGGCTCGGCCGTGTGAGATCCCCTCTCCCCAAGGCTGGGAGGTGTAGATAGGCCCAAACCTGCAAAATGAAAGACAAATTAGATGGCAGTTTAAATCTGGAAGAGTTGGAAGAGAAGGTGTACCTGAATGAAGGGGTAGAAGCTGCTCGTAGACGTCTGCCGCTCGAAGGCGCTCAAGCCATCGAACTGGTGCGCTAGAAAGGCTGCTTCCCAAGCATACCCCCCTACCTCACCTAGGTCCTCTACCAAGGGCAGGAAGCGGCAGTGGACTGCATCGCCTCTCGTGGCAAACAAGAGTCTACCAAGAAAGAGAACGAGAAAACGGCGCAAGTCCAAGTCCGCCTGCGGCCCAGGATCCCTCGCAAGCTCCTCTGGCTGACCCTGGCTAGCCTCGCGAGGTACTCATCCTCACTCTCCCTGCGTTCTTCCCCACCTCGTACAAACCCAGACTCTCCTGCAATGCTAGCCTAGGCACTAGGGAGGACCTACGCTCTACTGGGAGGTCTAGGAGGCGCTCGGCTAAGTCATGATAGCAGGGATAGGTGTAGCCACTCACTGCCACCCGTAGACTCTGAGCCCTGTGATCCGCTCACATTCCTCCAAGCTGGGGATCATGTGCCCATGGAATGCAAAGGCACTCGCCTCTGTGTCCCACCTGCTCCGCATGGCCAGGGTAAGGGCCGAGTCCACCTCATTCTCTCATCCTAAAGATCTGCCCGAACCCATTCCTCTACTCGCTCTCTCTGAAAGGGGGGGAAAGGCTAGGAAAGCAGCTAGCACCAGTGTCCATGACAATCGAGCCTCATTTCACCCTGCAAAATTCGTTCAAGTTCAATTTCAGGCCTTTATTGGTTGTCGGGCAAAGTCGCGACAGCTATTGCAGCAGACGTGACCTTGTCGCGACGGTGCGGGACACCGCGACCTTATCGCGTCACCTTCTTAGGCCGCGATAAGGTCACACTACCTATTGCGACCTCGGGCACTTCCTCCTCGGACCAGAGGGCCCTCCACCCGTCGTCGTGAGCCCGACGCTCCACGTGGCGTTCCTCTGCGATGAGCCCTCGCGATCTCTTTCCGCCTTCATCGCAATGTGAGTTGTTGGGGTGAGTTTTGAGCTAGCAAGAAGGGTGGAGTGCAAGGGGTTGGGGGAAAGGTTCAAGGTTTGGAGATTGGTTTTTTTAAAAACCGGAAAGGAAGAAGGAAGGGGGGCGTTTGTTTTTGAATAAGTCGGTTCTTGACGCAACGTAGCGGGCAGTCGCGTTAATATCGCGCCCCTCTGGGCTGCCGCGACAGCGTCGCGACACCCCGCATGCGCCGCGACATAAAGGCGACAACCCCTGACTGTCGCGTCATCAACAGAGCCCTTCCGTTTGCAGAAAGAAAATTTCATTCTATTTCATTCAACAGTAAATGTACAAGTCTGTACATGCTCTAATTCACTCTAAGCAATCAAACAATGCTTTCAAATCCTTCCTAACTATCACCTGGCCTACAAAATCATATCAAATCAAATCAAATCATTTGTTCCCTCCCACTGGCTGAAGTTTCTTCAAAGCTTCAATGTATTCCTTGATCGCATTGTCGTCTTCCTCCACCTCGGCTTGAATCACGCTCATCGCGCATCCCTCCCAGTGGACGACGGCGCTGTGCATGTCGCGCTCGTCCTGTGCATCGCCTCTTTTCCTCCCTTGAATAGGCGGGAAGTGCGAGAGAAGTGGAACCACCGTCCGGGCTGCACCGCATTGGAGGTGACAGCGGTCCGGGTTGTAGGAAACTAGCGCACCATTGCCCAATAGCCTCAAGGCAAGCCCAGTGCGTTGAGGAAGGTGGATTGTCCGGCCGTGCATGAACCGAGGGCGCATGTCAAAATCCGCCACGGCCAGACTTTAGAGAAATTGGCGCCATGCTTGTATGCCCCTCACTTGAGCCAATTTGCACCAAGCCTGAGTGCTCATGTGAAGTCGTCCACCCACGTATGCTAGCGGGTGGTTCAGAATTGTTTTGCATTCCGTGGTCAGGTCCTCCACCGCCCGGAATTGGATATGCATCCCATCCATAGTTCAAGAGCGACGGACGATCCATAGAAAGGACCCCAAGCACTGCAGAGTCAAGCCAGCATATAGAAAACCAAGATAGCCTGCCCAATTTTCATACCTTCAGAGATGGAGTCAATGATGCTAAGATTGCCAAGGAGATGGCACTGTCGGCTTCCGGGAAGAGTATGACGCGCAAATGCATATGGCGGCTGCCTTGGCAATGGCGGTATAGTTGGTGGTCTTCCGCATACATTGGGAAGTAATCCACTGAGCAATTGGGAGGAGGTGAACATGCATACCACTAGTCATGGAGTAGAGATCATTTTTCTTCGTGGTAATATACGCCAAGATGCTCCACGAATTGATCTGCTCCACGGTGTAGGAGATTGCCGATTCATCGCCCCTTTGATACCGTGGGAGGCCAAGCATGATCTCCAACTCTTCCAAAAGGATTGTCGCCTCGAATTCTGGGAAGATGAATGAGTTGGTTTGTGGATGCCATAGCTCCACCATGGTCATGGCACTCTCCCACACATGCACTAATTTGTTGTAGTTTTTTGCCAGTACGAAGACAGTGGACAACCCCCACTCCTTCAAATGACCAATAGACGTGGGCAGCAGTAGCCGAGCATGGGCACCAGCATGGCATCTTGAGAATCGCCTTGGCCAGGGAGGATCTGAGATATAGGAAGAGACATGAAGAACGGAGGGAAAAGAGAAAAAAGAGAGAGCGAAACAGAGCAAAACAGAACAGTGCAGAAAATTCAGAATCTCAGGAAGGAAAGGCCACGTTACTTGAGCTGCATGGTAGATGTGTGTGTGTAGTGCCCCGAGATAGCGGAGAGTTGCTTCAGATTGGCATACGTTCCCTAGCAGCTTTTGGGCCGGAGTAGGGAGGGATATCTTCTGCAAAAGCTGAATAATCCTCTTCATGGTTGCAAGAGAGGAGATGAGAACTTGAACTTGAAGAGCAGAGGAGCCAGGGGTTAGCTGCGGGATTAGCACCCCAACCCTCTATTTATGAAGTCTTAAGAGTTAGAAACCCACTCTAACCTGAAAATAGGTCTTAGGATAAGATTAGAAGAGGTTTAGGAGTCCTAGTGTGGGTCTAGGTGTCTTAGGATAAGGGTGAATCCCGGTTCCTGGTCTTTCTGAGCTCTGTCTGAGTCGCGACGCCGCGATCTGACGCGACCATGTTGCGACAAGGCGCTGCGATGTGACATGGTCGCGGTCGTTTCGGCAGTCGCCTCTCCACCGGGGGTTGTTTCATCCCGAGTTGTGTATACATTTGTTTGATTGTTATAATTGTTGTGTTTAGTATTCCATTATGTTTATTTCTTATATAAAAAAAACAAAAAAAAATCAGAAATTCAGAAAATCAAGAGATTTCGTCACAGGTAAGACAGGTATTATATTTCGTCCCTATTCCTCGCATTACTATATGGTATTCTATCTATTATATCTTTTCAAGGACCAGCTG
This sequence comes from Colocasia esculenta, assembly GCA_014218235.1. NCBI lineage: Eukaryota > Viridiplantae > Streptophyta > Magnoliopsida > Alismatales > Araceae > Colocasia > Colocasia esculenta. The sequence goes on from CM024760.1 coordinate 133,466,732, forward strand.
GTTCTCAATGTGTTCTAGGATTGAGTTCCCCTTTACCAAAAACAATGATAATCTAGGTACACATTGTTAATGTGGATAGGCCATTGAGTTAGTTAAACGCGGGGACGATAGATTCAGGCCTACACCGCGGTTGTGGGTAGTCTCTTGACCCGTTCCTACTTGACTAGCAATATGATCCTTGATCTATTTTCTTTTTTTCTTTTTCTTTGCATTCGCTTTGATGATTCTTTTACTTTAGCCAGCATGCATCATGTAGGACTTTGAGCTTTCTGACTCATTCTTGACCATTGATGAGCTCGTGTTGAGTGCCCAATCATCCTTCAATTCCAAACAAGAAATCCAATTCCATTCTGAATCGGAACGTTTGCCTTCGAGTAAGTTGTTCCCGTCGGATTGACAAGAATTCCCTGTCTGGATTCCTGATCCAATTATTCCTCCTACTCCTTTGATCCATTTTGGTTGCGAACCGCTCCCAGGATTACCTGCCTGGCACGCACATGTCCTTCTAAAGTGAAACCTGCAGGCCAATCGGCTAGGGTACCTCTCAATCGAGGGGTTGATCGTCTCTTCTTTCTCCTCTCGTCCAGACTTGTGCTCTTCTTGGCATTCTACCCAAACAATCATCTCGGGGCTTTCACAAAGATTCCAATTGCCTGTTAGTTAATATCGGGTGTCTCTTTACCTTGGCCTCCACTTTTCAGTCCACTCCTCATCATCTCCATTCCGCCGTCACTTCATGACATCACCACTACTTCACTTCCCCTGCAAAGTGGAAGCCAAGGAGGGGCAATCTGTAGACACCCGATTTTGACTAATGGGTTGAACCACTTTTCTTGTTGTCTCAGTGGGCCCCTAATTGGTCACTCACCTTGAGCCCATCATTTGCCTTGTTTTGAGCCCTTTAAGCCATTAAAATGCCTTGAAATCCTGAAATTTATCACTTGAGAGAGTCCTTGGGACATAATAACTCTTGTCCTATCATGTAGTTGGCCAATAATTCTCAAATAATGCGGATATATTGTCGCGACGCCTCGTGGCGCCGCATCTCTAGTCGCGACAGTCCTGGCAGCCGCGACAGCCCATGCATTATCCATGCACGTGGGTAATACTGTTGCGTCCACCCGCATTGTCGCATCTTAGTCGCGGCCCTACGATACGTCGCAACAATGACCGAATCCTCTGGCCTTCACAACTACCCCCTATTTATCCTCCATTGAATTCAACTTAATCCTAAGGATTATCCCTACCCCTTGGGTCGGGATCCTAGCCTTAGGGACTCTCCTAAGGATCCCTAAGGACTCTCAACCCGGTTTTATAAGGCTTTATCTCCCATTATGATTTTAAAAAATAATTTTGAAGAAATAATATCAATTATTCTCATCCCAAGCTCTATATAAGCAAGGCCCCTCCTCAAGGACGGGAGAGCCTCATTACCACCCCGAAGGGCTGCCGAAATCTCCTCTGACCTGTACTTAGCACCGCAGCCACTCATTTTGGCCATTTCTCTTAACCTTCCACTCCACGAAAGCCACTCCTTCCACCATTAACGGAGCACGGAACGTGAAAATGGTGACCCCGACGATCTCCTAGAGCTCTTGCACATCTTTGGAGCCGCACTCACGCCAGGGAGTCGCCCCAATGGGGCTCATTTTCTTCTCCTTTCTCTCCTCTTACTTCTACATGCATTTTTATGTTATTTTTAGATAGAGCACTTCTCCATCTACCCACGTTTTTCCCACACCCATAGGGGTTCAAAAGCACCCCAGGTGCGTTCCCGCCATGATCTCCCATTTCCCTCCATTTTTAGAATAGATACTATGCTTCACGTATTCTAATAGGGCATTTTGTTGTGATTTTCTTTGGTTGGCAGGCAAACAGGTGAAATCTACGAGAAGCTCTGGTTCTCCGGCCGGCTGGAGGACGAGAAGAAGGTCCTTACCTTATTTCTCCCGCATTCAGAGAACGCGACGACTGAGGGTGACGCGACCATAGACGCGTCAACGAAAGTCGATGCAACATCAGTCTATCGCGGTGCCCATGGCAACCGCGACACCAGGTCTCCTCCTGTTCTCTCTCCTTTTCCTAGTTTAAGTCAGCCATCATCTCATTTTCATTCTTAGGCGACTTGCTAGGTGGCGATCACATCCTACTTTCCATGCTTCTAATCATAGCGTCCATATTTGTGTCGAGGGGGGGGGGGTACAATCCCTGTGATGACAATGCATACTTAGCAGAACCTAATCATGACACTAATCAACGAAAAATCACAACATTTAACTAATCATGCTTAACATAGTTGTTAAGGCTTATCACTAGAAACACTAATCAAGGATGTCAAACATGCTCAAATTTTAACCACGGATCATGTATATAAACATATTAGATGACTAATTTCTCAAAAAATTTGGAGCAATATATCTAATTTTAACATTTAAAATAGTTTTCATAGAATTAAATGATGGGTCACTAAAAATAAGTTTAACACAAAATTGTAGAATCTAGTAGTCTAGAAACATGTTCACAGGTACCCTAAGTTCACAAAAAAAAAACTAAGATAGAAACTTATATCATACATTTTTTTTTCAAATTAAATATGACATAACATGTAATTTAACCTTAATAGAAATTGTAATAATTCACAGAAACCATCAAAAAATACCCAAATTTCATTAACTACTCCATAGTATGTACAAATCATGGTAAAAACCCTAAAGTCCTCTTTGCACCCCAAAATCCCAAAATTCACACCACGTGCAGTTAAAATAATCTTCCTGAAAAGCTGAAGAACTTAACGGCAATGTCGAGTGCCATCAAACTAGGAACTTGATGGTAGGGGGGATGCCGTCAATCTCCTTGTTGAGCAACTATCCCTAAAAATATTGCTAATATATTTCTAAACATTTATCATAATGTTTTTGCTATGACAAAACCTTTTAATATAGTTTAAATACCTTTTTACTACCATTTATGAAAATTAATATACAAAGACTCTCATATACATACTGTAATATATCTTAGCCAAAATTTATACTTACACAGAATCAATGTATCAACACTAATGAAAATTTCTCAAAGTCCACAGCGTATACTGTATATCATATTGACTCCGACTCAAGAAAAATCAAAGTAGTGCTTTAATTGATGAACAAACTGGTAGTACTCCAACTCCGGAAAAGTCGAAGTCTGGCATGACTCCGACTCCTCAAAAGGTAAAGTCTCTATACCTATTACTTATCTATTGAGCCTTACTTCGACTCCTTGACAGTCAAAGTCGGACTTACTCTGACTTCCTAAAAGTCGAAGTCTACTATCCTTTTGCTGGCACTCCAACTTCTTAAAACTCGAAGTATAACATCGATTGATGAACAGACTTTTCTCACTCTGACTTTCCAAAAGTCGAAGTTTGTGATCAATGTCTCACTGCGACTTCTGTGTAGTCAAAGTTCTTTATGCATATCTTATCTTTGACTCCGACTTCAGGAAAGTCAAAGTATACTATATCAACTTCTGTGTACTTGATACTGAAATAATTTTTTGTATGAATTTGTCATTAAACAGAATCCATGAAATCTTAATCTTGTTTATTTCAAGTTATTTATTATCCCTATGTGATCTCTTACAGAATGAATAACACTTACATATCTCACAGAATAATGTTTTTCTTCTCTATTTGATAATTGCTATATAGTAAATGCAATGGTAGGTATAAGCAGCATGGGCTATCTGTTAGAGCTTACCTACCACTGTCAGAACACCATGACTTTCAGGAAAAGACTTTGTATTCCCCATGCAACTGTCTACCCGATCCTTAAATGCTATGAATTTCTGTCTGTCTAAGCTCATTCTTGCTTTATAGTTTCTTTATCTTACCTACCTTTGAAAGTATGGAGATATCCCTATCTGTCTTGTCCTTTCAGGTTTTTAGAACATTAACGCAGCATGCTTAGCTTTCGGCCTTGAGCATGGAGTTTATAGAACATTAATGAAGTTGTATATCAAGCCATGAAGCTACCAATATAGCCTGAAGACGTTGGACTCTGACGAGCTGAAGATCTGATGGACACCTAGGAAGCTCATATTCTCCTTTCAAACGGATATCCTTCAATGACTAGCTTCCAACGGTTAGTTTCAAGTGGGAAGATATCTGAAGCTCATATATACAAGCCGGAGTTTAAACAAGATATATACACATACCAACCAACAACACACTCAACTCCAATCTGAATTTGCAAGCAAGAGTTTTCACAGCCTTCTATTGAAAAGAAAAAGATACAGAGCTATTTCTTCAGTCTACGACTTCTAAGCTCTCTAGTTATTAAGAAGTCTTTCTCTGTTGGGTGGCATTTTGTAACTATAGATCTTTCTCAGTCCACCCATTTAGATTCAGAATGAGTTAGAGCCTTAATTCTCATTTCTATCTCTTTCTGATTCTGTGTCTGGTGATCCAGTTGAGCAGACATACAAGTGTTCTTTATTTCTATATTAGATAACCCGTAGGTGCTTTGTTTCCTGTAGTGCCCCTCTTGTCTGATGATCAGTCCATCTCCATATAAAATTTATTCTGAATTATATATGTATTTTTTGGTGATTAACAAAACCTTAAAAAATATTTTCTAACAACATTTTCTAAAGTTTAACCACAGGAAATAACTTAAGCAAAATTTTTAAGTTGTCCTCACACACTGTCATTTGAAGTTCAAAGCATGAATTTTGTCTAAGTATACATCAACTTCCATATAATAGTTCACAATGATTTCATTGGTACATCGATTTCATATCACTTAAACAACGATTTCGTTGGTACATCGATTTCATATCACTTAAACATCGATTTCGTTGACACATCGATTTCAATCACTTAAACAACGATTTTGTTGGTACATCAATTTCATATCATTTAAACAACGATTTCGTTGATACATCGATTTCATATCACTTAAACATCGATTTCGTTGATACATCGATTTCATATCACTTAAACATCGATTTCGTTGATACATAGATTTCATATCACTTAAACATCGATTTCGTTGATACATCGATTTCATATCACTTAAACATCGATTTCGTTGTTACATCGATTTCATTTCACTTGAACATTGATTTCGGTAAAACAACAATTTCATTATCGATTTCACTTAAATAATGATTTAATGATCGATTTCACTTAAACAACGATTTCATCATTGAAACAATGATTTCATGATCGATTTAACTTAAGCAGCGATTTCATCATTGAAACAATAATTTCATGATCAATTTCACTTATACAATGACTTGGTCGCTACATCGATTCTATTTCACTTAAACAACGATTTGGTCACCATAACGATTTGGTTATTGTTACAATGATTTGGTTGAAACAATGATTTCATCTCTACAACGACTTCACTTATACAACGATTTCATTTGCAGATCGATTTCTATAAAAAAACGACTTTGTACAGAACATCGAATTCATTAATACATGGATTATGCTCATATCGATTCTCTCTGAGTACAGCCTGTCTAAATACATCAACCCTCTATTATTGATTACATTTTAGACAGTTGTCCAACATTCTCGTTTAAATCTTCTTTTAACCATTCTTTAGTTCCATTCCATATGATATTCAAATGTATTTCAAATCCTTGTGGATTTCAAAGTTTTCCCGCGAAAGCATGTTGTATCCCACAATGTCTAACATTTATTGTGACAATACACAACTCTGCACAATATATCATTTACATGTCTTGCCTATTCACACAAAGTCAATGATAGAATGGTATTTCCCTTCTTGTGTATCTTTATACAACATTGACTGACAGTTTAGACAAAGATAAGTTGTCTAGGTCTCAGCATTTATTGTGTGCAGGGTTTCCGGAGGAAACACACGTCTCAAATATAGACCTGTCAACTTGACAAGAGGATATAAGATTCAAACAATCTTTCCTCCTGAGTGTATGCGTCTATCCGAGCAATAATGGCTGCAGGTTCACTTGCTCTTTTCCTCGGACCAGTCATTCCAATGTGCATGAAGATGTGAGACAATGGATATTTCAACGGATACTACAACAGTCAAATAATTTCAAGAAGATAAAAGAAGACTGGTGACTCCAAGCAGAAGAACACTTTTTTCACTTTGAACCCTTGAGAAGCTTCAAGATCTTAGTCACTTGTAGAAAAATGAGAGCAAGCTCTTCCATTCTAATTTTCTGTAGCTCTTAGCTCTCTGTGAGAACAGTGCATTACTTTTAAGAGCTTGTGTGAGACTAGAACGTGGCATTGTTGACTGTACACTTTCGTTGTCTAGAGTTCTTTGCACACGTCAAAATGCTCACCTTATCTAAACTGTCTCACAAATTTAAAATAGCAAAGATGAACTAGCAAAGTGGTAAGAACAGGTCATTTCCACAGGGAGACTGAATAAAGTTTGACTTAAGAAACTATTTTTTGAAACAATTCTAACAAACACTTTTTCACCAAAATAACATTGCATTAGAATCAATTCTATAAACAGCACCAATCAAATCCCTCACAATCTCGACAGGTCAAACATAATGAAAGAACAAGCTGAATTGAAATTAAAGGATAAATGGTATCACTGTACCGTCTCAATTGAGGGATCGATTAGGTAAACAACAATCTGAACTAGAAACACACAGATGCACTTCTAATTCTGAAATGATTTGAAACTTAAGAAGATGAAAAGATGGCAGAACAAGAATTCTCAAAAGAACATTATCAAACCAATGTACCCCTACAGCTCAGGGGATGAACAATCAACATTCTCAGCTATTCCACAAACATCAGCCAACTATCCTCACAGCTCAAGAATTGAACAAAAAATTCAGAAATAGAATTTATTATTACTAAATCAGAATCGCAATTCTATTACAACTCAAAGATCAGAATGAGACAGTGAAAAGGAACTGAACAAAAAATTTAAATTGAGAACAACATGAACTATGAGAATGTCAGATCACTATACTCTCACAGCTCGAGGGATTAACAGAAAATTCAGAACAAGATTTTACTATTGCGAAAGCAAATTCCTAATGCTACCACTATAGAATAGGAATAACAATGAAAGATTAACACTAAGAAGCTCTGAAATCTTCATGAATTCAGACCTATCCTCTGCTATAATAGGAACATAGACTCACTATCTCAACCCTGGATATGGACACTCCGAAAGTTCTCTGGATGCCGGACAGCCCCAGAACAAGCCAAGAAATGGGATCTTCTTGGTTGCCCTGTGCCGTCTCTGTAGCACACGCCTCTGGATCATCCTCTTGCACAATCACCCTTCAGAAGAACAGAAGAATGTAGTCGCCCTCCGAAACACAGAAGAAATGAAAATAACAAACTCCACTGGATCGTCCTCCCCAACTCTCACTAAATGCAGAAGAAATGGAAAATTTCATTGGATTGATCTCACTAAACACAAAAGAAATGGAAGAAGAGCATTCGATCTCCTCAACACAGAAGGAAGGGAAAAATGGAACCCAGCAGCCCCTGGAATCCCTCAGAGCAGCCGAAATCCCCCACCAAAAAAAATGCTGAACAAAAACAGATGCGGAACCCCGAAAGAGCCAAACCCCCTCAGAAGAGCAAAACCCCCTCCCAACCGAAGAGAAAAAGAAAAACGAAAATTCACTGGATCGGTTTTCCCTAAACACAGAAGAAATAGAAAAACTTCACTGAATCCCCCTCACAGTAGCCTACAGAAGAGAGGAAGAAGAAGCATTCGAATCTCTGAACACAGAAGAAATGAAATTAACAATCTCAACTAATGTTGAACAACAGAAGAGAAGAAGAAATTCTAAAAAAAAATGCAGAAGCCCTCTAGAACATAGAAGAAATGAAAATAACAAACTCCACTGGATCGATCTCCCCAACTCTCACAAAACATAGAAGAAAGAACCCCCCCCCCCCCCCCCCCCGATCTCCTTCCAGCAGTAGCAAAGAGAAGAAGAAAAATCCAAAATATTTTATAGTCGCCATCCCCTACAGCTGAACCATCTCAAATGCTGAACTCCCCATTTTGAGGACCTTAGGGTCCTTATATAGGCTCCTCGCCCCAAACCAGCCTCACGCACCACCAGAGCTCCTACGTCGCACTGCCTTAAGTGCTCCCCAGCTCTATACGATCTCCCTCTAGCACGCACGAGATCCGGCTGCACCAGATCCGCTACGTAGCTCCTTCGCACAGCCTCCATCACCAGCTTCCGCTTCGTAGCTTCTGCATCACACCGCCATGCCAGCTCAGTTCCATCGCCCACAGCTTCTTTACGCACGTCAGCCCATGCCCCTGCTCTACACCAGCTGCATCTACACAGCTGGGTGGCTCCAGAGCTGCACACCGCCTCTGCATCGCATCGCCAGTGCACACGAGATGCTCTTCCCACCTCCAGCCGTACACATCCCAACGGCACCAACTCCGCACGCCACCTCAGCTTCGCACAGCCGAATGCACACTGCCAGCTCTGCACAGGAGCTCCTCCACCAGATCGCCGCACTCCTCCAGCTCCTTCTGGATTCTTCCTACCTTCGTCCACCTGGTGGGAAGGAAGAAGAGGTTTCAGTGGTTTTAGTGGTGTCCGTGACTTATTTGGGTTGGATGAGAGAATGGCGCTATGGACCAATGGTGGTTAAGAAACATTCTGGTGCAATGGATTCATGAGGTGGGTTTAAAATTTATTTTAAAAAAATTGATTTATTTACTGATTAATATTCACAAGGATTATTAGAAGATGTTTACGAAAATTATTTATATACAATATTTATTAATGTTCTTCATTTCCAACAATGTACCTGTAAAAAGAGAAAACACTTTTATTAGTAAAACTATTCAAAAGATATTGACTTTATTAAATGAGAATCTAACTATGTGTTCTACCCAAAAAATTAACTATTATGCTAAAAAATGTATACATGAATGAAATGAAAATTATAATCAAAATGCACATTATTTATGGACAAAGGATGTCTAAAATCAATTATATGTATGAAATTTAACACGAAAAATTTCACAGTTATCACTCCCCCCTACTTGAACATTGCTAGTCCCTTAGCAATAAAAATATTACTCCAAATGTAGGACTAGAAAATGTAATGTCTCATGCTAAACAACCATCATGTAAAAGATTAATGTGGAGATATGTCTTTCCTAATTGTAAGGGCTTATGGCAAGAAATTAGTGCAAGAATGATTGCTCACTTAAGAGCTCACATCAGCCCTTCTACAGCTTCTCTGCCTCAGCTAGTATTTGAGATTAGATTAATTCCAGGGAGAAGAAAAGAATTGTGGAATAAGATCCTTTCTCAGTCAGATTGGGTTGTTCTCTCAGTTCCATTCTGCCCAACTTCTTTGACGATTATTTTTCTGAGCTGAGGACTTTGCCCCATTACTTGCACTTTGTGCACTCAAATTTTTTTTCTTTCTTTATCATCCATAATGCTGCACAACCCATCACTTTTCAAGTGTAGCGAGTCCAACTTTACTCAGATCCGGGGCATTTTTCATGGATGTATATATATATTTTTTTTTCTTTTGCTTTTTCTTTTATTTTATTTTCCTCTTAAAGAAAGGATGAATAGTCAAGTTCCTTGATCACATGTCTTCACTTCCTTCGCATTCACTTAAGGGGAATGGAAAACCAATCACCTCTCTCCTACTAGCTTTAACAAATTTGCTACATTCGGGTTCAGCTAGTCTAAGTGGCTGTGTAGTGTGTGTATAAAAACTTCTTGCCATAAATAACTACATAAGGTAGACAGGAAGTACATGTAAACCTTTACTAGAGGCTACCTAACATGGATGTCTGCAATGGGATGTGACAACTTCAAAATTTTAATTGTTAAAGATCAGGCACATAGTCTGTGTTTCGCAATGCCAGACATTTTTTATTCAAAGATGAAACATTGTGAAATTTTCGTTTTATTTGCACATGTATAAGCTCAATATGAAAAAATGAAGCACTGGTTAGGGTGAGGACTATGAATGCATGCTTATTCCACCATTCCCAATTTATTTATAGGAAAAGAAAGTAAGATAGAGAATTACCTGATAAAGGAAATCTGTACACATGGGTTGCCTCCCAAGAGCGCTAAGTTTATCGTATTCAGCCAGACACAATCAAGCTCCATTTGGCTCAACTAACTTGGTAGACTCAATCTTCAAGGAAGATGGGCTTCCAAAGAAGTGCTTTAATCTCTGCCCATTAACAGTGAATGATTGTCCAGTTTTAGGGACAAGAATAATGACAACAGCATTGTCATAAGCTTTGACAACTTTGTAAGGACCATCCCATCGGGACTTCAATTTTCCCAGAAGCAGACGAAGCCTAGAATTAAATAACCAAACCTTATCATGCACTTGAAAAGTTTTTCTATGAATGTGTTTATCATGGAATGCTTTGGCTTTGGCTTTATAGATCTTGGAACTTTCATAGCCTTCATTTCTGAGCTCTTCTAGCTCATTCAGCTGTATAGTCCTTTGTTGACCAGCTTGGGCTAAATCAAGATTTACTTGTTTAATATCCCAATAGGCTCTATGCTCAAGTTCAACTAGCAGATGACAAGATTTTCCAAAAACAACCCAGTAAGCAGACATTCCAATGGGAGTTTTGAAAGCGGTTCGGTAGGCCCACAATGCATCATCTAACCTTTCTGACCAGTCTTTCCTATCAGGCCTAACCAACTTCTGAAGAATGTTCTTAATCTCCCTGTTTGATACTTTTACCTAGCCATTGGTTTGCGGATGGTAAGGTGTTGCCAGCGTATGGGTGATCCCATACTTCCTTAGAAGGGTCCTAAATTGAGTGTTAATGAAATGTGGTCCTCCATCACTAATGATTGCCTTGGGCCACCTAAATCTAGAAATGATGTTTTTCTGAACAAATTTGATAACCACCTTATGATCATTGGTCTTTGTGACAATGGCCTCTATCCATTTGAACACATAATCAACAGCAACTAAAATGTAAATGTATTCAAAGGATGGTGGAAAAGGTCCCATAATGTCTATCTCCCATACAACAAAAATTTCTACAACCAAAATGGGGTTAAGAGACATAATATCCTTCTCAGAAATGTTTCCCATGGTTTGACATCTAGGACAAGCCTTACAAAATTGGTGAGCATCCTTAAACAACGTGGGCCAATAGAAACCGGAGTCTAAGACCTTGGCAGCGGTCTTCTTTCCTGAAAAATACCCTTCACAAGCAAGAGAATGGGAAAACCTAAGGACATTTTGATGCTCACTCTCAGGGACACATCTTCTTATCACTTGGTCTGGTCCTATAAAAAATAGCTCCGGGTCCTCCCAAATAAAATACTTGTCCCTAGGAAAGAATCTCTCTCTTTCATTTTTGGTCCAATCTCCAGGTACTCGTCCAATGACTTTATAATTCACAATGTGTGCGTACCATGGAGATGAAATATTGGATACAACTAAAATGTGCTCATCTGGGAAAGCATCTGTAATAGGCATAGAGTCCGGGGCAACTATTCTGGACAAATGGTCAGCTACCACATTCTTGGATCCTATCTTATAATGAATTTCCAAATCAAACTCATGTAACAATAGAATTCATCTGATCAGCCTAGGCTTGGCATCCTTTTTGGCAAGCAAATGCCTTAAGGCAGCATGGTCAGTGAAGACAATGATTTTAGCTCCTAAAAGGTAAGATCTGAACTTCTCTAAGGCAAAAACAATAGCTAGGAGCTCTTTCTCAGTGGTTGTGCATCAAATCTGGGTGTCATTCAATGTTCTGCTTGCATAATAAATCACTACAGATCCTTTATCAATTTTCTGACCCAAAATGGCACCTATTGCAAAGTCTGAAGCATCACACATTATCTCAAATGGTAATGACCAGTCTGGAGATTGTAGAATTGGAGCTCTGGTCAAAATGTCTTTAAGTCCTCAAATGATTTATTACAAGCTTCGTAAAAAATGAAAGGAGTGTCTTTTAACAAAGAAGTCAATGGTCTTGCAATTTTGGAAAAGTCTTTGATGAACCTCCTATGGAATCCAGCATGACCAAGGAAGGATCGAATTTGTTTGATAGAGTTGGGAGGAGGCAACTTAGAAATGACATTTATCTTGGCTTTATCTACCTCTATCCCTCTCTCTGAGACAATATGCCCTAAGACAATCCCCTCCTTATCCATGACGTGGCTCTTTTCCCAACTTCAAACAAGATTTGCATTAATGCATCTTTTGAGCACTTCAGTCAAATGGTCGAGGCACGAATCAAAGTCACTTCCAAACACAGAAAAATTATCCATGAAGACTTCTATGTAATCCCCAACCATGTCTGAGAAGATAGACATCATGCAACGTTGAAAAGTTGCAAGGGCATTGCACAACCCGAAGGGCATATGTCTAAAGGAAAAAGATTCAAATGGACATATGAAAGTGGTCTTTTCTTGATCCTAAGGGTGAATAGCCACTTGGTTTTGCCTTGAATAACCATCAAGAAAGCAAAAGAATTTTTGGCCTGCATGTTCTCTATGATTTGGTCAATGAAAGGCAAGGGGAAATAGTCTTTCTTAGTCATCGCATTCAATTTGCGATAGTCAATGCACAGTCTTCATCCTGTAGCTAGCCGAGTGGGAATGAGCTCACCCTTTTCAGTTTGAATTACAGTTAGTCTTGACTTTTTAGGCACAACTTGAGTTGGACTAACCCACTGGCTATCAGAGATGGGGTAAATGAATTCAGCATCAAGCCATTTGACAATCTCCCTCTTAAGAACTTCTTTCATGTTGGGATTAAGCTTTCTTTGCATTTCTCTTGAGCTTTTAGCATTTTCTTTTAAGTATATGCGATGTGTGCACACTGAAGGACTTGTCCCTCTCAGATCATATATTGTCCAACCTATAGCTTTACTATGACTTTTCAAAACTTCAATCAATTTCTTCTCCGGCCCTTCCTTAAGATCACTAGCAATTATGATGGGCCAAGTCTCGTTCTCTCCTAGAAAGATGTACTTCAAACTAGCAGGGAGTGGTTTTAGCTCAACCTTAGGAGGACAATCTAATGGAAATGATGGATCATTATTCTGAAATAGGGAACTAAATTGCCCTTCCTCTCCCTCAAACTCTAGAGCACAGGGTTGGTCAACTGTTTCTTCCACACAAGATTCTTCCAAGGAGTCTACCACTAGACAACTCTCTCCATCATGATGCCTAGATGCCCTAAAAATATTGATAATAACCCGCCTATCCTCAAATGATATATCCATCATCCCGGTAGCACAATCAATTTTAGCTCTTGCTGTAGCCAAAAAAGGTCTACCAAGGATGATAGTGGACTGAGTTAAATCATGAGGAGTGTTCATGTCCAGAATGATGAAATCGACAGGGAAGTAACAATCATTGATTTTCACAATAACATCGTCAACTAAGCCTTTGGGAGTGGTGACAGAACGATCGGCTAGTTGAAGGACAACAGAAGTGGGTTTCAATTCTCCTAACTTGAATTTCTCAAAAATAGCAAAAGGTAGGAGATTGACACTGGCTCCCAAATCTAAAAGACTGCTTTTAAAAGTGACTCCACCGATGGTGCAAGGAATTAGTGGAGTACCTGGATTTTTGAGCTTTTTAGGGAGTTGGTTCAAGACAATGGTACTCACAGTTTATGGAAGAATGACTATTTAAGTTTTATTTCGCACTTGACATTTTGGAGTGCACATTTCTTTTAGGAATTTGACATAGGCAGGCACATGCTTAATGGCATCAAGAAGAGGAATGTTGATGTGAACTTGCTTAAATAGTTCCAAGAGTTCTTCATTACCAGTTGGTTTGTTTTTTCATTTTGGCTTTAGAGCTTCAAGAAAAGGGACTCTTAGAATGTAACATCTTGGGTCTTCATTCATTTTGATTTTGTCCACAGATTCTTCAGTCATTTTCTCTTTTCCCTTGGATTTTTCTTTATCAATATTTTCTTCAATCTCTTCTTCAATTTTAGTTTCAATTTCATTTTCTTTATCCTCATGCAATGTTGACATGCGTGGGTGGGGATTTATTCTGATTTTTCCACTTCTAAATGTAGACATAGTTTTAGCATTTTATACTTGGGGGGCCCTAGCTTGGGCAGGAGGAGAGTTATGTTGTATAGGTTGATTCTGGTTTTGTGGTGCTGGAATGTTCTGAACAAAAGCTTGTTGTGGGTTTGATGGTGGTGGTGCATTTTGGCGAGCAGGTGGTCTATACCCCTGGGCTTCATGGTATTGCTGGTTCTGATAAAATCCGGGAGGGTTGTTCCTTCGGTTTGCTATAGCTTGACTTGGCAGCTTACCTGATTCCCTCCTATGACATACATCAGCAATCTGGGACTCTATCCTTGACAAATTTTGTTGAAAATTTTGGTTTTGATTTTGATATTGATTTTGTTGTTCTTGCACAATTTGGCACACAGTCAACATCATGTTTTGGAGTTTATTTATTTATCTTCCCAATTGGGTTGAGGAGGTGGTAGTTGATTATATGAAGGTTGCTGGAAATTGGTATGAGCAAATTGATTGGAGTTTTGATTTCCTTGGACTTGTGGAGTTTGGAATAAGAAGATTGGTCAAATCCTAGATTCTGATTGGGATAGGATTGACCATACATGGATTGCTTATAGGAAGGTTGAGACACTTGTTCAGATTGATGTTTCTAAGAAACGTTTGGGTGGTTTCTCCAACCAAGGTTGTATTTGTTAGAATATGGATCATAGGAGGGTTTGTAAAAACCTTGGGCAGCTTGGACTTATTCTTGAATAAAAGGAAGTAATTGAGCAGTAGTGGGGCAAGCATTGGTAGGGTGGGCTGAGCTAGCACACATAGAGCAAGTTTCAGGTGGTTGAGAAAATTTGGGTGTGGCTTGCCCAATCAAAGATAGTAACTGATCGAATTTTTCTTCCAACTTTTGCTCCAATCTCTGGTCAAGTCTAGCTAACAGATCTTCTACCCTAGAATCTGATTCTCCTCTCTCTCTTAATTCATACAACCCTGCCTTCCTTACAGGTCCTAGTGCTCTCTCGTAAGAGTGGAGTGAGGCATGATTGATAGAATTCTCACTCAATGTATCAAACAGATTATATGCCTCATCCTCGCTCTTAGTCATGAATGCTCCTCCACACGAGGCATCAACCATGTGCCTATTTGATTCTGTCAGACATTCATAAAAAGCTTGGACTATTTGCCACCTCGACAGACCGTGGTGGGGGTATTTTCTAAGCAACTCTTTTAATCTCTCCCACGATTCATGCATTAACTCTCCCGGGTGTTAGGAGAACCCAGTTATTGCTCTTCTCATGGTGTTAGTGCGGCCAATGGGGTAAAATTTCTTCAAAAATTCCTGCTGCATTTCTGTCTATGTTCTAATGGTTCTCCCTATGGTTCCTAACCAATGTTTGGCCTTATCTTTTAAAGAGAATGGGAATAGGGTCAGTCTCAAGGCATTTTTAGTGAAATTTTGGATTCTTACAGTGGAACAAATCTCTAGGAACTCATCTATATGCTTATAGGGGTCTTCATTGGGATTGCCATAGAAGGATGGCAACATCTGAATAGTTCCTAGTTTGATTTCAAAGTGATTTGCAGGAATTTCCGGCCTGATGCAAGTAGCAAGTTGATAATAAGAAGGAATAAAATACTCCTTCATCTGTCTGGGTGTGACCTCTTATACATTCCTAGAAGCTTGGTTTTGATCTTGGTTGGCCATTCTAGTTTTCCTATGAAAGAATCTTTCGATCTCGTCTATAGGTTGAGCCAAATCTATGTTAAAGGAGTGTCTACCAAGCATACACAATCGAAAAGCCCTCTTTTTTTATTTTGAACTTTTAGATTTTTATTGAATTTTTATGAACAAACACAAACAAACAAACACTTTCAAAACAAATTGACCTAAACACTAAGTGTTCCTTGGACCTATGTTATTTTTCTCAAAATCAGATTTATGCTTGCTTAAGTCCAATCCTAACTCTTCTTGTACCGGCCAGGTAAAGGGTGGAGTAGAGGGAGGCCCCCCTTGCTTTCGCAAGGACCCAATTAAATAACCTCTAGCTCACTTAAGCATAAGCTTTTTAACCTCTAATCCTAGACACCAGACTTAAAGAGAAGTTTTGAAATTAAGAAAGGATAAATCTAATTATGAACCCTAGGGCCAAGTCTACTGGTTTTTATTAAAAATTTAGAAAAATGCAAGAATGTGAAGAATTTTTTGTGATTTTTGGGCAAAGGAAAGGGTGATAAAATCCCTCATATTATCTTTATTTTTTTTAAAGGGTGATGCCCTTAAGTAGTCCCTTTTACAAATATGAAGTGCAACAAATCAATTTCAAACAAGGATTTTCTAATGCTAAGTCTAATGCATGAAACAAGAGATAGAAGTCATACCTTTCCCCCACACTCTTCAAAGTAGAAAATGGAATGGAATTCAAATGACAATTAAAATGATGAATGACCTAAAATAAGTGATTATAATCTTAAGAAGGTGAAAATTTTAATTTGCAAAACAAACGGCTTCCATGAAAGAGCGATTTGGAAAAAAAATTCGATTTTTTTTGAACTAATAAAATGAAACTTAACTAAGAAAATATAAAGTGATACTATAAACTAATTCCAAACCACTCAAACCACCAAAGGCCAATTATTACATGCCAACAACAAAGAAATCACTGTACATGCACAGAGAGTACATGAAAACCTCACTATAAGTTTCACTCACACTCTTCTTTCTAAATTTCTGAATAAAAGGAAAATGCGAAAGCAAATCAGCAAGCTCACATCTCCAATGGGCTCAAATGTCAAGCACAATCTACATGTTCCACTTCTATGCAAATCTGAAATAAAAAGCCCAATAACAAGTCAATAGAAAGCCCAATGCAAATAAAATCAAATCAAAACAGATTTAAATCAAACTCTAATGCCTCCCTGGCAACAGCGCCATGATGAACGCGGCATTGTTGACTGTACACTTTTGTTGTCTATAGTTCTTTGCACACGTCAAAATTCTCACCTTCTCTAAATTGTCTCACAAATTTAAAATAGCAAAGATGAACTAGCAAAGTGGTGAGTACTTGTCATTTCCACAGGGAGATTGAATAAAGTTTGACTTAAGAAACTACTTTTTGAAACAATTCTAACAAACACTTTTTCACCAAAATAACATTGCATTAGAATCAATTCTATAAACAACACCAATCAAATCCCTTACAATCTCGATAGGTCAAACAAAATGAAAGAACAAGCTGAATTGAAATTAAAAGAGAATTGGTATCACTGTACCCACTCAATTGAGGGATCGAACAGGTAAACAACAATCTGAACTAGAAACACACGAATGCACTTCTAATTCTGAAATGATTTGAAACATCAGAAGATGAAAAGATGGCAGAACAAGAATTCTCAAAACAACATTATCAAACCAATGTACCCCTACAGCTCAGGGGATGAACAATCAACATTCTCAGCTCTTCCACAAACATCAGCCAACTATCCTCACAACTCCAGAATTGAACAGAAAATTCAGAAACAAAATTTATTATTACAAAATCAGAATCGCAATTCTATTACAACTCGAAGATCAGAATGAGACAGTGAAAATGAACTCATCCAAAACTTTAAACTGAGAACAACATGAACTATGAGAATGTCATATCACTATACCCTCACAGCTCGAGGGATGAACAGAAAATTCAGAACAAGATTTTACTGTTGCTAAAGCAAATTCCTAATGCTACCACTACATAACAAGAATAAGAACAAAAGATTAACATTAAGAAGCTCCGAAATCTTCATGAATTTAGACCTATCCTCTGCTACAATAGGAACATAGACTCACTATGTCAACCCTGGATTTGGACTCTCTAAAAGTTCTCTGGATGCCGGACAACCCCAGAACAAGCCAAGAAATGGGATCTTCTTGGTTGCCATGTGCCGTCTCTATAGAACACGCCTCCGGATCGTCCTCATGCGTAGTCACCCTTCAGAAGAACAGAAGAATGCAGTCGCCCTCCGAAACACAGAAGAAATGAAAATAACAAACTCCACTGGACCGTTCTCCCCAACTCTCACTAAATGTAGAAGAAATGGAACTTTTCACTGGATTGATCTCACTAAACACAGAAGAAATGGAAGAAGAGCATTAGATCTCCCCAACACAGAAGGAAGGGAAAAATGGAACCCATCAGCCCCTGGAATCCCTCACAGTGGCCTACAGAAGAGAGGAAGAAGAAGCATTCGAATCTCTGAACATAGAAGAAATGAAATTAACAAACTCCACTAATGTTGAACAATAGAAGAGAAGAAGAAATTCTAAAAAACATGCAGAGGCCCTCTAGAACACAGAGGAAATGAAATAACAAACTCCATTGGATCAATCTGCCTAACGCTCACAAAACATAGAAGAAAGAGACCCCCGATCCCCCTTCCAGCAGCAGGGAAGAGAAGAAGAAAAATCCAAAAAAAATTGCAGTCGCCCTCCCCTACAGCCGAACCATCTCAAATGCTGAACTCCCCTTTCTGAGGACATTGGGCTCCTTATATAGGCTCCTCGCCCCAAACCAGCCTCACGCACCGCCGGAGCTCCTGCGTCGCATTGCTCCAGTGCTCCCCAGCTCTGCACGATCCGCCTCTAGCACGCATGAGATCTGGCTGCACCAGCTTAGTTACATAGCTCCTTTGCACTGCCTCCATCACCAGCTTCTACTTCACAGCTTCTGCATTGCACCGCCACGCCAGCTCAGCTCCATCGCCCACAGCTTCTTCACGCACGGTAGCCCATGCCCCTGCTCCACACCAGCTATATCTGCACAGCTGGGTGCCTCTAAAGCTGTGCACTGCCGGTGGCATCGCATTGCCAGTGCACATGAGCTACGCTTCCCGCCTCCAGCCGTACACATCCCTGTAGTACCAGCTCCGCACGCCGCCTCAGCTTCGCACAGCAGCCCACTTTGCACAGCCGGATGCACACCACCAGCTCTGCGCAGGAGCTCCTCCACCAGATTGCCGCACGCCTCCAGCTCCTTCTGGATTCTTCTTGCCTTCGTCCACCTGGTGGGAAGGAAGAAGGGGTTTCAGTGGTTTTAGTGGTGTGCGTGACTTATTTGGGTTGGATGAGAGAATGGAGCAATGGACCAATGGTGGTTAAGAAACATTCTGGCGCAATGGATTCATGAGGGTGGTTTAAAATTTATTTTAAAAAATCTGATTTATTTACATATTAATATTTACAAGGATTATTAGAAGATGTTTACGAAAGTTATTTATATACAATATTTATTAACGATCTTCATTTCCAACAATGTACCAGTAAAAGGCGAAAACACTTTTGTTCGTAAAACTATTAAAAAGATATTGACTTTATTAAATGAGAATCTAACTATGTGTTCTAGCCAAAAATTTAACTAATATGCTCATAAATTTATACATGAATGAAATGAAAATTATAATCAAAATGCACATTATTTATGGACAACGGATGTCCAAAATCAATTATATGTATGAAATTTAACACTAAACATTTCACAGTTATCAAGACCCCGAACTTTGTTCATTTTGTATTATGCATCTGGTAGTTACTTGTTATGTATATAGTGAGTGTATTAAATTTGTGTATATTATAATTGTTCAATGTGTATACGTATGTATATATGTTATTTTCTACGAATATAGGTAATTAGCTAATTTTGTACATGATGTACTTATTTAAATATTGTGCATGTTGTATTTAAGTAAGTTGAGCATATGATAGGTAAGTATTACTATATACCTCGTAAGTGCATATGAGTTATTTTCGTACATGTATATATTTAAATGTGCATGCATTCTCTAACTATAGAAGTACATGTTATATTTATTTAAATCAATGCATGTTGTATGTAACTATGTTGTATACCTATATATATATGTATATGTGTGTTTATCTTGTGCATAAGATGGCTATGAAATTTTTGTAAGTTGTTTATGATGTATAAATATAACTATTTTGATGTATTCTGGTTTTCTGGCCGAGATGCACAGTTGGCGGCAACATGCAGGCCGCTGACTGCATGGCTAGAGGGATTGGCATCCAGATCGATGAACGCCAACCCCCCTGTTGGTGGCACCTTATGTGGACGCCAAGTTCCCAGCTGTGTGGTGGTTTCAGATTTGGTAACGTCTGCGTTTCGTCCGGTTCCAGCTTAGGAAACCCATCTATAACCGTAGGAGACCTACCCTAATGCGTACCCAACCTACCCAGCTCTATAAAAAACACCTTGGTTCGGACGGATCACGTCTTTTGGTCTTTGTGAAACCCTAGAACCCTTGTGGAGAAAAGCTGATCTTTGGACAGCTGGATCTGGCGACTGGAGGAGTTTCTGGAGATCTACACCGACTGGAGGATAGTCCATACATCAAGGAAGCATCTCCAAGTCAGAGGATCATCCTACATCAATAGAAGAACTGGATCTAAAGTGGTTTTGAACACCTTCTTGGCTGGGCCGAGGAAGGCTTCTCCAACAATATTTGATCTTTGTGGATTTATTGTGAGGAAAGTAACCTATGGATGTCAACCCTACTCATGTCCTATTAGTTTATAGCAATTTTCAGGAAATTTCCTCGTTTTTTGGAACCTCCAAATTCCCCTCACATTTGTGTGTTGTCTACATGGTCTGTAGACAGGAAGTTGGCGGCCACATACTGTGCTGCCAAGTTCCTATGTTGGTGGCATGATCCTATGTCGTTGACAGAGTTGGCGGCATACACTGTGCCGCCAGGTTCTTCAGGGTTCTAAAAGGGCACTGTTTGATCTTTAAAAAGTGTTATTTGGACTTCTGTATATGTATGCATACTGTAAAAATTATATGTGGTTAGGAACAATCAATAGGTCATATCATGAAGACATGTTGAATTTCTATAATTAGTTCTAATTATTAAAATTCTGTAACTGGACAATGATAATTCCATAATAATTAGATCCAGTGCATGTTAGGTTTTTATAAATTTTCCATATCCATATGATGACTATTTTCATGCTTTGAAATTATTAGACACTAATGTTTCATTGTGAAATCTAATTAAGTGAAAATCTTGAGTAATATGCCTAAATTCTATCTTAATTACTAAAATTTGAATTACTGCTCATAAAAATATGGAAAATTTAATTTGTGATATACTAATTGCATGTAGCATGTGATAAAAATTTGGTACTGATGTGACAATAGTAGGTACTATTTGTGTTATAACAAGTGAAAGTAATTATGATGAGCATGATTAGCTTAAACATGTAAATTTCATTGTTAACAACATATTAGTATTATGTTATGAGTTGTTTATCACTATTAAATAGTAAGAGTGAATGCTGTAAACTGAAAGGTAAATATTATGTTAAGTGCATGTGAAGAGAGATTAAAGTGTGTATATAAGTGTGAGTAAAATGTGATGAAATGTGATAATGTGCTAATGTAAAATTGGGCCGAGATTGACACTGCTACCATAGAGGTCTGAGAGCTGTACCATAGAAAAGTCCCTATGGAATGCTCAACGTTGTGAAATATATCCTAAGGGCATTAGGATGAAACCCTAGAGGTGGACAAGTACCACTAGATATGGTGGAGGGGGCTTCTCCCGGTCTACGCAGTTACTAAGATTCGCCACTAGATTGCCCAGGTGGCGGGTATGTGTCAAGTGATGTGATGTGCTACGTGATATGTGCTATGTGATATGTGCTATGTGATATGGGTGCGTGCATCCTCCAGATGGTAGTTAGGACTATGTGTCACAACAACTTAAGTGATAAAATGTGAATAAAGTGTAAAGTGTAACATGTGAATGTGGCACGTGGTAAGTGCAAGTGATGTGACATGTGATAAGTGAAAGTGCAAGTGAAATATATGTGAAAAGTGTGTGAAACCCTGTGTAAGTGAAAGTGAATGTAAGTGAGAGAGTAAATGCATGAGAAAAACTAAGGTAATATGTTAATATGTTGATGTGTATATTTATATCATTCATGTGTTAATATGTTGATGTAACATCATGTTTTGTATCATATTATATAGGTTAATAACCTCCATGTAGTAGCATATGTGAATGTGTGTATGCAAACATGTAAATTGTGCAATGTGAAAGATTAGCATGTGAAATTGTTAAATGAATAAGATAGCATGTGAACAAATGTAAAACCATGTAATTGTATTTAATTCATGTCAAAACAGCAAGTAAAGTGTGATTATGATTGTGATAAATACATGAAAGAATGTCTAAGTCCCATGATAGACATGCTATTCACTTAGTACATAGTTCCATGCTTAAATTATATATGGTTTCCAACCGACTTGAATATGTTTTAAACCTTCAATTCATGTTTAATAAAATGTGATATCATATTTAATTGTGATTTATTTATATTAAAACAGCAAACGAAATGTGTAATTGAATAGGAAAAGTGCATGTGAAATATGAATAGATATCTTGCTAGGTTGCTCCTTACTTTGTGATTAACTCCATGCTCTAGTTGGTAGAGTTGTACCATAATATGGATAATGTTTGGATTATTAAATCATGTTACATGTTAGGTGTAGAAAGCATGTATAGCTGTATGTTTATTATCCATGATTTAATATTAGTATGTTAGTTAGGAATGTGTTTGGATGATTTATGTGTAGTTAATTATATAAAGGATGTGCCATGTAAATTGTTATGGTTTATGTAGTGCCCTAGAATTTATTGAAATTTATATTGCAATTGTATGTATATTTCTGCATGTAGTTATAAGTTGTTGTGTGTTGAACTTGGCATCAACATCTGCTGGCGTTGACAATTTTTAGCGGCATGATCTTTTGTCGTTTACTTCTTGTTAATGACAGTTTCTTGTGTCGTTTATTATTTTCTAGAATATTGGATTTTTTGGGCAAGGATGTAGACGACATGATCGATGGATGTCTACATCAAGGCTGACGGCTACTGATGTTGACGTTACCCTGACTTGCCTATTTTTTATGTTACCATTCTGGGGGAGATAAATCAGTCGTTCCATAGTGTTTAATGGGAAGTTATGGTGCGTTTCTGATCCTAGGGCTAGGGTTAGGTCTGGGCAAGGCGTGGGAATCCTTTTAAGACCCGGATTTGGCATTAGAGAGAGAGAGTTTTTGCACTGGTTGACAAGAGAGAAAGGAGGGCTGAGAGAAAGGGGTTTGCAGAGCTTGTTCGTGTGATTTGAAGCTCTCTGGACCAAGGACGAACATTCAGCATCGAGGTTAGGAGCTTCTCCAAGTGGGGAAGCTGCGCTAGAGGTGGATTCTGAGCGAATGAAGTCGGAGAGGAGGACTGCCTTACTGCTAAGGCGGACTTCTTCGGATCTCTTTTCGTCACTCCAAAAGGAGGGTTAGAGGCAAGTGACGTGGGGGAACGATTTAGGATAGATTTGTCTTTAGATTTATCATTTTCACAGATTTTTAAACAATGAAAATAATGTGCGGGAAATGGTAGAAGTCCTGTCATTTTATGTGAAGTTTCTGTGTTTACTGGACGAATGAACTTAACGTCCATATCATTGGCCATTTAATTTTTGTAAACGACAGGATCGACCGCCGTTTATTTCATGCAAATGACATCTTTATTTCAGACATCTACTATATGTTAACGACGCTATGTGCCGCCGTCTACTGATGTTAACGACAGGATGTGTGGATGTTAACTTGATGTAAACGCCACATATTTGGCCGTTGAGTTTATCAGTGATGTAAATTCCTGAAATCTGATTTTATTTGCTTATCTATGATTCATGCTTGTATGAGGTTTCGGCCAGGTGATGTTTTGTGTGTTCCAGTAATGTTAAACTATGGACTGGTCATTACAATGATGTGTAGACTATATGTACTTACGAATGGTTATTCTTTTGGATTCGAATGGAATTGATAAAGGAAAAGTGAAAAGATGGCAAACATGATTCATGTTAGAATGTTAAAATTTGATACTGTAATACTGTAAGATGAAACTACATACCTGCTGTATTCAGTTCTAGAATAGAAATTGTATGATTTTCCTCACTGTTGTACCATGTTAGTTAGCTTAAACTGATGGAATAAAATTATGAAAAATGTTTACAAAGCTCAAAAAATTATGAAATTATTTATGTACGTGGTATGATCTGAATCAGATTTACTGTCATAATTTTGGGATTTTTAGACCTTTATACGTATTGCTATGATTTTCTGAATGGCAGAATGCATATAAAATTTAAATAAACATGAGAATATGTGCATGAATGGATGTGATATAATTAGTACCATGTTAGGTTTCTGTTTTATAGTAAATTTTAATTTCAGAACTGAGAAAGGCATGCTATGTGATATTGCATTGTCATTTTGATAAATTATGCATGAATGTATGAAAGAGCATGATAGAAATGTATGAAAATGTAGATTGCATGATTTTATACATTAATGCATCTGAAACGAATTGTCCAAAAAGGACATTGCTATGATAGAGATAACTACAAGGAACTACACCATGGAATGCCCCTATGGTAATGGTTCACCTACATGAATCCGTGGGCAACGGATTGAAATCCTGGAGGTAGACATGTTCTACTGGTTAAGGTGGGAAGGGCTTTCCCTGGTATTGCACAATGACCATGACTTCATCACTTCTTTGCCTAGGTGATAAGTGAATGACTATATGACTATATGATCTCTATTCATAGTGTGCGCTATGTCTTGGCAACTACATGAACCACTTGTTATATGAACTACATGTCTACATGATAAAGGTCTACATGTTACATGCCACATGAACTACATGTCATTTGTTTTACATACTACATGACTACCTGCTACATAATGACTAAATTGCATGTTACATGATATGAGTCAAAAGTACTTGAAATTGTTTACATGTTGCATAACAGTAAGCATATACCATGAAAAATTTGATTGCATGCTATGCATAGGAACATGTTTAGATCAATTGCATATTTTATGAGACGTAAGTTATATTCATTACATGAAATGTTCTGTTTTCATGATAAGTAACCATGCTATGTAAAGATTAATTGCCAAAGGACTTAGAATCATGTTAGTAGGAAGAGCTATATGATATCAAGAATGTGAAAGAAATATGTTACCATGTTTTAAACCTATTATATATAATATCTTGAACTATCTTTCATGTGACTTGCTGGGTCTTGTAGACTCATACTTGCTTAATATTTCAGGAGAGACAGAGGACACCTAGGAGTTAGTGCACTCTAACTCGGAGCGTGAGGACGTGGAGGTTTAGTGATTTGCTTGAGAGTACTAGAGTGATTATATATGTGAGGGAATTATGTATCTTTGATTTATGCATTTGAAATTATGGATTAAAATAAAATGTACTATTGTTATCTTTCTCTTATGCTTCAGACTTAACATTTGAATATGATGTTGATTACAAAGAATTTGGTTCCATATTCCATTGCATATTATTGGAATTAAAGTGTCATTTATGTATATCTCAATCTATACCGTCTGTTGTTGGATATGTTCCACTATAATACCTCTATTATATCCAATGTGAGTTGGAATAATTGTACTGGGTCTAAGAGGGGCGTTACAGTTTAAATGATAGCATTTGTTTCTTTATTGTTTGGTAGTTTAACATGTGTGTGATATGTGTAAGGTTGAGTCTTTAGATTGGTTGTTGGGTCTTTTAGGCTCATACTTGCTTCCGCATACAGGTGGGACAGGTGTTTCCGTACTTGGAGAGGGTATAGCGAGGAGCATCCCAAAGCATGAGGAGTAGCATTTTGTGGAGTTCACTATATAGTTGTACTTTCTCTTTCATAGTTCGAATAATGATATTCATATGGACAATGTTATGGACGATGTAGTTCTTTTAAAATGGTAATAATGTGGACTCTGTCATTTTCTTTTGCTATATAGACTGTGGAATGTGTAATGATGATGGAATGAAGTTGAGTTATTTATTTTTTTCCCACTGTACTCAATTGTATTCATGTACATATCAACCTATCATTTAGTATTGGGTTATTATCCCACTGTAATGACGCTCTTTGTACCGACGTGGATTGGTATAATCATACCGGTATAAAGAGGGTCGTTACAGCTTGTGTAGATCTGGGAGAGAGAGTTCATTGGAGATAATCTTGTGTCTCTCAGTCTTCGCCTTAGATAAAGCATTGTCTATAACCTTGATCTTGGGGCCTTTCTCGTTAAATTCATTTTTCTGTGAGCATTCCTTTTCGGGTGTGAAGAGAAGACCTGTTGCATCAGGTGGTGTGATTCCTCTTCTGGTAGAGAAGAGAAGGCCAGGTGCTATTGGATGTGTAAGTGTCCTTAAGGGGGACTGTACCCTTGTTTAGTGGAATCCCAAGTGGTTGCTTGGGGACTGGACGTAGGACTCCTTAGGATAGGAGATCCGAACCATGATAAAATTTCATGTTGTCTGTGTGATTGTTCTCTTTGTTTTGATTAACACTAACTCTAACTATCGATCTTAGTGTTGTCTGTCAAGTTTGTTTATTTATAGAAATTTTTACAAGAAGAATTTTAGCAATCCATTCACCCCCCCTCTGGGCTTGCTATCTGGACAACAAGTGGTATCTGAGTCAAGTCTCTTATGTAAGAAGATCTCACGATCTTAAGAGCAAAGATAAATGGCAGCTGAAGGATATGCAGAAGGTCATTCTGTTAATAGACCTCCTCTATTCGACGGTGAAGATTACAACTACTAGAAGACTCGGATGGAGTTCTTCCTTCAAGTTCTCGATTTCCAGCTTTGGTAAATTGTTGAAGAAGGAGACCTTCTGGTCACAAACAGTAAAGACAAATGGACAGATGAAGACAAGAAGAAAATATCCCTAAGCAGCAAAGCTAAGAGTATACTGTGTTGTGCGCTCAGTAAGAAAGAATTCAACAGGATTTCAGCATGCAAGTCAGCTATTGAAATGTGGGAAAAGCTCAGACTCACATATGAAGGAACTGGCAAGGTAAAGGAGACATGAATAGATATTCTTGTGGCACAAAATGAATGATTTCAAATGCAGCCAGGAGAATCCATCTCTCAAATGTACAGTAGATTCACAGACATCACCAACGGCCTGGCTGGACTTGGAAAAACTTATGAAATCGGAGACATGGTAGGAAAAATATTAAGATCCCTACCAACCTCATGGACTCCAAAGGTTACAGCTATAGAAGAAGCCAATGATTTAAGGAGAATGTCTCTTGAAAAGCTCATTGGGTCTTTGATGGCTCATGAGATAAACATGGAAAGGCTGGGATAATCCTCCAGCTAGAAGAGGAACAACAATGCTCTCAAGGCCACAGAAGACACATCTGATGGTGAATCAGAAAGTGACAAAACCAATGAGAGCAGTGAAGATGAAGAAGCCTTTCTCTCCAGAAGACTGTAGCGCATATTTGCTAAAAAGAAATACCAGTCAGGAAAAACATACTTAAAGAAAGGTAGAGACTTTAAAATATTTGAAGGTAAAGATGCTAAGAGATCAGAACCGATATGCTACGAGTGCAAGAAGCCAGGACACATCGAGTGTCCAAAATTAAAGAAAACTGAGTTCAAGAAGAAGGACAATACAAAGAAATTCAAAAGATACAAGAACAAAGCCATGGCCGCTGCATGGAACAATGAAAGTGAGTTAGATAGTGAGTCAAGCTCCAGTGAAGAAGTAAAAGAAAAGGTCAACCTGGCCTTCATGGCAAATGTTGATGATAAGGTAACTTCCGACTCATCCTTTACTTCTTGCAATGAATCAGATTCAGATAGTTTAGAAGATGCTTTTAACGAATTATACAGTAAATATAAAGATGTCTGTAAATTGTTAAAAACAACTAAGAAAAACTATGTATGTCTCGAAATAACTAACTCAGATCTAAAATATGAAACTAAACAGTTAGAAAAACAAAATTCTGAATTAAAAAGAAGAAATGAACTATTATGTGAAGATATAAAGAATAAAAATGAAAAGATATCAAACTTAGAAAGTTAGGAAACCATAATCAAACTTAAGAGTGAAATTAACACAATAACAAAAGATAATGAATATTTAATGGCCACAGTTGAACAATTTACTAATGGAAAATCCTCTTTAATATTAAAAGAGCAAGAAGATCAGGTAAGAAAAAGTATGGCTTATGATACACTCTACCAGATAATGAAGAAACTGTAATTCATCCTAAAACTTATCAAACTTAGAAATTTGTGCCTGAACAAAATCCTAATTATAAAGTAAATAAAAATAAGAACCATAAGCCAAATAGGATAATAAACAATTTTCCTTGCTGCGCACATTGTAACAAATTCGGTCACACTAAAATAACATGTACAACTAAACACCTAAAATGGATTCCCAAAAGAAACTGTGAAGAAACTAAACAACCAGGACCTAAAAGAACATGGGTACCTAAATCTCATTGATTTATTACAGGGAAGCTTTAGAGCATCAAAGTGGTACCTTGACAGTAGGTGCTCAAGGCATATGACAGGTAACAAGAAACTGTTCTCTCATATCAAAAGTGAAGAAAGTATAGTAACCTATGGCGATAATGGCAAAGGATCAGTGATTGGTTGCAGATCCATTGGAAACCAAGATAGAATTCTGATAGAAGATGTACTATGTGTCAAGGGACTGAAGCACAACTTAATCAGTATCAGTCAGCTGTGCGACAAGGGTCACCAGATCAAGTTTCAGGAATCTAAGTGTTTGATCATCAAGGATGGTGCAATTGTCTTCGAAGCCAGCAGAGAAAAGAATCTGTATGTACTACATCTAGAAGAATTGAAAAATCAAGACATTTGTCTAGCAACAAGTAAAGAGCAAAACACTGAACTATGGTACAGAAGGTTAGGTCACTACAGCATGGATGGAATAAGAAAACTCATCAAACTTGATCTAGTAGATGGTCTGCCGAAGATTAACTCAAGATTAGAAAGCATGTGTGAACCATGCGCAAAAGGTAAGCATGCAAAATCTTCTTTTAAGTCCAAGACAGTAGTCACTACCTCCAAACTATTAGAACTGCTACATATGGATCTGTTTGGACCAATGAGAACTACTCGCCTGGGAGAAAAGAACTTTGGATTTGTCATAGTTGATGAGTATTCAGGATTTACATGGGTATCATTTTTAGAGCATAAAGATGACACATTTGAAAGTTTTGTGAAGTTTAGTAAAGTAGTTCAAAAGGATAAGAAGTTCAGCATCATAAGCATCCGATCAGATCATGGAGGAGAGTTTCAGAACGACAGATTTATAGAATTCTGTAATGATCAAGGTATATAATATAATTTCTCAGCACCTGGAACACCACAACAAAATGGAGTTGTAGCGACCCTCATTATACCGGTACGGTTATACCAACCCACGTCAGTATAGTGAACGTTGCCACAGTGGGACATTTACCCAACAATAACATTTAGCTGAGACACACGTGAATATAAGAACAGAGTAGCGAAAGTAAAAGAACTATTGTCTTCATTTCATTCATCATCCACATTTAACATACGATTGCATTAACATTTAAAGAACTGAAGTCCACATAATCCATATAAAGGAAGTGCTAAGATAAATTACATAGTTTGTCCAAGTTTACATGATAATTCTAATACAATGCCTCAATTACATACATCAAATGTCAAAATGTCACAACTAAGCTCCACCAAGCTAGCTGCTCCCCGCGCTCGGAGTCGCTCTCCACGGTCTCCTCCAAAGGTGTGTCACCTACTACACCTGTACGCCGAAGCAAGTAATGAGTCTAAAAGACTCAGCAAATAACACTACATCTATCATACATGCACATATCATAGCAGGTTTTTACATACCATTTACAAGACACAACATGTAGCATGCGTGACATTGAAATTAACAACCTATCATGGTAATTCTATTGATGAAACACATGATTCATGCTTTCAGATTTCCTAAATTAAAATTTCCTATCACATGTTCTCTAATCATTCCAACACATGAAAGTTCTACTTTCAATTAAGCTAAAACATGAAAGCAATTTAGCATGAATAGCTTACATACATGAAAGAAAACATTGCTAACATGGTTACTTCTCATTCTTACACATGCACATAACCATTTTACATACTTTAAGCTTGCTGTTTTGACGTGGTTTAACACTTTACAATCTACACATGAAAGTTATGTTCTCACTCAAACCACAACGTCAGAGTAAACACACATGGAATGGTTTACACATGAGTAAGGATTGTCCCTAGCATGGATTCTATGCATTGTACACATAAAGGACATGATCATAACCACATTTATGTTGCTGTTCTAACATGATTTTAGATCATCACACTATGGATTCCATTCTCACATCCTCACATTTTGGTCTCACATTTTTACACAATTTCTTTTTCACATAGTTCACACTTTACACATTCACAATTTCACATGTTCACATTCTCACTTTTCACATAAACACATTCACATTTCACATTGCACATTTACACATTTCACATTTTAGTGCCGTGACAAATAGTCCAAACCAACATAAGAAGGACACATCACATCACATACACATAGACGCCACCTACGCAATACAGCGACGACTCTTGGACTACGCAGACCGAGAGAACAAGTCTCCACTCTAACCAGTGGTACTTGTCCACCTCCAGGATTTCATCCTAATGCCCTGAGGATCACAACACATTGAACCTTCCCATGGGGACTTTTCCATGGTACGGTTCCACAGCCCTCTATGGAAGCAGTATCACACTTGGCACAATTTTACACATTACACATATCGGTTTTTACACACATTTTACACGTGGCGCTTATATCTCATTCATTTTTCATTCACAACATGACTCTGTTTTCCTAATCATGCCACTATAGATGACAAAAATTAATGTTCAGGAAATTTCGCCAATCAGGTTGGGTTTCCAGAAATTAAATCATTTCACAATGGCATGCATTAATTACCTATTTTTGCATGGAAAATTCATATTGCATGGTATAGTTGTCCAAATGACCTGAGAATTTAACCACATGCTGATTTCGGGTTTAGGACCCCACATGAAAATTTTCACATTTTTCTGATCCAAAATGCAATTGCAGAAAATTTAACATAAATTCCCGTATTATTCAAAATTCAATTTATCATGGTGTATAACATAAAAGTTCAGTTTAACAGATCATAACCCTGAACCCAATATACACAATACCACAAGAATTTTTCCAGGATTTATTACACAACACACGATTTACTGGAAATTTAGAAATCCTACACATGTTTTCTATTTCCCAAGTATAAATTTTCAGTAAATCACATTGACATGGGAAAATTCTAGAAAATTCAGAGCAGAGACTGACATATATAGACATGATTCAACAGGATTCGGGCATCATAATTTCCTACGGATTATTAGGATCATGGTTGAACATACATGGCCATTCATCCACATGGATTTTAAATAAATCATAACTCAACCATCCACAAAATAATGCACAACCGTTCCCCCACACATTCCAACATTCACATTACGTAGCATAATAGGTTTACAATATATCCTCATCGCAAAACACATCGAAAGTAATCATATATAAGGAGAGAACAGTTCACTGTTCTGTCCAGACGAACTTAACGGCGGTCTCTGGCCGTTCCAGGAATGGACGGCAAGATCACTGGACGCACATGGGGGATCTTGCCGTCAAGGGCATTGACGCCAAGTTCCTGTCTGTGTAGGAACACAGACCGAACTCCAAATAACGGGGTGAATGGGGGATCCAGGACACGAGGAAAAATGTGTAAAAATCATAAAACCCTACTAGACATCTACATGGACGATAGGGGTAGGTTACTTGCCTCTTGCAAAACTCCAAAGGGATCTAAATGGCCGGACAAGCTCTGCTTGGGCAGTCCCAAGAAGCCTCCACAATTGCTCTCCTCCGGGTTCTATGTCGATGCAGAAACCAAACCATGGTTGGGGAAGTCCTCCCCGATGTTCCAGCTACCCTCCTAATGCAGTAGGTTGCCGAATGAAGCCTTGAATCGCCGGGTTGAAGCCTCCAAAGTTAAGTCTTTGTGCAGCTCCGAGCTAGGGTTTTCTCTATCTCTTGAAAGAGGTCAAGAGAGGTTTCTGGTTGCAAAGGGGTGAAGTCTTATAACAAAGAGGCCCCTCAACCCACGCAGGGGCTGATTGGAAGGGCTCAGAGCCGTTGGGGACAGCTCCCCAATGGGTGAGCTAGCTTGCTCCCGGAAATCCGGCTCTGCAACGCATGCAGGTCAGAGAAATTAGCGTCCACATCACTGGACGCTGGACATAGTGTTGGCGTCCATATGGTTGACGCCGACACAACACCAACGTCTATTGATCTTGACGCCAAGTTGGCCTTCGTCCATAACTCAAAAACATGCATAAACCATGCACAACTTATACCTATATACGTGCCATGCATATGTATTATCATGTACACACTACCACCATGCATTTCATACATTATTTATAACTAATTATACACATGCATACATCAGTATAAATAGTTAATACATACGTAGATATGTACATCTATGCATACACAACATGAATTATTTACACGAAATTAAAATAATGCAACAAAATTCGAGGGCCTTACACCCTCTCCCCCTTAAAGAAACTTCATCCTCGAAGTTTGAATGACACTACTCAAACAAAAGGGGATACTTCTTCTTCATCGCATCCTCAAGCTCCCAAGTAGCCTCCTCTCATGAGAAGTTCCGCCAGAGAACTTTCACCGACACAATACTCTTGTTCCGGAGATGCTGAACCTTCCGGTCAAGAATAGCTACTGGTTGCTCGCAATACGACAGATCTGGCTGAATCTCCACTGGCTCATGACTAATCACATGAGACGGATCTCGGACATACTTCCTGAGCATCGAAACGTGGAAGATGGGATGAACACTAGCCAAAGTTGGGGGTAATGCTAGCTCATATGCCATGCTGTCCAAATGTCTGAGAATCTCATACAGGCCAATAAATCTAGGGCTCAGCTTATTATGCCTGCCAAATCTGACAACACCTCGAGTAGGCGATTTCTTCAAGAAGACATGATCACCCACCTCGAACTCCAAATCTTTCCACCTGATGTCGGCATAGCTCTTCTACCTATCCTGAGCCGCAACAAGCCTCTTCCTGATAAGCTGGATCTTATCCGAAGTCTCCTGAACTAACTCCAGACCGATCAGCTGCCTATCACCAGTCTCCTCCCAACATAAAGGAGATCTGCAGGGCCGACCATACAACGCCTCAAATGGAGCCATACCAATACTCGCATGAAAGCTGTTGCTGTATGCGAACTCCACTAGAGGTAAATGACGCTCCCAATCATCCTTCCAATTCAATACACATGCTCTCAACGTATCCTCGAGCGTCTGGATAGTCCTCTCGGACTGTCCATCAGTCTAGGGATGAAATGCCGAACTGAGCTTCAGCTCCGAACCTAAAGCATCCTGAAAACCCTTCCACAACCTCGAAGTGAATCTCGGGTCTCGATGCGAAATGATCGACTTTGGCACACCATGCAATCTAATGATACTCCTAACATACAATCTAGCTAAACTCTCTACTAACTGCTTCTTCTTCATAGGCAAGAAATGAGCAGTCTTCGAGAATCTATCTACAACTACCCAAATCGAGTCCTTGCCCTTTCTAGATCGAGGCAAACCCGAAACAAAGTCGTTGTCGCTCGGCCTTCACTTGCTGACACACCAAACACCTAGACACATAATTTGCTACATCCTTCTTCCTACTGGACCACCAAAATGATCACTTCAAATCCTGGTACATCTTAGTGTTACCTGGATGAATAGAGAATCGCGATCTATGAGCCTCCGCTAACACATGCTCACGGACATCTGCCAAATCAGGGACACAAACACGGTGATGGAATCTAATCACACCATCCTCATCACGAGCAATGCCTGCCTTGCCCACTAACTCTAAGAGTCTAGGGTCAGCTTTCTGTTGCTCGAACACCTTATCCAAAACTGAGGACATAAGGGATAATTGAGCTACAAAAGCCTGGCATAGCGATGGCTCTAACTCAGTCAACGCGCATGCCGCATCCTCCAACATCTTCCAATCCTTCTGGAGAAATGGCCTCTTTCTACTCAAAGCATCCGCTACAACATTCGCCTTCCCAGGGTGATACTGAAGGTCGAAGTCATAGTCCTTCAAGAACTCAATCCATCTTCTCTGCCTCAAGTTTAGTTCCTTTTGGGAGAAAAGATACTTCAAGCTCTTGTGGTCGGTAAACACCTCAAGCTCTCATTTAATATATGTTAAAAGGATTTTTAGATATTTAGCTAAAACTCATGACCTAGGACTATGGTATCCTAAATCATGCGAAACTAGTTTAGTTGGATATTCTGATGCTGACTATGCTGGATGTAAAGTAGATAGAAAAGGCACCAGTGGTGGTTGTCAATTTCTTGCAGGATACTTGATTTCATGGTCTTCAAAGAAGCAATATTCAGTAGCATTATCAACAGCTGAAGCCGAATATGTAGCTGCTGGGAGCTATTGCACTCAACTCTTATGGACAAAATAACAGCTTGAGGACTATGGGTTGCACATCAAGACCATCCTGCTATTGTGTGACAACACAAGTGCAATAAATCTGACGAAAAATCCAGTACAACACTCAAGGACGAAACATATAGAGGTCAGATATCATTTTATTAGAGATCATGTATCTAATGGTAATATTAATATTTCATTTGTAGATACTCAGAATCAGTTAGCAGATATCTTTACAAAAGCCTTACCTGAAGAGAGATTTATGTCTCTTAGAAGGGAACTAGGCATGTGCAATTTGTAATAGATATGTCTGTACGTAACTGAAATAATAAATTTCAGAATAATACTTATCCTTCCTGCTGGATTTAAGTAAATCCTTTATTGATTGCGTCATAAATTGCTATGGCATTTCAGATTAATTCTTTATTGTTTGCTTTATCCTCTCCTCTTTTGTCGTTATCTGCTTTCTTTACTATAGCATTTTAAAAAGATACTTTATGTCTTGCCATTACGTCCGAAATCCTTGCCTCATCGATTTCCTCTCTCTCTTATCTCTTTCGACTTGCTTGCCTGCAAAAACCCTCACCAACTCCATAATCCCCTCTGTGTGCTTTCGAAGGATCTCTCTATTCCTGCTCAAATTTCTTAAGGGATCTTGTTCCTCTCTCTCCCACGATCCTCCAGAATCCTTCCTTGCTCGATTCCATGGCTGCTTCTGGGAGTTTCAGCAGCGTGGGTGGTTACAGCGTCGCCTTCCTCATGGCAGAGCAACGGGAACGATTTGCTGCTGTAAGGATCAAGCTATGTGGAAACAATGCACTGGATCTAGAAGACCTAGAGAAGCATGGTATGCACAGCATAGTCGAAGCTATTCAGAGGACGAAGTGGACAAAGATGTGTACTATTTCTGAACTGAGTTATCCAGACATGGCGAAAGCTTTCTACACTTGCTTGAAATCCAAAGAAGATGGGTCTCTCTCTTCCATAGTCAAAGGTATACCCATTCACATCACTCATTATCTTTTGGAAAGATTATTTGGAGTTTCTACAGTTAGACACAGTTTGGTAGACTCTGTGGACATTCATGACAAGGGGCTATGGATCATTGGAACAGAGTAGAAGCTGAAGGATGGGAAGATCGACATCAACCATTTCAATGCTTTTAATAGAATATTGCATTTCATAGTCTGTTAGATTTTGGTGCTGAGGAGTGCTACTTTTTCAACCTACCCAAATGGAGATGCTGATAAGATGTTCTGGGCCATCCAAAATCAAGATATTAACATGGCTCAAGTTATAATAGAGAGGATGAAGTCTACTGCAGAAATGATTTGGGATAAGAAAAATAAGTTGGCAGTATCCCTACCATATGCCCATTTGCTTACCAGAATTTTCAATCACTATGAAATGGATTTGAAGGGAGAATTGATGGAAAATATGGGTCAGTCTATTCGGTCTAGAAACTTGAAGAAGAGTGGTTTTTCTCTTGTGGGAAATGTTTGGACAAAGACTTCGGCGGCAGAAGGAGAGGTCATCAATGGTGAAGCTCCTGAAATACCTCTACTCCAAGAGGCAGATGTTAGAATTGAAGAACCTCCTGCACCTGTAAGGAGGATTGAGGAAATAAACCCTAGGCACATTGAGCCCGTTGGGCAATCATCTGAAGCTGTTATCCCCTCTACAGTCCCTGCTATTGAAGAATCTTTAGAGACTGTTGCTCACACTGAGGGGGAGCAGGAAGATACTTACATGGAAGACATCGCTAGTGTTCTTGCTGCAGATGTTAGTATGGAAGGTAGTTTGGCAGAAGTCATTCCGAAAGTTGTAGCACTAGGCCACAGTGAAGACATTCAAATGGAAGTTGCTCCAGCTCAGGGGGAGCCAGAGATTCAGGATGAGCCTACTGCTAGTGCTCCTACAGAGCAGTTCTAGGAAGGTATTATGGAAGATACCTCAGATGAGGATGTTGTACCCATTATTACCTCCGGTGGAAAGAGTAAGGGTGTTGCCTCAAGAATTCCTTTACTCACCAGGAAGGCACACTACAGATCCAAGAAGAAGAAGATTCTTGTGCACTTGAAGCCAGTCATTAATAGACTGAATGCCCATGGGGAGATTTTGTGCTCTTTGCAATCCGAAGTAACATCCATTTTTCTTAATCAGAGCATTGAAGCCAAGGAGATTGGAGGAGCTAAAACTGAGCTCCAGGAGATGAGAAGTGAGTTGGGTAGCTTGAAGCAGCTAGTGTCAGATCTTTCAGATTTTGTGAGGGTGCAATTATCTGTTCCTGCCCCTCCTGCTCCCACTCAACCTGTAGCAACCCTAAAATTTTGGGGAAATAAAAACTTAAATATTTATATTATTTAATTAGAAAATCAAATAAAAGGAAGATGTATTAAATCAACTAGGAAATCAAATAAGAGAGAATTAAATAAAACCCATTAAAAGAAAAGGAGTAATGGGCTTTGCTATATTGACCCATTAGAAATTATTGGGCTAAAATAGAGATTTAAAAAAGAGAATAATAGAGAAATACCCTAAATTCGTAACTAAAATATTACTAAAATAGATAATAGATATTTAATACATTAAATAGCTAGTTTGAATTAGGATTGGATTCCTAAACCTACCCCAATTGATTGGCCATGAAATCCCCTCTCTCCCAACCCAAATAGGAGATCTCTTGCTTAAAAAGGGGAGAGAAAAATAGGAAATTCAGAATTTAATAGGAGTTAGGCTTAAATTAGGAAAGGGAATAGGGAGAAGCTTAAATACTTCTCTAAAACCCTCATGGCCAGCCCTAGCTCGTGCCAAGAGGTTCCTGGACCAGAAGGAGAGGCCAAGAGGAGGAGAATTCGTGGAGAGGAAGGATCTCTCAAGTTCTTCCCCGAGTTCTTCAAGTCTTAACCCTAGAAGAGGAAAACGATCAAAGGTTGGCATTCTCACAAGCATAAACCATGAAACTTTTTCTGTAGGATGTCTCATCTATCAGGAAAAAAAGCCCTTTGGTTTCATAATTTTCCATCGAGCATATCTGTCGTTCTTGATTTTTCATGTTCTGCAACTGACATGACCCGAACCCTTTCTTAATTCTTGA
The DNA here is from genome assembly GCA_014218235.1 of Colocasia esculenta. NCBI lineage: Eukaryota > Viridiplantae > Streptophyta > Magnoliopsida > Alismatales > Araceae > Colocasia > Colocasia esculenta. The sequence continues at coordinate 133,504,322 of CM024760.1, forward strand.
TCTCCTGGTATACTCAACCCCATGCCACGAGATTTTTACTGTAGGAACTGACGCATGTTAGGCATCTTTTGCCCCTAAAAGCCCTAAATTTGATTCCTCCTATCTTGCGAATTTAATCGTTGATCTCAACTATGTACTGTTTCACGTTCATCATGAATACCTGTGTTTACCACATGTCTAAACCGTGGATGTTTTCCAATTCCTATTTATTATAAGTACCCATGCATGTCTAGGATGGTTTTCAACTGGTTTCATGATTTTTCATTGACTATACAATTAGTTGTGATTTTCGGAACCACCCTGTGTTAAATAGGGTAAGTTCTGGCTCGCAATCCAATGTAATGTCCTTTCCCTGTCGGACCCGGGCGCAGACCCTGTGAACGTGACGGCCTGATAGTTCGTGTTCAGAAGGGTCGTCGCGACAGTGCCTCTGTCGTGAACTGATCGCGACAGGGCATGTCGTCGTGATCTGCTGCCCCGACCTGATTAAGCCTGTCGCGACCCGTACAAGCACCCGTCACGATCTCAGTTGACCCCATCGCGACCCTCACCAGGGTACGTCGCGATCTGGGTTCTTTTTGTAAGAAACCCCCTGCCTCAGCAATGTTTGATTATCTACAGTGTTTGTACTCTTGTTTAACAGTCATACACACAGAAAATAACTCTTGTTATAAACTAAATATTTATGTATGATTAAAATACATGCACATGATCTTTTCTATCTAAAATTTCATGACACTTACACACACTTTGAACCATCCAATTGTGGCATAATTTGGCATGAAACTATTTCATAATACATCTTGTAATTTATGTAATTAAATTACCCTATACTTGTCTATCGTTTCTCGCGATGTTTTAGGAATACCGATATCGATGCTCCACTATTCTACAACTCCTCTAGAACATCGAGCACATGTTTCTATATACACTCTCTCTTGACTTGGACGAACTCTCCGTCGGATACTCCTTCTGCCAGACTAGTAAGTCTTTGTTCAAGGTCTCCGTAAGTCTCCTCTGTCCATGGATTCCCACATGGTCGACGAGCTGGTTGTACCCTAACACCTGTTACACCCATTAGGGATCAATATGGTCCAAACGGCTATTAGAAATTCACTCTCATCTTGAATCACGCCGGACCACTGGGCTTGTGCATAACATGGCCAACGGAAGGGCTGTGAGTTCCGCCTGACTGGCAACACCAGGTGCGCTGTTGTGCAATGGTTACTATCACTCATTACTCGACGTTTCATGTGCAAGGTGTTGCCTAGCTAGCTAGCCCAGAGGGGGGGGAATGGGTTATTAAAAATTAGATCTTAGATTGATACCTGTTCACTAAAAAGATTACACAACAACTTAAAGAAGGTTAGAGTTAGAGGGAATGAAACAGCAAACGCATAAAACACAACCACAAGACACAAGGATTTTATCCTGGTTCGGAACTCCTTTCCACAGGAGACCTACGTCCCAGTCCCTGAGCAATACCTCCGGATATCACTATCAAGGGTAATATCCCCCTCACGGATCTTACACCTAGCCTCAACTGATCTTCCTTCAACCTGAAGGGAATACAACCACCCTGGATACCACCAGGTCTTCCTTCACACAGAAGGGAATAAAACCCGCCCTGGATACCACCAGGTCTTCCTTCACATAGAAGGGAATAAAACTAATAAAAGTAAGCACAAGAACAAGCTTCAGGAACTAGCTCAAACAGCTACAATCTGAAGCAAACAAGCCTCGAGAGAGAAAGGATTTTGACACTGGTTTCTCTCAAAGACTTCAGGCTCTCACAGGAATTTCTTTTTCAACAACAGAGAGCTAAAGAGCTAGATCTATTGGAATGGAGTGCTTCGCTCTTGTTTGAACTACTGAAGACTTGAAGGATTGGCTATTCTCTATCACAGAATGTTGTTCTCTTCAAAAGTTATTTCTTCTCCGTCTTGTAGTCTTGTATTTAAGCTTCTACTTGAAATTTGAACATTAAAGATCCGTTGTCTCTCATTCTGGTGTACGTTAGACTGCTCTGCAAGGAAGCTTCTGATCTTTGTCTTTTATCCTTAGTACACGCTAAAGAAATGTTTTGATATCTTGTATCTTTTGTGTCCCACGCTGTAAGATAAATCTTGTCAGTATCTGCAAGCATAATTACGATAAATAGAGACAGCTAGAGCTGTCGTTGATTGTCAGTCACAGTTGGAAAAGATATTGCTAGATTTAGCAAAGCTCCTTTCTGTCAAAATAAAGATGTAGACAGAATAGCACAATAGTGAAGATATCGTCTGAACGCATGAGAGAAACGTTCAGAGTGCATTGAATGCATAGCAGTCAAACAGACGAGATACGACTTTGACTATTCAACGTATATTAAAGAGTATTGATATAATAATGAAATCGATATGAACAAAGTCGATGCCTTTATGACTTATGAATTGTTATAAGTTTATAGGCAAATCGTTATGACAGAGAATCATTAAATCATAATAATGAAATCGTTTAGCACTTATGAAATCGTTGTGGCAAGAAAAATCGTTATTAGCATCAAGAAATCGATGTGATTACTTACCAAATCGTTACTGTAAGTAAATGGTTGTGATCAAAAAGAAAGTTAATGAATCTACAGAAATCGAGAGATCACTAAGAAATCGTTGTGGTAACCAAATCGTTATGAACAATACAGAAATCGTTTATGACGTCTTAAGAAACCGCTGCGACGAGCAAATCGTTACGAGGTCTTAAGAAATCTTATGACAACTTAAGAAATCGTTGCGACGAGCAAATTGTTACGAGGTCTTAAGAAATCATTATGACAACTTAAGAAATCGTTGCGACGAGCAAATCGTTACGAGGTCTTAACAAATCGTTTTGACAACTTAAGAAATCGTTGCGACGAGCAAATCGTTACGAGGTCTTAAGAAATCGTTATGACAACTTAAGAAATCATTGCGACGAGCAAATCGTTATGAGGTCTTAAGAAATCGTTATGACAACTTAAGAAATCATTGCGACGGGCAAATCATTACGAGGTCTTAAGAAATCGTTATGACAACTTAAGAAATCGTTGCGACGAGCAAATCGTTGCGAGGTCTTAAGAAATCGTTATGACATCTTAAGAAATCGTTGTGGAGACTTGGCAAGTGTAAGGCCCTCGAATTTCCGTCGCATTATTTGTATTTATGTGTGTATGTTTGTGCTTGTGTATGTATGTACATATTTACGTACGTATTAATTAGTACGAGTACGTGTGCATGTGTTTATATTAAATATAAATAATGTACGTATTGCATGGTGATAGTATGGATATAATACCATATACATATTGCATGTATATATGCATGGTATGCATGTTTTCTACATATTTTAGAGTTCTGGCCGGAGGCCACCTTGCCGTCAAGCCGAGGCCGTTTAGGTGGTGTCAGCATCCAGACATGGACGCCAACACTAATCCTGGCGTCCAGTGATATGGACGCCAATCTCTCTGGCCTGCATGTGCAGCAGAGCGGCAAGCTTCTGAAACAAGGTAAGCCAACCATTGGGGGATGTCCCCAACGGCTCTGAAGGCTGTCAAATCAGCATGGTGAGTGGAGAGAGACTCCCCTTATGTCTGACCCGAAATGGCCTCTCCCCACTCCCCCTTCACCTTGCAAGAGGAGAAAAAGTGAGAAGAAAACCCTTGGAGAAAGCTGAGAGAAAAACCCACCTTGCCACCCAAAAACCCACACTTCTGAAGCTTGATCCGTAATCTACTGCTTCAAGGAGGTTGCTGGATCAAAGGAGGAGGCTTCCCCGACATCCCCTTGGCGTGGAGATCATCTAGGAGCCCGGAGGAAGAGATCATTTGGAGGGAGTTCTGCACTTCTTGGGACAGCCCAAGGAGAGCTTCACCGAGCCCTAGATCCTTTGGAAGAATTTTTGAAAGGCAAGTGACCTATCCATGATGTCCCTGTATGAGTCTATGTTGGTTTTGCAATTTTTGTACATTATTCCTCGAGTCCTAGACCCTCCATTCACCAAATTTGAGAGGTCGGGTCTGTGTTTCTGCGCAGACCTGCATTGACGGCAAGGTCCTTGGACGCCCAGATCATGCTTGGCGTCCATCGGCCATGCCGCTGACTCTGAGTCAGCGGACAGAGACTGCCGCCAAGTTCCTCTGGACAGAACAGTGAACTGTTCTGCCCTTCCTTTACATTAATTTCGGTATGGTTTCCGTGATGAGGATATATGGTAATCCTATACTCTATGTATATAGTTGATTGTGGTGTGTGGATGAATGTGGTGTGTGATGGTGAATGTAGGAAATTGTATCCCTTAAACTTTTAAGCATGACTTGATAATATTCTTGCCAATCCATGTTTCATGAGTAGGATTAATCTGAATGCCTTGGTTATTAGATCATGGAGATTAGTAGATCAGTAGATGTATGCCCAATTTTGGTAAATTATCCATGCTTGCATGAGTTGCAAAAAATTCGGTTCGGTAATAGAAAGACATGCAAAAATGGTTTGTGGTGTTTGATCTATAGATGTATGATTTAGGGTAGATATGTATCTCAATCATGTATGTGACAGAAACCTCTGTTCAACAGTAAGTGGCAACATTTCATGATAGTTAAACTCCATGTAACTTGAATTGTGAATGGCATGCAAAAATAAGTGTTTGATTTTCTGTAAATTCTATGTAGCTTAGAAAAAAATCAAAAATTTGAGTGTATGATCTTGAACCCGAAGACAGCATGTGGTTAAAATTTCAGGTCATTTGGATCAGTAAATAAAAAGTTATGTATTTTCATGTGAAATGTGATAATCTACGTATATTATCGTAATGTGGTTAGTTATTGTCTAAAACCCAACTTGATTAGTGAAATTCTGTGTGTTAAACTCCTGAAATTCTGTAGTACCATGTTAGGAAAAATAGAGATATTCATGTGAGTGAGAAAGTGAATGTGATGAAAAGTGTGAAGTGTAAAACCATGTGTAAAATGGTAAATGTGTAAATGTGTAACTGTGCCAATGTGACACTGCTTCCGTAGAGGGCAGTGGAGCTGTATCAGGGAAAAGTCCCCCTGAGAAAGTTCATTGTGTAAGTGACCCTAAGGGCATTAGGGGGAATCCTGGAGGTGGACAGTAGCACTGGTTAGGGTGGAGACTTTTTTTCCCGGTCCGCGCTGTCCAAGAGTCGCCATTGGAATGCCTAGATGGTGTCTATGTGTAATGTGATGTGTTTATGTCCTCTTTTTGGTGGTTTGGACTATGTGTCACGGCACCTAAAATGTGTAATGTGAAATGTGTAATGTGTATGTGTCCATGTGTAAATGTGTAAGTGACAATGTGAATGTGTATGTGTAAAGTGAACCATGTGAAAGAGGAAACTTGTGTAAAGAAAATGTGAAACTAAAGATGTGAAAATATGTTTGAAAACCATGTGAGACGAATCTGAAATCATGTGAAATCAGTGAATTTATGTTATTATCATCATGTTATTATGTGCAAAGATGTCTAGAATCCATGTTAGGGATAATTGGTGAAAACGGGTACAAGATAGCATGATTGTTTGATCACATGAGATGTTTTATGCCATATTGTAGCTTTCATGTATAGGTTTACACCCGTTAAAACATGTGAAATCAGCAACCTAAAGCATGTGAAAAGGGTTATGTATGTACTTAAGGACATGTGAAATCCATGCTAGTTGTGTTCCCCTTTCATGTATGTAAAATGTTCATGTTGGTAGCTCTCATGTTTTAGCTCTTTAAAGATTAAAGTTTCATGAGTAAATTGAATAGAGAGCATGTGATAGGTGAATTTTATTTTTAGAAATCTGAAAGCATGATTCATGTATAAAATTGCAAGAAATTCGTGATAGGTTGAGACTTGAATTGACTAGCATGCTATGTGTTGCAAATTGTAAATGTGCATGTAGAAACCACTAGGACTTGTACGTGTATGTTATGAGTAGTGTTGCTTGCTGAGTCCTTGGACTCACTCCTTGCTTCGGCGTACAGGTATAGTTGGTGACACGGCACCGTTGGAGGAGACGGTGGAGACGGACTCCGAGCGCGGAGACTAGCTTTGGAGTTTCTTGAGATTTGTGTATTTCATAAGTATGTAATTTGAACATTGTATTATAGTATTATGAAAAGGATGTATAAATGTGGACAATTTGTGTTCTATTTCATTTCAGCAATTTAAATTATGTGGACCTTTTGTTCTTTTATGTTAATTGCGAATTGCATGTATGTTTAATGTGGATGATGAATGAATGGAGACTTGTCTTTTACTTCCGCTACTCTGTTGTATATTCGCGTGTATCTCAGCTGTATGTATCGTTTGGGTAAATGTCCCACTGTGAGGACTCTTGCTATACCGACGTGGGTTGGTATAACCGTACCGGTATAATGAGGGCCGTCACAGAGATTGGTATCAGAGCGACCGGTTGAGATTTGCACATGAATATACCTAAGTCATCATCCCCATTGCATGCTAAGTATGTCCACATGTGTAGAAAACACTAATAAGGAGTGAAAGATAGATAAGAAAATGGTTAGAAAACTTAGTAACCTAGCTCTAATGGTGGCTGAAATTTTATTACAGCCATGGCTTCCCGTGGATGACGTGGAGGTGTGCCAGCTCGCGACGACGAGCAGAGGCGTGAGGAGCGGGCGGAGCAACAGGCCCCGGCCCCACAGGGTCCTGTGCTTCCCCCACCACCGCTAGTGGACTATGGAGTATTCATGCAAGGTCTGGTGCAAGCCATGCAGACGCAGGCCCACACCCAGGCAGCACTCCAGGCCCAGTTGGAGGCCCAGGTAGGATAATGAAACAACCTAGTAGTTTGCTATTTAAATTGTATGATATTGTGTTTATTGTATATTGTTATTGTTTAATGTAGCAGGCTCAGGCCCTAGCTCAGGACCATGGTGGACCTTCCATCATGGAGCGATTCAAGAGGATGACCCCACCCTCTTTTAAGGGGGAGAGTGATCCGCTAATGGCAGAAAGCTGGATGAGGGAGACAGAAAATCTTCCGAGCTATCAGGTGTCCTGATGAGGACAAGGTGACATTAGCCACCTACATGCTACAGGTATGCTTTAGTTTATGCTTTTATGTTGTTTGTCGAGTTAGAATTTGTTAGTTGGTGCTTATGAACGTGTATTGCAGGAGAGAGCTGATGTATGGTGGTCCTCCCTACTACGTACACGCTTCGAGGACGGAGCAGTAGACGTAGCGTGGGACGCGTTCGTGAGGCTCTTCCGAGCCAAGTTCGTCCCAGAGCATATCCAGGACAAGATGGAGCAAGAATTCCTTTCCCTGACGCAAGGATCAATGACTGTCCTGGAATACGAGGCAAGGTTTTCTGAACTTTCTAAATATGCACCGTATATAGTAGAGGATGAGCGCAGGAAGACCAAGAAATTCGTGATGGGTCTCAACCATCACTGAGGACGAGACTCGTGGCGTTTGACCACCGCACGCTAGACGAGGCCCTCAGCGCTGCCTGCAGGCAGGAGGGAGAAATGGAGCAATATCTGGAGGAGAAGAAGGCTTCGCAGAAGAGGCCGGCAGCGACATTCCAGCGGCAGGATAAGAAGAAAATGGTGTACCAGACACCGCAGAAACCAATGACAGTCAACAACTCTCAGGTACCCTCTGTACGTTCCCCCGGTGCGAAGAAAGAGTGTCCCCATTGTGGGAAGACACATGGTGGGTCCGAGTGTTGGTTAGTGGCGGGTAGATGCTTAAAGTGTGGGAGCAGCGACCACAAGATCAAAGACTGCCCAAGACATCAGCAGGGAGCTCAGGGAGGAGCGCCAGTACCAGCAGTAGCGGCAGCCGCGCCAGCTACAGGAAGACTAGGAAGGCCTTGAGCCCCAGCTCGAGTGTTTGCTTTAGCTCGTAAGGATGCCGAGCAGGCGGAGCATGTCACCGAAGGTACGGTTTTGCTTTTCGGTGTGCACGCTTGGGTTTTGTTTGATACAGGTGCTACTCACTCGTTCATTTCCGAGCGGTTCGTTAGGCAGTTAGCCCTAGAGTCAGGCATAGAGTCTGAGGAGTTAGAGGACCCTTTGTCTGTGCACACCCCTGCGGGTACGGTATCGACTAGGAAGTGCATTCCGTCGTTACCTGTGTGCATTGAGGATAGATTCCTAAATGGGTGTTTCTTCTTGCTAAAGATGAAGGACTATGATTGTATTCTTGGTCTGGATTGGCTAGAGGAGCATTATGCATTAGTGGATTGTCGTAGGAAGAAGATTGTTTTCCGCATTCCTGGCGAGGACGAGTTCTCTCATCCCTTGCCAAAGAACTTAGCGGGAAAGTTAGTTATCTCTGCCATGAAGGCGATGCGCATGGTGAACAAGGGCTGTGATGCATTTCTTGCCAGCGTTATGCTAGTACCCGATGCTGGTTCGTCACAGACTCTTGCGGAGATCGATGTGGTGCAGGAGTTTCCAGATGTCTTTCCCGATGACTTGTCTAGATTGCCACCGGATAGAGAGATAGAGTTCACTATAGAGTTGCTTCCAGGCACCTCTCCTATCTCGAAAGCCCCATATAGGATGGCACCTGCAGAATTAGCCGAGTTGAGGAAGTAATTGCAAGAATTGCTTGATAAGGGATTCATTCGCCCTAGTGTTTCCCCTTGGGGCGCACTTGTATTATTCGTCAAGAAGAAAGACGGGTCACTTAGGTTGTGCATTGATTATAGAAAGCTAAACCAGGTGACTGTGAAGAACAGGTATCCCTTACCTCGGATTGATGATCTGTTTAACCAGTTGCAGGATGCATCAATCTTCTCTAAGATTGACTTGCGATCTGGTTATCATCAGTTGCGGATTAGGAGTGAGGTTGTGTCCAAGACAGCATTTAGATCCCGTTATGGACATTATGAGTTTTTGGTTCTTCCTTTCGGATTGACCAACGCCCCTGCAGCGTTCATGGATCTAATGAAACGGGTGTTTAGTCCGTATTTAGATAGCTTTGTTGTTGTGTTTATTGATGACGTGTTGGTCTATTCTCCGGATGAGGCCACACATCGTCAGCATTTGAGGTTAGTCTTAGAGGTTCTCCGTGAGCACAAGCTGTATGCGAAGTACAGCAAGTGCGAGTTCTGGTTGCGCGAGGTTCACTTTCTCGGGCATGTTATCTCCGGCGCTGGTGTTGCTGTTGATCCAGCAATGGTCCAAGCAGTTATGGATTGGGAGATTCCCAGGACCCCTTCGGAGATTCGTAGTTTCATTGGGTTAGCTGGTTATTATCGGAGATTCATTGAGGGTTTCTCATCCATCGCCGCCCCTTTGACAAAGCTGACCAGGAAAGGTGAGAAGTTTGTATGGTCTGAGGCATGTGAGCGTAGCTTTCAGCTATTGAAGGCTAAGCTTACTTCTGCTCCGGTATTGGTATTGCCTAGTGGTCTAGAGGGCTTTGCCATTTATATGGATGCATCTCAGATTGGTTTAGGCTGTGTACTCATGCAGCGAGAGATGGTAGTGGCTTATGCTTCTCGTTAGTTGAAGGAGCATGAGAGGAACTATCCGACTCATGATTTGGAACTCGCAGCTGTGGTTCATGCACTAAAGATCTGGAGGCACTATCTTTATGGTGTCAGATTTGAGGTGTTTACCGACCACAAGAGCTTGAGGTATCTTTTCTCCCAAAAGGAATTAAACCTGAGGCAGAGAAGATGGATTGAGTTCTTGAAGGACTACGACTTCGACCTTCAGTATCACCCTGGAAAGGCGAATGTCATAGCCGATGCTCTTAGTAGAAAAAGGTCTTCGCTCCAGCAGGATTGGAAGATGTTGGAGGATGCAGCGTGCTCTATGACCGAGTTAGAGCCGTCGTTGTGTCAGGCTTTTGTAGCTCAGCTATCCCTTAGATCCTCAGTCTTGGATGAGGTGATTGAGCAGCTGAAAGCCGACCCTAGATTGTTAGAGTTAGTGGGTAAGGCGGGCATTGCTCGTGATGAGGACGGTGTGATTAGATTTCAGCACCGTGTTTGTGTCCCCGATGTGGTAGATGTCCGTGAGCATGTGTTAGAGGAGGCTTATAGATCGCGATTCTCTATTCATCCGGGTAACACTAAGATGTATCAAGAGCTGAAGAGATCATTTTGGTGGTCGGCATGAAGAAGGATGTTGCGGATTATGTGTCTAGATGTCTAGTATGTCAGCAATTGAAAGCCGAGCGACAGCGACCATCCGGCCTTATGCAGAGGATGGATATCCCCGTATGGAAGTGGGAAGCTGTCACTATGGATTTCGTATCAGGTTTGCCTCAATCTAGAAGGGGCAATGACTCGATTTGGGTAGTTGTAGATAGATTCTCGAAGACTGCTCATTTCTGGCCTATGAAGAAGAAGCAGTCAGTAGAGAGTTTAGCTAGATTGTATGTTAGCGGTATCGTTAGATTGCATGGTGTGCCGAAGTCGATCATTTCAGATCGAGATCCGAGATTTACTTTGAGGTTGTGGAAGGGTCTTCAGGATGCGTTAGGTTCGGAGCTTAAGCTCAGTTCAGCGTTTCATTCCCAGACCGATGGACAGTCCGAGAGGACTATCCATATGCTCGAGGATATGTTGAGAGCGTGTGTTCTAGATTGGAAGGATGATTGGGAGAGTTATTTACCTCTTATGGAGTTCGCATACAACAACAGCTTTCATGCTAGTATTGGTATGGCTCCATTCGAGGCGTTGTATGGTAGGCCCTGCAGATCTCCTTTATGTTGGGAGGAGACTGGTGATAGGCAGTTGATCGGACCGGAGTTAGTTCAAGAAACTTCGGATAAGATTCAGCTTATCAGGAAAAGGCTTGTTGCGGCATAGGATAGGCAGAAGAGTTATGCTGACAATAGGAGACAGGATTTGGAGTTCGAGGTTGGCGATCATGTCTTCTTGAAGATATCGCCTACTCGAGGTGTTGTCAGATTTGGCAGGCATAGCAAGCTAAGCCCTAGATTCATTGGCCCATATGAGATTCTCAGACGTTTGGGCAACGTGGCGTACGAGCTAGCATTACCCCCAGCTTTGGCTAGCGTTCACCTCGGTATTCCACGTATCTATGCTCAGGAAGTATGTCCGAGATCCGTCTCATGTGATTAGTCATGAGCCAGTGGAGATCCAGCCAGATCTTTCGTATGTCGAGCAACCAGTAGCCATTCTTGACTAAAGGTTCAGCATCTTCGGAACAAGAGTATTGCGTCGGTGAAAGTTCTATGGCAGAACTTCTCACGTGAGGAGGCTACATGGGAGCTTGAGGATGCGATGAAGAAGAAGTATCCCCTTTTGTTTGAGTAGTGTCGTTCTAACTTCGAGGACGAAGTTTCTTTAAGGGGGAGAGGGTGTAAGGCCCTCGAATTTCCGTCGCATTATTTGTATTTATGTGTGTATATTTGTGCTTGTGTATGTATGTACATATATAAGTACGTATTAATTAGTACGAGTACGTGTGCATGTGTTTATATTAAATATAAATAATGTACGTATTGCATGGTGATAGTATGGATATAATACCATATACATATTGCATGTATATATGCATGGTATGCATGTTTTCTGCATATTTTAGAGTTCTGGCCGAAGGCCACCTTGGCGTCAAGCCCAGGCCGTTTAGGTGGCGTCAGCGTCCAGACATGGACGCCAACACTAATCCTGGCGTCCAACGATATGGACGCCAATCTCTCTAGCTTGCATGCGCAGCAGAGCTGCAAGCTTCTGAAACAAGGTAAGCCAACCATTGGGGGATGTTCCCAACGGCTCTGAAGGCTGTCAAATCAGCATGGTGAGTGTGAGAGAGACTCCCCTTATGTCTGAACCCGAAATGGCCTCTCCCCACTCCTCCCTTCACCTTACAAGAGGAGAAAAAGTGAAAAGAAAACCCTAGGAGAAAGCTGAGAGAAAAACCCACCTTGCCACCCAAAAACCCACACTTCTGAAACTTGATCCGTAAATCTACTGCTTCAAGGAGGTTGCTGGATCAAAGGAGGAGGCTTCCCCGACATCCCCTTGGCGTGGAGATCATCCAGGAGCCCGGAGGAAAGATCATTTGGAGAGAGTTCTGCACTTCTTGGGACAGCCCAAGGAGAGCTTCACACCGAGCCCTAGATCCTTAGAAGAATTTTTGAAAGGCAGTGACCTATCCATGATGTCCCTGTTGAGTCTAGGTTGGTTTTGCAATTTTTGTACATTATTCCTCGAGTCCTAGACCCTCCTATTCACCAAATTTTGAGAGGTCGGGTCTGTGTTTCTGCGCAGACCTGCATTGACGGCAAGGTCCCTAGACGCCCAGATCGTGCTTGGCGTCCATCGGCCATGCCGCTGACTCTGAGTCAGCGGACAGAGACTGCCGCCAAGTTCCTCTAGACAGAACAGTGAACTGTTCTGCCCTTCCTTTACATAATTTCGGTATGGTTTCCGTGATGAGGATATATGGTAATCCTATACTCTATGTATATAGTTGATTGTGGTGTGTGGATGAATGTGGTGTGTGATGGCGAATGTAGGAAATTGTATCCCTTAATCTTTTAAGCATGACTTGATAATATTCTTGCCAATCCATGTTTCATGAGTAGGATTAATCTGAATGCCTTGGTATTATCATCATGGAGATTAGTAGATCAGTAGATGTATGCCTAATTTTGGTAAATTGTCCATGCTTGCATGAGTTGCAAATAAATTCGGTTCGGTAATTAGAATGACATGCAAAAATGGTTTGTGTGTTTGATCTATAGATGTATGATTTAGGGTAGATTATGTATTCTCAGATCATGTATGTGACAGAAACCTCTGTTCAACAGTAAGTGGCAACATTTCATGATATGTTAAACTCCATGTAACTTGAATTGTGAATGGCATGCAAAAATAAGTGTTTGATTTTCTGTAAATTCTATGTAGCTCAGAAAAAAATCTGAAAATTTGAGTGTATGATCTTGAACCCGAAGACAGCATGTGGTTAAAATTTCATGTCATTTGGATCAGTAAATAAAAAGTTATGTATTTTCATGTGAAATGTGATAATCTACGTATATTATCGTAATGTGGTTAGTTATTGTCTAAAACCCAACTTCATTAGTGAAAATTCCTGTGTGTTAAACTCTTGAAATTTTGTAGTACCATGTTAGGAAAAACAGAGATATTCATGTGAGTGAGAAAGTGAATGTGATGAAAAGTGTGAAGTGTAAAACATGTGTAAAATGGTAAATGTGTAAATGTGTAACTGTGCCAATGTGACACTGCTTCCGTAGAGGGCAGTGGAGCTGTATCAGGGAAAAGTCCCCTGAGAAAGTTCATTGTGTAAGTGACCAAGGGCATTAGGGGGAAATCCTGGAGGTGGACAAGTAGCACTGGTTAGGGTGGAGACTTGTTCTCCCAGTCTGCGCAATCCAAGAGTCGCCATTGGAATGCCTAGATGGCGTCTATGTGTAATGTGATGTGTATATGTCCTTCTTTGGTGGTTTGAACTATGTGTCACGGCACCTAAAATGTGTAATGTGAAATGTGTAATGTGTATGTGTCCATGTGTAAATGTGTAAGTGACAATGTGAATGTGTATGTGTAAAGTGAACCATGTGAAGAGGAAACTTGTGTAAAGAAAATGTGAAACTAAAGATGTGAAAATATGTTATTGAAAACCATGTGAGATGAATATGAAATCATGTGAAATCAGTGAATTTTTGTTATTATCATCATGTTATTATGTGCAAAGATGTCTAGAATCCATGTTAGGGATAATTGGTGAAAATGGGTACAAGATAGCATGATTGTTTGATCACTTGATATGTTTTATGCCATATTGTAGCTTTCATGTATAGGTTTACAGCCGTTAAACCATGTGAAATCAGCAACCTAAAGCATGTGAAAAAGGGTTATGTATGTACTTAAGGACATGTGAAATCCATGCTAGTTGTGTTCCCCTTTCATGTATGTAAAATGTTCATGTTGGTAGCTCTCATGTTTTAGCTCTTTAAAGATTAAAGTTTCATGAGTAAATTGAATAGAGAGCATGTGATAGGTGAATTTTATTTTTAGAAATCTGAAAGCATGATTCATGTATAAAATTGCAAGAAATTCGTGATAGGTTGAGACTTGAATTGACTAGCATGCTATGTGTTGCAAATTGTAATGTGCATGTAGAAACCACTAGGACTTGTACGTGTATGTTATGAGTAGTGTTGCTTGCTGAGTCCTTGGACTCACTCCTTGCTTCGGCGTACATGTATAGTTAGTGACACGGCACCGTTGGAGGAGACGGTGGAGACGGACTCCGAGCGCGGAGACTAGCTTTGGAGTTTCTTTAGATTTGTGTATTTCATAAGTATGTAATTTGAACATTGTATTAGAGTATTATGAAAAGGATGTATAAATGTGGACAATTTGTGGTTCTATTTCAGAAATTTAAATTATGTGGACCTTTAGTTCTTTTATGTTAATTGCGAATTGCATGTATGTTTAATGTGGATGATGAATGAATGGAGACAATTGTCTTTTACTTCCGCTACTCTGTTGTATATTCGCGTGTATCTCAGCTGTATGTATCGTTTGGGTAAATGTCCCACTGTGAGGACTCTTGCTATACCAACGTGGGTTGGTATAACCGTACCGGTATAATGAGGGCCGTCACAGCAAGTCTTTATAACTTACAAAGAAACCGATGTCTTAGCAAATCGTTAAAGTGTATGAAGAAGTCGATGCAATGACTTGGGAAAAATATGAAGTGAGAGTTTTACCTGATTGTCTTGAACTTCCTTTTACTTTTATTTTCTGTCCTCAAGGCTCAAGTAATTCATTAGTATTGTTTTGTTAATCATTAAAATTAATATATAAATAAGTGAATTAATTTATATGGGGAAAGTTTGGTCATCAATCTCCTCCTTTTTGATGATGACAAAATATACAAAACAACATAAATAAACAGACATGTTTTTCAGAGTTGCTTTAGTTTTCTCCCCCTTTTTGTCAATAAGTAAAAAGATAGTCTATGAGACAAAGAAGAGAGAAAGCTTTGGATTATTAGGAGCAAGATAATACAAAGGAGACAAAAGAGAGGCATGCTGTGAAATGACAGCCCATGCCTTGATCTCCATATCTTCAAAAATCTGGTGGAAAACACCAGGAGCAACTGAAAAAGAAGAACCCATGGCTGGAATGATCCTTTGAATGTATAGCTGCCGCTGCTGTTCCAAGAATTCTCCATACTGATCTCTGTCAAGTATGAATCTGAAGTAGGTGCTCTTTCCAAAACTGGCACGATGGAGAAATCTATCCAGAGAGATTGGATAGAAAATCTTCTGATCAAGAAGATCCTTCTTCAAGGCATAGAAGGCAGCATATCTGGCTGCCCACTGAACACATATATCTTGAACTGGATTTATGGAGTTGAGATCCAAGAAGGCTTCTGCTGATAGAATAGGCTTATCTTGACTGAACAAGGAACTGTTGATGGCTTGCAACTGAAGATGGGATTCCTTATAGAGCTTTTCTCATGCGGAGGGAGAAAGCCTCTCACACTCAGAAATGAGTGGAGCCAAAACTTGGGAGGAAATGCGGCCAGAGTGGTATTCTCTGAAAATAAACCGCAAAAAGGAAGGCAATCTACCTTGCTTAGCTGACATTCTGCCCATCTGCTTAGCAAACATATCAAAAGCATGGGAGCCTGCATCTGAGTCAAACACTAAGGAGTGTAGCTTCGGCAGAAGAACTGAAGAGGTAACTTTGAGGTTTGTAAAATCCACTATGAGAGGAAGATTTATTGGATGTTCTGATCTCAGCAGCACTATGGTTGAATGAAATTGGCAGAACTGGACTTCAGGTAGCTTGTTCAGGTAGCAGAAATCACTGTACAACTGGAAGTTCTTGGCTATCCTGATCTCTTTCAGAATGAATGGTCCCCAAGAGGTCTTATGCTGAAGAATGAACCACTCAGAAAGAGTGAGTGGGTGATCTCTATGGGTAAGGGTTTCTGCACGGGCAGTCAAGTATTTGGAGTACAGAGACTTGTTGCCCTTGACGTTGGCCCACTGCTCTTCAGTCTTGAACTCAGTGCCCTCATAGATTTTGGATTTTTGAAGCTGGGACAACTGGCAAAGAGGAAGAACAATGTTTAGATGCTCAGAGAGGTTGAGGAAAGGAATACCATAGATAGTGGAAAGGATACATTTTTGAAGGTATTCCCTATAGATGGATCTTCTCTGAGGTTCGAGGGTAATAGACTACCAATGAGGAGGAAATAATGGTCAGGAGGGGATGCTGACAGAGGATGAATGTTTCCTCTTTTTCTTGGAAGGACTGGGAGGATCAGTCCTGTGGACATGAGTGGCAATGGATAGAATGGAGATGAGGGTACTTCTCTCAAAGTCATCCGGAAGATTAGTGTCAAAGACACTGCGAATTTGAGGTATTTCCGGAATGAATGTGATAGAAGAAGGAGGAGTAGGAGGATAGAAGAGATGTTTGGGATTGAAAGATGTAGATGGGTGAACTGGAGTAGTTTCAGTGAGAGGTGAAGAAGGTGAGGGTGATGATGGAGCTGAGGTTTGAGAGGGAGTGGGAGAGAAGGAAGGTTGAGATGGAATGAGAGAGGATGAGGTTTGGGTGCGAGGCATAGGGTGTTTGAAAGTTGGTGGTGCTGGAGGGGCTGTAGAAGAAGATGAAGGTGAGGAGAGGGTTGGAGTTGCAAGAGTAGAAGTTTCAGGGGCCTTGGTAGCTGCTACTGGCTCTTTCCCTTTTGCTTGACCTTCTCTGGCAACTGCAGACGGCCCAGATGGCCTAGATTCCTGATGAGATGGCCCTGATGGCCCTGATGCTTGCAATGATGGCCCAGATGGCCCTGACTCTTGTGCTGGTGGCCCTGGTGGCCGAGGAACAGCTGCTGGTTTGCTCTGAGTAGCAGAAGGAGAAAATCCACCTGTCCTTGAAATTATTGATAGCATGGACTTCATGTCTGACATTTCCTTGTTGAACCACCTTATAGCATTTCGGACTTGAGATAGTTCAGTAGTGGTTGTAGCTTCACTGGCAAGAATGCCTTGGACACTAGTCTGAACTGATGATAATATATCTCCATGAGCCTTTAATATTTCCATAAGAGGCTTCAAATTTACTTTCCTGTGGCTCTTTCTTTGCCTTCTGTGAGCCACTCTCTTTCTTTTGCTTTTCTGAGTGACTGGCTCCTCAATATTAGCATGGCTTGTACTTGGTCCTTCATTTACAGGTACTTTGGCAGGAGCTTGATTTCCCTGAGATGGTGCATCTGTCTCAGCAGCATTCTCCATCATAGATTCCTCATTGCCAATTTGCTCCCCCTGAATAGGAGCATTGAGTTCAACATTTTCTTGCTCCCCCTGAGTAGGAGCTTCTTCCAAAACAATTTCCTCAATGTGGCCTTCTACCACTGATTCTGACAATTGAGACTCTCTAGCATTCGGCTCCCCATGGCTGGGAACTTCTTCCATAATCACTTCTTGTTGAGTAGCTGTTTGCACCTCAAAACTGACATTTACTTCAGTTAAATTTTCAGTATGGCATGGTGCCATAGCTTCTTCTTCTGCAAGTCCACCTATTTCTGAAGTAATTGAGGTGGAGGGAAAAGTGTCCAACACCTCTCTTAGAATAGAGGCAACTCTGGAGGTGGGCAAAGGATCTGCCACACCTGCTACTGCTTCTCCCATTGGAGTTTCTGGAGAATGAGATTCAACCTCCATAACAGGTGATCCTGAAGTCTCTGCTTGTTCTTCCACTGCAGGTTCTGTTGCTGCTTGTTCTACTGCTACTGATTCTACCTCTAATTCTGCTGGTGGATCTGCTGCTTCTTCTGGAATCTCTGGGACATCTCCAATGATGGCCTCTCCCTCTGCCACAGAGGTCTTGGTCCATATCCCATTCTGCACTAAGAATCCACTTTTCTTTAGGTTCCTAGACCTTATAGACTGGCCCATCTTTTCCACAACTGCCCTAGATAGATTTACTCCAAAATGTTTGAATATCTTGGTAAGTAGATGAGCATTGGGCAATGAAACATTCAACTTGCTCTTTGTATCCCAGATTTGATCATGGGCAAACTTCGTTCTCTCCATCATGACCTCGGCCATGTTAATCTCCTTTTACTGGATTACCCAGAACATCATATCTGAATTTGCCCTAGTACAAGTTGAGAAAGTGGCACTGCGGGGAACCATGATTTGGCAGATAATAAAATGAAGTAGACGGTTGAATGCAGTCATCTGATTGATATCTAATTTCCCGTCTCTCAGCCTGAAACCTGGACCTATAATGCCAAGACCCTTTGCTTGATCGTTCACTGTGTGAACCCCACTGTGTCCAGAAGTCTTCACCCCAAACAACATGTGCAAAAGCTCATGATCTACTTTAATTTGGATACCCTTTACAGATGAGACAAGGGGCCATCCGCCTCTGACCTTAGACAAACATAAAAGGCTTTCACTAGGTCGGGATAGCTTACCTCGGTGAAGGTGGCAATATCCATCCACTGCATCCTTCTAAATGTTTCTACTATACTGTTCATGCCATTCTTCTCTAGATTTGGTACATCCACTACTTTATTTCCGCAAACCTTCGTCTTGATGAATGTAAACCTTTCCTGCTGCTCAGGGGACAAATACTCAGCATTGTAGCCCCCTACACTTTCGGAGATCACTGGAGCGGCCATGGGTACAGTGGAGAAAAGGTTCTGGAGAAAGGAGATGATGGAAGGGATGGAAGCCCTCAAGGGATTCTTCGCGGGAAGAAGAGAAGGCTTCAAATCTTGCGGAGAGTCGATGCCGGAATCGTTAGGGCATCGGCTTTGGGCGAACAGATAAAGGAGAAAGAAGGGTAAAGGTGGGAGATGAGTCGTTCCCACAACAATTTGACTAATTAATAATACTTTATTGAAAAAGGAGGCGCCAAAAGGGGTAACGTCAGAAAGCGACAAAAGGGTTTGACGGGTCAAACTACTTTTAACACAATAGCGGTCAAATAAAGTAAATAAGTTGAGTTTTGCTTAATGCCAGAGAGAGAGAGAAAATTTCATTATAATCTAAAAAATTTATATGCCAATTTAAATACAGAAATCTTTTCACAAATTGCACATCCCTAATTCCCTTCTAAGAGATGTAAATCTCTCTTCACGTAGGGCTTTTGTGAAGATATCTGCCAGTTGACCGTTTGTACCTATAAAAGAAATTTCTAAATTACCACTAGCTACATGATCTCGAATGAAATGATATCTAACCTCAATGTGTTTAGTCCTTGAGTGTTGCATTGGATTCTTAGTGAGGTTGATTGCACTTGTATTATCACACAGTAGTGGAATTGACTTGATATGAATGTCGAAATCCTCAAGTTGTTGTTTTATCCATAGGAGTTGTGTACAACAACTTCCAGCAGTAACATATTCAGCTTCAGCTGTTGATAGAGCTACTGAGTTTTGTTTCTTGGAAGACCAAGATATCAGACATCCTGCAAGAAATTGACAACAACCACTGGTGCTCTTTCTATCTACTTTGCATCCAGCATAGTCAGCATCAGAATATCCTACTAAATTTATTTCACAAGATTTTGGATACCAAAGACCTAAATCATGAGTTCTAGCTAAATATTTAAATATTCTTTTCACATAAATTAAATGAGCCTCTCTAGGGTCTACTTGATATCTAGCACACATGCATACACTAAATAAAATGTCTCTTCTACTTGCTGTTAAGTAAAGTAATGACCCTATCATACCTCTATAGTTCTTTTGATCTACCTTTTTACCATTTTGATCACTGTCCATTCTGGTTGATGTGCTCATTGGCGTTGACAATGGCTTCGCACCTTCAAATCCAAATTTCTTTAACAGCTCTTTGGTGTACTTGGCTTGACAGATGTGGGTGCCTTCCTTCCTTTTCTTGATTTGCAATCCAAGAAAGTA
This sequence comes from Colocasia esculenta, assembly GCA_014218235.1. Classification (NCBI taxonomy): domain Eukaryota; kingdom Viridiplantae; phylum Streptophyta; class Magnoliopsida; order Alismatales; family Araceae; genus Colocasia; species Colocasia esculenta. Next base: position 133,524,223 of record CM024760.1, read on the forward strand.
GTTTAGCTCCCCCATCATACTCATTTCAAATTCTCCCTGCATATGCTTTTCAAAGTACTTGCAAAGAGATTCATCAGTAGATCCAAAAATAATATCATCTACATATATTTGCACAAGTAGTATATGTTTGACTTTTGATTTTATAAATAATGTGCTATCTACTTGACCTCTAGTGAAACCATGATCTAATAAGAAAGTGCTGAGCCTTTCATACCAGGCTCTAGGTGCTTGCTTTAAACCATATAAAACCTTATGGAGTTTAAATACATGATTTGGAAATTCGGTGTCATCAAAACCTGGAGGTTGTTCAACATACACTTCCTCCTTGATAAAACCATTTAAAAAGGCAGATTTGACATCCATTTGAAACAATTTTAAATCTAATGCAGATGCATAAGCAAGTAAAATTCTAATAGCCTCAAGTCTAGCCACAGGTGCATAGGTTTCATCGAAATCTATGCCTTCCTCTTGGGAATAGCCTTGAGCTACCAGTCTGGCCTTGTTTCTTAAGATTACTCCAGACTCATCCAGCTTATTTCTGAACACCCACTTGGTGCCAATAACTGAATGATTGGATGGTCTAGGAACAAGTGACCATACTTGGTTTCTCTTGAACTGATTTAGTTCATCTTGCAAGGCTATTATCAAAGATTCATCAGTTAAAGCTTCATTGACTGTCTTAGGCTCTATTTGAGAAACAAAAGCTAAATAATCACAAGGAATTACATCACCTCTTGTTCTTACCCCTACAGATGGATCACCAATAATGTTCTCAAGAGAGTGATCTTTCTTATGTCTCCATTCTTTTGGAAGATTTTCATGTTGAATTTTAGTTTACTGCAGTTCTTCCAGTGGTGGATCTTCCTTGTCCTCAATTGAGGTATTCTTTAATTTTTCGGACAAGTCATCTGCATCATCAATGTCACTAATTTCTTCCTTTTTCAAGGAAGGGTTATATTCATTAAAAATAACATGCACATATTGTTCAATTAATAATGAGCGTTTAAAAACTCTATAACTTTTGGTTTAGAAGTGTACCCCATAAAGATGCCTTCATGTGATTTGGCATCTAACTTACCAATGTCCCTTTTTCCATTGTTGTGGATGAAGCAAGGACATCCAAATATTTTGAAGTGACTGATCTTAGGTTTCTTTCCCTTGTAGAGTTCATAAGCAGTCTTCTTCAGAATTGGCCTGATCATTACCTTATTAATGATGTAGCTTGCATTGTTGATGGCTTCGGCCCAAAAATATATTGGCAAGTGATATTCTGATAACATTGTTCTTACCATATCCAAAAGAGTTCTATTTTTCCTTTCAGCAATTCCATTCTGTTGAGGTGTCCTTGGTGCTGAGAAGTTGTGCTCAATTCCTTGGTCATCACAGAACCTAGCAAACTTTTCATTTTGAAATTCACCACCATGATCTGTTCGGATAGAGATAATGGTGAACTTCTGATCTTTCTGAACTTTCTTGCTGAAGCTGACAAAATTATCAAAGGTGTCATCTTTGTGCTCTAGAAAGGATACCCAAGTAAATCTTGAGTAATCATCAAGTATGACAAATCCAAAATTCTTTCCTCCAAGACTGGTAGTCCTCATTGGTCCAAATAGATCAATGTGAAGTAGTTCTAACGGCTTTGAGGTGGTCACTACTGTCTTTGATTTGATAGAGTTCTTGGTGTGCTTTCCTCTTGCACAAGGTCTGCAGATGCTATCCATTTTTGTGTTGACCTTTGGCAGTCCTTCCACTAGATTTCTCTTTCTGAGCTTGTTCAATCCATCCAAACTGCAGTGGCCCAATCTTCTGTGCCACAGCTCAGTTGATTGATCTTTGCTGGCTGCCAAATAGACATCTTGATCCTTGAGTTCCTCAAGATAGAGTACATACAAATTTCTTTCTCCATATGCTTCAAAGATGACTGCTCCATCCTTTAATATGCTGCATTTTGATTCTTGGAACTGAATCTGATGGCCTTTGTCACACAACTGGCTGATGCTAATGAGATTGTGCTTTAATCCTTTGACCAGCAACACATCTTCAATAACTGATTTTCCTTTGTTGTTCACGGACCCACTTCTTATCACTGTGCCTTTTCCATTATCTCCATAAGTAATTGTTTCTTCTTCAGCTTGGAGATTGACGAAAAGCTTCTGGTTACCTGACATGTGTCTTGAGCATTCCACTATCCAAATACCATTTGGATGCTCTTGAATTTCCCTGAAATTTAAACATTAAGTTTTAGGTACCCAAGTTCTTTTGGGTCCTGATGGGTTAGTATCATCAATTTTCCCTTTTATTATCCAATTTCTGTTCTTAGTGGGACAGGTTGCTTTACTGTGTCCCAGTTTATTACATTGATTGCATCAGGTTGTTCTAGTTATTCTTTCAATTGGAGTGTATTTAAATTTTTGGTGTCTTTTGTCCTTTTCGGATATAAACTCAGGAGTTGGATAAGTATTAGGAAAGATTTTAGTTTCTTCATTTTCTGAGGGAGTGTAACCAAATCCATGTTTCTTCTTGTTTGATCTTTTAGCTCTTTTTATCATTAGAAGGGGTTTATTATTTGTGAACTTGTTTATAGTGCTTGTTAAGTGTTCATTTTCTTTAATTAGTCTTTCTATTTCTGTTTTAAGTTCACTTATGTTTTCTTGTTTTTCTAAGTGTGTTATTTTTCTGTTTTTCTCTTTTAGATCTTCATATATAATTTATTTCTTCTTTTATGTTCAATTATTTGCTTTTCAAGTTCTTCATTTTCTGCTTTTAGGTCTGAATTAGTGTTTTCTAAACAGATTACATTTTTCTTACTAACTTTAAGTAATTTAGATACTTCTTTATATTTATCATAAAGTTCATTAAAGCACTTTCTAGATTATCAGAATCTGAATCATTACAGGAATCAAATGAAGAGTCAGAAGTTACCTTGTCTTCGGTGTTGGCCATGAGAGCCAGGTTGGCTTCTTCTCCATCACTGCTTGAGCTTGACTCACTGTCTGAGTCACTGCTGTTCTCCCAAGCAGCTGCCATTGCCTTCTTTTTATACATGAAATTATCCTTCTTCTTGTGATCATTCTTCTTAAGCATTGGACAATCTGCCTTAATGTGTCCAGGCTTCTTGTATTCATAGCATATCACTTCTCCTTTCTTCGAATCCTTTACTTCTGATTTTTTAAAATCTTTATTTTTCTTAAAAAATCTTCTCCCAGACTGGAACTTCTTCTTCTTTGCTAGAATTCTTTGAAGTCTTCGAGACAACATTGCTTCTTCATCATCACTGTCCTTACTGCTTTCACTGTTGTCCAGTGATTCTTCTGATATATCTTCATTGGCCTTCAGAGCGTTTGATTGTTTCTTTCTGCTGGAGGATTCTCCTAATCTCTCCATATTTATCTCATGAGCCATGAGGGATCCTATTAACATCTCCAATGACATTAGTTTTAGATCATTGGCTTCCTCAATGGCTGTTACCTTTGGAGTCCATGAGGATGGCAGAGATCTGAGGATCTTCCTGACCATATCTGGTACATCATAGATTTTTCCTAATCCAGCTAACCCATTTGTGATATCTGTGAATCTACTAAACATTTGGGTTATGGATTCACCTGACTCCATCTGGAATCTTTCATATTGAGTCACAAGAATGTTGATTCTTGTGTCCTTTACCTTATCTGTCCCTTCTTAGGTAATCCTGAGCTTTTCCCACATTTCCATTGCGGATTTGCAGGCTGAAACTCTGTTGAATTCTTTCTTGCTGAGGGCACAGCACAAGATGCTCTTGGCTTTGCAGTTTAAGGAGATTTTTCTTCTGTCTTCATCTGTCCACTGAGCCTTTGCATTGGTGACTAGAAGATCGCCTTCTTCTACAATGGACCATATCATGTAATCGTGGCCTTGTAGAAAGTACTCCATTCTTGTCTTCCAATAGGTATAATCTTCTCCATCAAACAAAGGAGGTCTGTTGACTGACTGACCTTCGAAGTTACCTTGGGATGCCATGGATCTTTACTCTTCAGATCGTTGGATCTTCTTCTTTGTCGAAGAGACTCGCTCTGATACCACTTGTTGCCCAGCTAGCTAGCCCAGATGGGGGGTGAATGGGTTATAAAAAATTAGATCTTAGATTGATACCTGTTCACTAAAAAGATTACATAACAACTTAAACGAAGGTTAGAGTTAGAGGGAATGAAACAGAAAATGCACAAAACACAGCCACAAGACACAAGGATTTTATCCTGGTTCAGAACTCGTTTCCACAGGAGACCTACGTCCAGTCCCTGAGCAATACCTCAGGATATCACTATCAAGGGTACTATCCCCCTCACGGATCCTTACACCCAGCCTCAACTGGTCTTCCTTCAACCTGAAGGGAATACAACCACCCTGGATACCACCAGGTCTTCCTTCACACAGAAGGAAATAAACCCGCCCTGGATACCACTAGGTCTTCCTTCACACAGAAGGGAATAAAACTAATAAAAGTAAGTACAAGAACAAGCTTCAGGAACTAGCTCAAACAACTACAATCTGAAGCAAACAAGCCTCGAGAGAGAAAGGATTTGGACACTGGTTTCCTTCAAAGACTTCACTGGCTCTCACAGGAATTTCTTTTTCAACACAGAGAGCTAAAGAGCTAAGATCTATTGGAATGGAGTGCTTCGCTCTTGTTTGAACTACTGAAGACTTGAAGGATTGGCTATTCTCTATCATAGAATGTTGTTCTCTTCAAAAGTCCTTTCTTCTCAGTCTTGTAGTCTTGTATTTAAGCTTCTACTTGAAATTTGAACGTTAAAGATCCGTTGTCTCTCATTCTGGTGTACGTTAGATAGGTCTGCAAGGAAGCTTCTGATCTTCAGTCTTTAATCCTTTAGTACACGCCAAAGAAATATTTTGATATCTTGTATCTTTTGTGTCCAACGTTGTACAGATAAATCTTGTCAGGTATCTGCAAGCATATCAATAATAAATAGGAGACAGCTAGGGCTGTCGTTGATTGTCAGTCACAGTTGGAAAAGATATTGCTAGATTTAGCAAAGCTCCTTTCTGTCAAAATAAAGATGTAGACAGAATAGCACAATAGTTGAAGATATCGTCTGAACGCATGAGAGATACGTTCAGAGTGCATTGAATGCATAGCAGTCAAACAGACGAGATACGACTTTGACTATTCAACGTATATTAAAGAGTATTGATATAATAATGAAATCGATATGAACAAAGCCGATGCCTTTATGACTTATGAAATCGTTATAAGTTGATAGGCAAATCGTTATGACAGAGAATCATTAAATCATAATAATGAAATCGTTGTGCAAGACAAATCGTTATTAGCATCAAAGAAATCGATGTGATTACTTACCAAATCGTTACTGTAAGTAAATCGTTGTGATAAAAAAAGAAATCGTTATGAATTCTATAGAAATTGATGTGATCACTTAAGAAATCGTTGTGGTAAGCAAATCGTTATGAACAATACAGAAATCGTTATGACGTCTTAAGAAATCGTTGCGACGAGCAAATCGTTACGAGGTCTTAAGAAATCGTTATGACAACTTAAGAAATCGTTGTGATGAGCAAATCGTTACGAGGTCTTAAGAAATCGTTATGACAACTTAAGAAATCGTTGCGACAAGCAAATCATTACGAGGTCTTAAGAAATCATTATGACAACTTAGGAAATCGTTGCGACGAGCAAATCGTTACGAGGTCTTAAGAAATCGTTATGACAACTTAAGAAATTGTTGCGACGAGCAAATCGTTACGAGGTCTTAAGAAATCGTTATGACAACTTAAGAAATCGTTGCGACGGGCAAATCGTTACGAGGTCTTAAGAAATCGTTATGACAACTTAAGAAATCGTTGCGACGAGCAAATTGTTACGAGGTCTTAAGAAATCGTTATGACAACTTAAGAAATCATTGTGGAGACTTGGCAAGTCTTTATAACTTACAAAGAAACCGATGTCTTAGCAAATCGTTATAGTGTATGAAGAAGTCGATGCAATGACTTGGGAAAAATATGATGTGAGAGTTTTACCTGATTGTCTTGAACTTCCTTTTACTTTTATTTCCTGTCCTCAAGGCTCAAGTAATTCATTAGTATTGTTTTGTTAATCATCAAAATTAATATATAAATAAGTGAATTAATTTATATGGGGAAAGTTTGGTCATCACAAGGTCCACTAACTCTCATCTATACTCTACTCTCTCATCTATTCATGTTCACTCTACTATCTCGTCTATTCATCTACTGCTCTCATCTACTTCTTGGTACTCTATATTGGCCATTGACTGATTGTCTAAAGATAAACAATATAACCAATGCCTGGCAATATAGAAAGGGCCCGATCTGGTCCTAGGATATGCGCCCGAAAGTGCTAGTGCCCATGGGAGTTAAATGATCAGAGTGTTCGGCATTACACTCAAGTGCTATCTATCGTGACTATCTAAATGACAATCAAAAGTGCTATGTTCTCTCGTTGTCCACTGACAATCAAAAGTGCTATGTTCTCTCGTTGTCCATTAACAACAAAAGTGCTATGTTCTCTCGTTGTCCATTGACAACAAAGTGCTATGCTATACTCATTGTGCTATCTGTACTATGGCCATCTTGCTATACTTGACATTGTGTTATCTTGCTATTATTGTGCTATTCCCGACACTTGTGTTATTCTTGGAAAATCTATATTTGGAAAGTCTTGCTATTTCGTTCATGTACTGCCCTTCTATATTGACACTCTATTCCGTTCTGTCATTAGTTACTCTACCTTTAATGCATTAACTACTTAAAGCTTGCTTGAGGCTGAGATTTAAGTCCTACTAGGTGATGTTCGGTCACCCTGCGTTATTTGTCGTTGTGTTCTCAGGTGAGACCGAGGATGAACCATACACTCTAGAGGACGGGAACGACCTGGAGTGATGTCATGAGTACCCTAGTGTCCTATTGCTATGTTTAGCGTGGTAGTAGTTAGGTTTGAAGTTTAGTCTTTTGCTTTATTTCAATATAATCGGGCCCTATAGGTTGACTCTGATATTAGTGGTTGTAACTAGGCATTGAAAAGTATTAATGAAATGAATTTGCTTTATCATTATTCATCTTGAAATGGTTTGATGTCTAGTATTCGCACTATATCCTTTTCTTGCAACTGCCTCGCATTCCGATATTCCGCATCGGGGCATGACAGTTTTGTGGTATCAGAGCCTACGTTATTCTTAAGTATAGGATGATCTAGGTTAACCTGCCTCAACTAGAGTCAATTATCCACCTACGTGAGTTGAGGTTAGAGCCAAGGGTAACTAGTTAATATAAACTCACACACGCACAAATTAAATTTCACATCGATATCATGACAAGAAGTTATTTTGTAGGAACTAAGAAATCAAGATGACTGCCGAACGTGCTCAAATGAGGGGCATGCAACAAACCATCCAATAACTGACACGCACCTTTGTGCAAGCCACTCAAGGAGGTGGCAATCATGGTGTAGGTGACCTGCATCGCAACTTCAGAAGTCTGAACCCACCTAGGTTCAGCGGATCCATGGATCCAGATGAAGATGAGAACTGGCTCCAAAAGACGGAAAGAATTTTCCATGTCATGGAATGTGCAGCGGGGGACAAGCTGCTACATGCCACGTTCCAACTGGAGAAGGACGCCCGCGCCTGGTGGGAGTCAGTGGAAGCTACTAGAGAGAATGGGTCATTCACCTAGAACGAGTTTAAAGAAGCATTCAACTCCAAATACTTCTCCGCGCATGTTCAAGAAAGGAAGGCTGTGGAATTCACTGCTCTTAAATAGCGGAGCTTGACTGTGGCCGAATATTTAGCCCAGTTCTCTAGACTGGCACGCTATGCTGTACATCTGGTGAACACTGAAAGGACGTAGGCTAAGCACTTTCTAAACGGCCTTAAGCCCCACTACATCAGTCAACTCGCACCTTTCGACATCTCGACCCACGCCGAGATGGTGAAGAGGGCTCAGCTGCTAGAAGATGCTACGGACTTCACCGACCGTATCAAAGGGAAGTTCGTAAAGAAGGAAGTGACCTCGGCTCAGTCATCTGCTAAGCCTACAAACGGCAAGAAGCGTCCCTTCAACATCATGGAGGGATCTAGCCAAGAAAGGAAACCCAAGGTTTTCGTACCCAACACTCCAACAAAGAGCCACTGCAAACACTGCGACAAGCCTGGTCACACGGATGATGAATGCTGGAGGAAAGCCGGTGCATGTCTGCGCTACGGAAGTCGTGAGCACCGTATCCCTGAGTGCCCGCTACTGAAAGAGAATGAAAGGTGCCCTAACGCGCCTAAGAAACAGGGCCGACTGCAAGCCCTGCATGATGAGGAACCTGCTATGGAGGGTGGAGTGGTAGAAGGTACCCTTCAAGTATTCTCATTATCAGCATTCGTTTTATTTGATAGTGGAGCCACTCATTCATTTATATCTCAAAACTTTGCTGATACTGTGACTGCTAAACCTATATCCATGGGTTGTGAGTTCTCGGTCACAACGCCACTAGGGGAAAAGGAGAAATTGAACAAATACTTTCCCTCTGCCGATGTAATGATCGGAGACCATAACCTAAAAGCCGACCTGGTGTGTATGTCCATGGAAGGCTATGATGTAATTTTGGGAGCCGACTGGTTGTCCGCATATGGGGCAAGTGTCGACTGTAAGAAAGGGAAGGTGACCTTTAGTGACTTTCCTAAATTGGCATTCTCTGGGATTAGACATAAGAGACGGATGTCTCTAGTCTCCGCCATAAAAGCCCACAACATGATGAAGATAGGTTGTGCTGCTTTCCTAGCAGCCGTAGTAGTATAAAAGAAGGGTTCCAAAATAGAATACATACATATAGTACAGGACTACCAAGACGTATTCCCCGAAGACCTGCCAGGGATTCCCCCCTGAACGAGATGTCAACTTCGCCATTGAGCTGATTCCTGGAGCTGCACAGGTATCGCGTCAACCGTATCGGATGTCACCTGCCGAGCTAAAGGAATTGAAGGCGCAACTGATGGAGCTACTAGAAAAGGGGTTCATCAGACCAAGTACTTCCCTATGCGGAGCACATGTGCTATTCGCAAAGAAGAAAGATGGATCGATGAGGCTGTGCATCGACTATCGACAACTCAACCAGCTTACCATCAAGAACAAATACCCATTGCCTAGGATCGATGAACTATTCGACCAAATTTCTGGAGCGCAATATTTCTCCAAGATCGATCTTCGATCTGGCTATCACCAAATGAGGATCAAGGATGACGATATTTTCAAAACGGCTTTCAGGAGCAGGTATGGACATTATGAATTCGTCGTTATGCCTTTTGGTCTAACCAATGCTCCTACAACCTTTATGCAACTCATGAACAGCATATATCGGCCATACCTCGACAAGTTCATGGTCGTCTTTATCGACGACATCCTCATATACTCCAAGACCAAGGAAGAGCATGAAGAACACCTGAAGACAACACTACAAGTTTTGCGAGACAACAAGCTGTACGCAAAGCTAAGCAAGTGTGAATTCTGGCTCGAAGAAGTATCCTTCTTGGGCCATGTCATGTCAAAGGACGGCATCTCTGTTGATCCCTCCATAGTCAAAGTGGTACTCAACTGGGAGAGACCAACTAATGTCACCGAGATAAGAAGCTTCCTAGGACTGGCTGGCTACTACAGGCGGTTCATCAAGGACTTCTCAAGGATCGTTGTTCCTCTCACATGTCTGACACAAAAGGAGAATCCATACTCCTGGAGTAAAGAGTGTGAGAAAAGTTTCCAAACCCTCAAAGACTGTCTTACCTCAGCACTTGTTCTCGCTCTGCCAATAGAGGGAGAAGGTTTCTCTGTCTACACCGATGCTTCAGGAATCGGGCTAGGCTGTGTACTCATGCAAACGGAGAAGGTCATCGCCTATTCTTCAAGACAACTGAAGACACATGAAGTCAAATACCTTGTACATGATCTCGAGCTGGCTGCCGTGGTCTTCGCCTTGAAGATTTGGAGACACTATCTATATGGCGAGCAATTCACTATCTACTCAGGCATAAAAGTCTGAAGTATTTATTCTCTCAGAAGGAACTCAACATAAGACAAAGGAGATGGCTAGAATACTTGAAAGATTTCAACTTCCACATCCAATACCACCCAGGCAAGGGTAATGTCGTGGCTGATGCTCTTAGTAGGAAGCCAATGGCATTTGTCTCAAGTCTAGTCCTTGGCGAGATACAACTACTAGAACAATTCGCAAGGCTAGACTTAAATATCGAACATAGAGATGATCGAGTCTTGGTTGCCAATATCAAGATTCAATCTGATCTGCTAGAGGAGATCAAAGCTCAACTAGACGATGATCCATTTTTAGTTCACGTCAAAGAAACTCTAACTGAAAGATCGGACTTTGCAATGACTGAAGACGGAAGGCTTGTCTTTGAAGGAAGGACATGTGTTCCCAATAATGAAGAACTAAAGAGAAGACTAATGGATGAAGCTCACAAGACAAGGTATACTATTCATCCGAGAGGTACCAAAATGTATCAAGATATGAAAAGAACGTTTTGGTGGCCGAACATGAAAAGAGAGGTAGCTGAACATGCCGCTCACTACCTTACATGCCAACAAGTAAAAGCGGAACACCTGTGCCCTGCTGGTGTACTCAGACCGCTTGATATTCCAGAATGGAAATGGGAAAGTATCGGCATGGACTTCATCATGGGTTTACCCAAGTCTCGTGGTGGACTCGACGCCATATGGGACATTGTGAACCGACTAAGCAAATCCGCCCACTTTCTGCCTATAAAGAGTAAATGGTCAGTAGAGGTACTAGCTGCCTTATACGTCAAGGAGATTGTAAGACTACATGGCATTCCATCATCTATTGTTTCGGATCGAGATCCGAGATTCACATGTCATTTTTGGAAAGGACTGCAACGTGCACTGGGTACTAAACTCAACTTTAGTACCGCATTCCATCCACAAACCGATGGGCAAACTGAAAGAACCAACCAAATAGTGGAAGACATGTTGAGAGCCTGCACTATAGATTTTCAAGGTTATTGGAATGAGCACCTACCTCTTATTTAGCTCACCTATAACAACAGTTACCAGGCGAGTATCAAGATGGCACCGCTCGAAGCACTCTACGGAAGGAATTGCAGATCCCCTGCATGCTGGAATGAGGTTGGAGAACAGCAATGGCTAGGCCCAGACATGATGCAACGGACAACGAAGGACATTCAGGTAATCAGAGACCGGCTCAAGATTGCCCAATCCAGACAGAAGAGCTACACCGACAAAAGAAGGCGAGATCTGGAAATTCAAGTAGGTGATCATGTGTTCCTAAAAGTGTCACCTACTCGTGGCATCCAAAGATTTGGTGTAAAGGGAAAGCTCAACCTTAGATTCATCGGTCCTTTTGAAGTACTCGAAAGGGTTGGTGTGGTTGCATACCGGCTGGCGTTGCCACCGGATTTGTCATGTGTACACAATGTGTTCTATGTTTCCATGCTTAGGAAATATGTGTAGGACCCAACGCACATCATTCGCCACGAGAAGTTGATATTGAACAAAGATGTGATGTACGAAGAGAAGACAGTCAAGATACTAGAACGGAAGATACAACAACTCAGGAACCGTCCCATCCATATGGTTAAAGTCCTATGGAATCACCGTGGAGTAGAAGAAGCAACCTGGGAACTGGAAGGAACCATCAGACGAAACTACCCCGATCTTTTCGGTAAGACATTCTTTCCATTATGACCATATGAATTTGGGGACCAAATTCTTTCTAAGAGGGGGAGGATGTAGCAACCCTAAATTTTTGGAGAAATAAAAACTTAAATATTTATATTATTTAATTAGAAATTCAAATAAAAGGAAGATGTATAAAATCAACTAGGAAATCAAATAAGTGAGAATTAAATAAAACCCATTAAAAGAGAAGGAGTAATGGGCTTTGCTATATTGACCCATTAGAAATTAGTGGGCTAAAATAGAGATTTTAAAAAGGAGAATAATAGAGAAATACCCAAAATTCGTAACTAAAATATTACTAAAATATAAAAGAGATATTTAATACATTAAATAGCTAGTTTGAATTATGATTGGATTCCTAAACCTACCCCAATTGATTGGCCACGAAATTCCCTCTCTCCCAACCCAAATAGGAGATCTCTTGCTTAAAAAGGGGAGAGAGAAAAATAGGAAATTCGGATTTTAATAGGAGTTAGGCTTAAACTAGGAAAGGAATAGGGAGAAGCTAAATACTTCTCTTAAACCCTCATGGCCGGCCCTAGCTCGTGCCAAGAGGTTCCTGGACTAGGAGGAGAGGCCAAGAGGAGGAGAATTCGTGGAGAGGAAGGATCTCTCAAGTTCTTCCCCGAGTTCTTCAAGTCTTAACCCTAGAAGAGGAAAATGGTCAAAGGTAGTCATTCACAAGCATAAACCATGAAACTTTTTCTGTAGGATGTCTCGTCTATCAGGAACAAAAGCCCTTTGCTTTCATAATTTTCCATCGAGCATATCTATCGTTCTTGATTTTTCATGTTCTACAACTGACATGACCCCGAACCCTCTTCTTAATTCTTGATCTCCTGGTATACTCAACCCCATGCCACGAGATTTTTACTGTAGGAACTGACACATGTTAGGCATCTTTTGCCGCTAAAAGCCCTAAATTTGATTCATCCTATCTTGCGAATTTAATCGTTGATCTGAACTATGTACTTTTTCATGTTCATCATGAATACCAGTGTTTACCACATGTCTAAACCCTTGATGTTTTCCAATTCCTATTTATTGTAAGTACCCATGCATGTCTAGGTCGTTTTGCAACTGGTTTCATGATTTTTCATTGACTATACAATTAGTTGTGATTTTATGAACCCCCCTGTGTTAAATAGGGTAAGTTCTGGCCCACAATCCAATGTAATGTCCTTTCCCTGTCGGACCCGGGTGCAGACTCTATGAATGCGACAGCCCGATAGGCCGCGTTCACAAGGGTCGTCACGACAGCGCCTCTGTCGCGAACTGATCGCGACAGGGCCTGTCGTCGCGATCTGCTGCCCGACCTGATTAAGCCTGTTGCGACCTGTACAAGCACCCGTCGCAATCTCAGTTGACCCCGTCGCGACCCTCACCAGGGTACGTCGCGATCTGGGTTCTATTTGCAAGAAACCCCTTGCCTCAGCAATGCTTGATTATCTACAGTGTTTGTACTCTTGTTTAACAGTCATACACACAGAAAATAACTCTTGTTATAAAATGAATATTTATGTATGATTAAAATAGATGCACATGATCTTTTCTATCTAAACTTTCATGACACTTACACACACTTTGAACCATCCAATTATGGCATAATTTGGCATGAAACTATTTCATAATACATCTGGTAATTTATGTAATTAAATTACCATATACTTGTCTATCGTTTCTCGCGATGTTTTGGGAATACCGATATCGACGCTCCACTGTTCTAGAACTCCTCTAGAACGTCGAGCACTTGTTTCTATATACACTCTCTCTTGACCTGGACGAACTCTCCGTCCGATACTCCTTCTGCCGGACTACTAAGTCTTTATTCAAGGCCTCCGTAAGTCTCCTCTATCCATGGATTCCCACATGGTCGACGAGCTGGTTGTACCCTAACACCTGTTACACCCATTAGGGATCAATATGGTCCAAACAGCTATTAGAAATTCACTCTCATCTTGAATCATGCCGGACCTCTGGACTTGTGCTTAACATGGCCAGCAGAAGGGCCGTGAGTTCCGCCTGACTGCCAACACCAGGTGCGCGTGTTGTGCAACGGTTACTATCGCTCGTTACTCGACGTTTCATATGCAAGGTCCACTAACTCTCATCTATACTCTACTCGCTCGTTCACTCTACTATCTCGTCTATTCATCTAGTGCTCTCATCTACTTCTTGGTACTCTATATTGGCCATTGACTGATTGTCTAAAGATAAACAATATAACCAATGCCTGGGAATATATAAAGGGCCCGATCTGGTCCTAGGATGTGTGCCCGAAAGTGCTAGTGCCCATGGGAGTTAAATGATCAGAGTGTTCGGCATTACACTCAAGTGCTATCTATCGTGACTATCTAAATGACAATCAAAAGTGCTATGTTCTCTCATTGTCCACTGACAATCAAAAGTGCTATGTTCTCTCGTTGTCCATTGACAACAAAAGTGCTATGTTCTCTCGTTGTCCATTGACAACAAAGTGCTATGCTATACTCGTTGTGCTATCGGTACTATGGCCATCTTGCTAAACTTGACATTGTGCTATGTTGCTATTATTGTGCTATTCCTAATACTTGTGCTATTCTTGGAAAGTCTATTTGAAAAGTCTTGCTATTTTGTTCACATACTACCCTCTATATTGACACTCTCTTCCGTTCTGTCATTAGTTACTCTGCCTTTAATGCATTAACTACTTAAGCCTGCTTGAGCCTGAGATTTAAGTCCTACTGGGCGATGTTCGATCACCCTGTGTTATTTGTCGTCATGTTCTCAGGTGAGACCGAGGATGAACCATACACTCAAGAGGACGAGAACGACCTGGAGTGATGTCATGAGTACCCTGGTGTCCTATTGCTTTGTTTAGCGTGGTAGTAGTTAGGTTTGAAGTTTAGTCTTTTGCTTTATTTCAATGTAATCGGGCCCTATAGATTGGCTCTGATATTAGTGGTTGTAACTAGGCATTGAAAAGTATTAATGAAATGAATTTGCTTTATCATTATTCATCTTGAAATGGTTTGATGTCTAGTATTCGCTCTATACCCTTTTCTTGCAACTGCCTCGCATTCCGATATTCCGCGTCGGGGCGTGACACAACCTGTACTAGTAGTCAGCACAAAGTCGTCTGTACCCGAAGAACCAATTGGGCCATCAGGGCCAATTGTTGAAGAATCAGGGCCACAAGGGCCATCATTTGAAGAGTCAGGGTCATCAGGGCCATATGAAGTTGATGATGTTGGTACTGGGCCATCAAGGCCAGTGGAGTCAATGGCATAGCCAACCGGGTCTCAAGCATCTATAGAAGTTGCTGCTATGCCCCCAAAGCCTTCTGTCCCTTCAAATCTTAAGACTCCAACCCCTTCTTCTCCACCTACATCTTTCACTGCTTCATCTACACCATAACCCTCCAAGAAACCACTTCCAAAACACATCCCTTCTCTTACACCTTTTCCTGCTATCTCTTCTTCTTCACCTACTTCTTCTACTCCCATTCCTTCTCCAATATTTGAGGAACCTCCAGCATCATCCTCTGCTGGTCCATCATCTGCTGGACCATCTACACCACCTCTGCGACGACCCTCCTTATACAGGTACGATTATACCAATCCATGTCGATATAGTGAGTCCCGTCACAGTGGGACATTTACCCAACACTAGTAAACATGGCTGAGATGCTCATAAATATAGATACGGAGTAGCGGAAGTAAAAGAACTACTTGTCATTTCATTTCATCATCCACATTTAACATACATGGTTCAAATAACAATTTTTAAGAGAACTAAAGTCCACATAAATAAAATACTAAAATCAGATTACATAGCTCGTCCACAATTACATAATAGTTCTATTACAATGCCTCATTACGTACTATGAAAGCAAAAGTCACAACGTCGACTCCACCAAGCTACTCGCCATGCTCAGAGTCACTCTCTGCTGTCTCCTCCAAAGGTGTTGGGTCACCAACTAAACCTATACGCCGAAGCAAGGAGTGAGTCTAAAAGACTCAGCAAATAACTCCATGCACATCATTCATGCATACATCACAGTAGGTTCTACATTCCAATTCACGAAGCAAAACATATAGCATGCTTGAACATTGATAAGAGACAACCTATCATGGTATTTCTAAAAAATTTAAAACATATGATACATGACTTAAGACATTCCAAAATAAATATCTTATCACATGCTTACTAGTCATTCAATCACATTAAGCTACAACATGATAGCAACTAACATGGGATTCTCACATGCATAAAAGGAAACATTCCTATCATGGTTTCTACTTATTCTTGCACATGCACACTATCATTTCATACACATTAAGGTTGCTGTTATAACATTATTTCACATTAACATATCATGGATCACAATTTCACAATTTAACCCATTGGTTTCACATGTTTGCACAATTACTCATTCACATAGTTCTCCTTTTACACATTGCACGCTTACACATATTCACACTACACAATTCACAATTTAGTGCCGTGACACATAGTCCAAACCACCATTAGAAGGACACATCACATAACACATACACATAACACATAGACGCCACCTAGGCAATACAGTGACGACTCTTGGACTGCTCAGACCGGGAGAACAAGTCTCCACCCTAACCAGTGGTACTTGTCCACCTCCAGGATTTCATCCTAATACCCTTAGGATCTTAACACATTGAACCTTCCCATGGGGACTTTTCCATGGTATGGTTCCACGGCCCTCTATGGAAGAAGTGTCACACATGGCACATTCTTACACATTGCACATTCCGATTTTAACACACATATTACACATGATATACACGTCTTTACATTTTCTCACTTATACACATGGCTCTGTTTTCCTATTCATGATACTACTGCTGAAAGAAATCAAACATTCAGTACCTTACACTAATCAGGTTGGAACATACATAATCAACCATGTTCATATTAGTATGCATTGAACACCCGTTTTCGCATGGAAATTTCATAGAGCACTCTATAGTTATCCAAATAACATGAGAATTTAACCACAGACTAATTTCAGGTTTATGATCACACATGCAAATTTTCATATTTTTTTGAGTCATATTACTTTTACAGAAATTAAAACATTCAATCTCATGCCATTTATAATTCAATTTATCATGGAACATAACATGAATGTTCGATTTCACCGTTCACAGGTCTGTATCTATCATTCATAATGTCACAAATTTTCCCCGAAATTTTTGCACAACATGCAATTTTCAGGAGTTTTAAAACAATCTAGGCATGCTCTCTATTTTCTAACACAGAAATTATAACAAGTTTCATAATCATGGGAAAATTCCTAAATTTTTGGGACATGGACTGTCATCCATTTACATCAACTGGAAATTTTTTGGAAGTCAAATTACACATGGATCATGCAAACAGTAAGCTACCATACCCATGATCTTCATTTCACATGCATTCCACATAATTCTAACAACTTAGATAAATCACAGAAAAGTATAAAAGTCTCACAAACACATTCCATTAACCATATTACATAACATATAGTGTTCACAATATATCCTCATGCGAAAACACATCGAAAATTTATCATATAGGAGGAGAGAACAGCTCATTATTTTGTCCTGAAGAACTTAACGGCATAGTCTGGCCGTTAACGGAGATTAACGGCAATATCGTTAGCCGCTAATCGAAGAGCTTGACGGCAAGGGATCTTGCCGTCAAGTTCCGATACGTGCAAGAAGATGGACCGAGCTCCAAATACAAGAAGAATGGGGGAATCCAGGACATGAAAAAATCTCATAAAAATGATGGAAACCTCCTAGACACATACATGGACGAAGTGGGTGGGTTACTTGCCTCTTGTAAAATCTCCAAAGGGGTGAAAATGGGCGATGAAGCTCTCCTTGGGCAGTCCCAAGAAGCCTCCAAAACACCTTCACTCCGTCTTATGTGGTATTGTAGCTTCCAGTCCAAGGTCGGGAAAGCCTCCTCCTATGTCCAAGCTAGCTTCTAGTCACTGTAGATCACCGGATGAAGCTCCAATCGCCGGATCTGAGCTCTCAAAGCTCAGGTTTTCTCACAGGGCTTAGGGTTTCTCTCCTTCTCCTTGCAAAGAGCCAAGCGAGGGTATTAAGGTTGCAAAAAGGGGTTTGTTTATAGGAGAAAGACCTCTCAACTTATGTAGGGGTTGATGTGAACGCTTGAGGGTCGTTGGGGACGTCTCCCCAATGGTTGAGATAGCTTGCCCCTGGAATTTCGGGGTCTGCTGCGCACTGAGTTTCAGAGAGCTAGACGTCCACATCCACGGCCGCCTACTGAAGTGTTAGCGTCCAACGATATGGACGTTGACTGACATGGACGTCCACCAATGTTGACGCCAAATGGCCCTTCGTCTAGAGCTTAAAAACATGTAGATCCATGCTTACTCCATAGATATATGTACATGAAACCTATGTAGTATAATGTATACACTACTACACCATGCAAACATCCAATATTTACAACTAATATACACATGCATACATAAGTACGACTAGCTAATATTGTACATAGATATCTACATATGCATATACAAGTTACACACAAACATGAATTCACATAAAATAGAATAAAATGACAAACAAATTCGTGGGCCTTACGCCCTCTCCCCCTTAAGAAACTTCGTCCTCGAAGTTTGAACGACACTACTCAAACAAACGGGGATACTTCTATTCATCGCATCCTCAAGCTCCCAAGTAGCCTCCTCTCGCGAGAAGTTCCGCCATAGAACTTTCACCGACGCAATACTCTTTTTCCAGAGATGCTGAACCTTCCAGTCAAGAATAGCTACTTGTTGCTCCACATACGATAGATCTGGCTGGATCTCCACTGGCTCGTGACTAATCACATTAGATGGATCTCGGACATACTTCCTGAGCATAGAAACGTGGAAAACAGGATGAACACTAGCTAAAGTTGTGGGTAAAGCTAGCTCATATGCCATGCTTCCCAATCGTCTGAGAATCTCATATGGGCCAATGAATCTAGGGCTTAACTTGCTATGCCTGCCAAACCTGACTACACAATGAGTAGGTGATATCTTCAAGAAGACATACTCACCCGCCTCGAACTCCAAATCCTTCCTCCTGTTGTCGGCATAGCTCTACCGCTAATCCTGCGCCGCAACAAGCCTCTTCCTAATCAACTGAATTTTATCCGAAGTCTCTTGAACTAACTCCGGACCGATCAACTGCCTATCGCCGGTCTCCTCCCAACATAAAGGAGATCTACAGAGCCTACCATACAATGCCTCAAATGGAGCCATACCAATGCTTGCATGAAATCTGTTGTTGTATGCGAACTCCACTAAAGGTAGATGACGCTCCCAGTCATCCTTCCAATCTAGCACACACTCTCTCAACATATCCTCGAGCGTCTGGATAGTCCTCTCGGACTGTCCATCTGTCTGGGGATGAAACGCCAAACTGAGCTTCAGCTCCGAACCTAACGCATCCTAAAGACCCTTCCACAGTCTCGAAGTAAATCTCGGATCTCGATCCGAAATGATCAACTTCGGCACACCATGCAATCTAACCACACTACTAACATACAATCTAGCTAAACTCTCAACCGACTGCTTCTTCTTCATAGGTAAGCAATGTGCAGTCTTCGAGAATCTATCTACAACTACCCAAATCGAGTCATTGCCCCTTCTAGATCGAGGCAAACCTGAAAGAAAGTCCATAGTGACAGCTTCCCACTTCCATACTGGGATTTCCATCTTCTACATAAGGCCAGATGGTCGCTGTCGCTCGGCCTTCACTTACTGGCATACTAAACACCGGGATACATAATCTGCCACATCCCTCTTCATGCCAGACCACCAAAAGGACCTCTTCAAATCCTGGTACATCTTAGTGTTACCCAAATGAATAGAGAATCGCGATCTATGAGCCTCCGCTAACACAAGCTCACGGACATCTACCAAATCAGGGACACAGACACGGTGATGAACCTAATCACACCGTCCTCATCACAAGCAATGCCCGCCTTGCTCACTAGCTCTAGGAGTCTAGGGTTGACTTTCTGCTGCTTGATCACCTCATCCAATACTGAGGATCTAAGGGATAGCTGAGCTACGAAAGCCTGACACAACGATGGCTCTAACTCTGTCATCGAGCACGTCGCATCCTCCAACTTCTACCAATCCTGCTGGAGCGAAGACCTCATCCTGCTCAGAGTATCCGCTACGACGTTCGCCTTTCCAGGATGATACTGAAGGTCGAAGTCATAGTCCTTCAAGAACTCAATCCATCTTCTCTGCCTCAGGTTTAATTCCTTTTGGGAGAAAAGATACTTCAAGCTCTTGTGGTCGGTGAACACCTCAAATCTGACACCATAAAGATAGTGCCTCCAGATCTTTAGTGCATGAACCACTGCTGCAAGCTCCAAATCATGAGTCGGATAGTTCTTCTCATGCTCCTTCAACTGACGAGAAGCATATGCCACTACCCTTCCTTGCTGCATTAGCACACAGCCTAAGCCAATCCGAGACACATCCGTGTAGATAGCAAAACCCTCTACACCGCTCGGCAAGACTAACACCGGAGCTGACGTGAGCTTAGTCTTCAACAATTGAAAACTACTCTCACACTTCTCGGACCAGACAAACTTCACTCCCTTTCTGGTGAGTTGTGTCAATGGGGCGGCGATGGATGGAAATCCCTCAATAAATCGCCGATAGTAACCAGCCAAACCAAGAAAACTACGAATCTCCGAAGGGGTCTTGGGAATCTCCCAATCCATAACTGCCTGGACCTTTGCTGGATCAACTGCTACACCAGCACCAGAGATAACATGCCCGAGGAAATGAACCTCGCGCAACCAGAAATCGCACTTGCTGAACTTTGCGTACAGCTTGTGATGACGGAGAACCTCTAATAGTACCCTCAAATGCTGACGGTATGTGGCCTCATCCGGAGAGTAGACCAGCACATCATCAATAAACACTACGACAAAGCTATCTAGATACAACCTAAAAACCCTGTTCATGAGATCCATGAACGCTGCAGGGGCGTTGGTCAATCCGAAAGGAAGAACCAAAAACTCATAATGTCCATAACGGGATCTGAATGCCTTCTTGGACACATCCTCACTCTGAATCCTTAACTGATGATAACCAGATCGCAAATCAATCTTAGAAAAGACTGATGCATCTTGCAACTGGTCAAACAAATCATCAATACGAGGTAAGGGATACCTGTTCTTCACTGTCACTTGGTTTAGCTTCCTGTAACCGATGCATAACCTAAGTGATCCATCCTTCTTCTTTACAAATAAGACAGGTGCGCCCCAAGGGAAAACACTAGGGCGAATAAATCCCTTATCTAGCAACTCTTGCAACTGCTTCCTTAACTCGGCTAACTCCGCAGGTGCCATCCGATATGGAGCCTTCGACATAGGAGAGGTGCCCGGAAGCAACTCTATGGTGAACTCTATCTCTCTATCCGGTGGCAATCCAGATAAATCATCGGGAAAAACATCTGGAAAGTCCTGCACTACCTCGATCTCTGCAAGAGTAGGTGACTCATCAGCCTCAGGTACTAACACCACACTGGCAAGAAAAGCGTCACAACCCTTGTTTACCATGTGCATAGCCTTCATGGCAGAGATGACTAACTTTCCTGCCAAGTTCCTTGGCAAGGGATGAGAGAACTCGTCCTCACCAGGAATGCGGAAAACAATCCTCTTTCCACGACAATCTACTAACGCATAGTGCTCCTCTAGCCAATCCAGACCATGAATAGCATCAATGTCCTTCATCATTAGCAAGAAGAAACACCCTTCTAGGACTCTATCCTCAATGCACACAAGTAACGATGGAATACACTTCCTAGTCGATACCATACCCGCAGGTGTGTGCACAGACAAAGGGACCTCTAACTCCTCAGACTCTATGGCTGACTCTAGAGCTAACTGCCTAGCGAACCACTCGGAATGAACGAGTGAGTGGCACCTGTATCAAACAAAACCCGAGCGTGCACACCTAGAAGAAAAACCGTACCTTCGGTGACATGCTCCGCCTGCTCGGCATCCTCTCGTGCTAGAGCAAACACTTGAGCTGGGGCTCGAGGCCTTCCTGGTCTTCCTGTAGCTGGCGCTGCTGCTGCTACTGCTGCTAGGGCTGGCGCTCCGTGCTGGACTCCCTGCTGATGTCTCAGACAATCCTTGATCTTGTGGTCGCTGCTTCTGCACTTCAAGCACTTTCCCGCAATCATCCAACACTCCGTACCACCATGTGTCTTCCCGCAATGGGGACACTCCTTCTTTACACCAAGGGAACGTTGAGAAGGTACATGTGCACTGCTGGTTGTTACCGGATGCTGCGGTGCCTGTACACTGCTTTCTTCTTGTCCTGCTGCTGGAACGTAGCTGCAGGCCTCTTCTGCGAAGCCTTCTTCTCCTCGAGATACTGCTACATCTCGCCCTCCTGTCTACAAGAAGCACTAATGCCTCGTCCAAGGTACGATGGTCAAACCCCACTAGCCTCATCCTCAGTGATGGCTTCAGGCCCATCACGAACTTCTTTGCTTTCCTGCGCTCATCTGTCATGATATGAGGTGCATATTTAGATAATTCTGCAAACCTGGCCTCATACTCGAGCACGGTCATGGAGCCCTGGGTCAAGGAGAGGAACTCCTGCTCCATCCTGTCCTGGATATGCTTGGGAACGAACTTGGCCTGAAAGAGCCTCACGAACTCGTCCCAAGCAATCTCAATAGCGCCGTCCTCGAACTGGGTACGCAGTAATGAAGCCCACCACACATCAGCTCTCTCCTGTAACATAACCTTCATAAGCACCAACTAAACAACTTCAACTGAACAGGGGATATAAACAAATAAAACTAGCACATACCTGTAGCATATAGGTGGCTAAAGTAACCTTATCATCGTCCGCACACCAAATAGCCCGGAAGATCTTCTCGATCTCCATCATCAAGCTTTCTGCTAGTAACGGATCGCTCTCCCCCTTAAAAAAGGGTGGCAGCATCCTCTTGAATCTTTCCATGATGGAAGGTCCACCATGGTCCTGAGCTGGAACTTGAGCCTGCTACATCAAACAACAAATAATACACATTCAACATAACATCATACAATTAAATAAAACAGACTACACTTTGATTGATTACGCTAACCTGAGCCTCCAACTGAGCCTGGAGTGTAGCCTGGGTGTGGGCCTGTGTCTGCATGGCCTGCATCAAACCTTGCATGAACACTCCATAATCCACAGGCGGCGGTGGGGGAAGTACAGGACCCTGTGGTGCCGGGGCCTGCTGCTCCGCCTGCTCCTCATACCTCTGCTCGCCCTCGCGAGCAGGCACACTACCACGTCTACCTCTCGAAGCCATGGCTGCAATAAATTTCAGCCACCATTAAGGCTATGCTATTTAATTTCCTAACCATTTTTCTTATCTATTTTCCACTCATTATTAATGTTTTCTACACATGTGGACATTCCGATGTAGACTTAGCATGTAATGGGGATGATGACTTATATATATATTCATGTGCAATCTCAACCGGTGGGCTCTGATACCAATCTCTGCGATGACCCTCATTATATTGGTACAATTATACTAATCCACATCGGTATAGTGAGTCCCGTCACAGTGGGACATTTACCCAACACTAGTACACATGGCTGAGATGCTCATAAATATAGATACGGAGTAGCAGAAGTAAAAGAACTACTTGTCATTTCATTTCATCATCCACATTTAACATACATGGTTCAAATAACAATTTTTTAGAGAACTAAAGTCTACATAAATAAAATACTAAAATCAGATTACATAGCTCGTCCACAATTACATAATAGTTCTATTACAATGCCTCATTACGTACTATGAAAGCAAAAGTCACAACGTCGACTCCACCAAGCTACTCGCCACGCTCGGAGTCACTCTCCAATGTCTCCTCCAAAAATGTCGGGTCACCAACAAAACCTGTACGCCGAAGCAAGGAGTGAGTCTAAAAGACTCAGCAAATAACTCCATACACATCATTCATGCATACATCACAGTAGGTTCTACATTCCAATTCACGAAGCAAAACATATAGCATGCTTGAACATTGATAAGAGACAACCTATCATGGTATTTCTACAAAATTTAAAACATATGGTATATGACTTAACACATTCCAAAATAAATATCCTATCACATGCTTACTACTCATTCAATCACATTAAGCTACAACATGATAGCAACTAACATGGGATTCTCACATGCATAAAAGGAAACATTCCTATCATGGATTCTACACATTCTTGCACATGCACACTATCATTTCGTACACTTTAAGGTTGCTGTTATAACATTATTTCACATTAACATATCATGGATCACAATTTCACAATCTAACCCATTGGTTTCACATGTTTGCACAATTACTCATTCACATAGTTCTCTTTTTACACATTGCACGTTTATACATATTCACACTACACAATTTACACATATTCACATTTCACAATTTAGTGCCGTGACACATAGTCCAAACCACCATTAGAAGGACACATCACATAACACATAGACGACACCTAGACAATACAGTGACGATTCTTGGACTGCGCAGACCCAGAGAACAAGTCTCCACCCTAACCAGTGGTACTTGTCCACCTCCAGAATTTCATCCTAATGCCCTTAGGATCATAACACATTGAACCTTCCCATGGAAACTTTTCCATGGTACGGTTCCACGGCCCTTTATGGAAGCAGTGTCACACATGGCACATTCTTACACATTACACATTCCGGTTTTAACACATATTACACATAATATACACATGTCTTTAAATTTTCTCACTTATACACATGGCCTTGTTTTCCTATTCATGATACTACTGCTGACAGAAATCAAACATTCAGTACCTTACACTAATCAGGTTGAAACATACATAATCAACCATGTTCATATTAGCATGCGTTGAACACACGTTTTCGCAAGGTAATTTCATAGAGCACTGTACAGTTATCCAAATGACATGAGAATTTAACCACAAACTAATTTCAGGTTTATGATGACACATGCAATTTTTCATATTTTTCTGAGTCATATTACATTTACAGAAATTAAAACATTCAATCTCATGCAATTTATAATTCAATTTATCATGGAACATAACATGAATGTTCGATTTGACTGTTCACAGGTTTGTACCTATCATTCATAATGTCACAGAAATTTTCCCCAAAATTTTTGCACAACATGCAATTTTCCGAAGTTTTAAAACAATCTAGGCATGCTCTCTATTTTCTAATACAGAGATTATAACAAGTTTCATAATCATGGGAAAATTCCCAAATTTTTGAGACATGGACTGTCATGCATTTACATCATCTGGAAATTTTATGGTAGTCAAATTACACATGGATCATGCAAACAGTAAGCTACCATACCCATGATCTTCATTTCACATGCATTTCACATAATTCTAACAACTTAGATAAATCACAGAAAAGTATAAAAGTCTCACAAACACATTCTATTAACCATATTACATAACATATACTGTTTACAATATATCCTCATGCGAAAACACATCGGAAATTTATCATATAGGAGCAGAGAACAACTCACTGTTCTGTCCTGAAGAACTTAACGGCACAGTCTGGCCGTTAAAGGAGATTAACGGAATATCGTTGGCCGCTAATCGAAGAGCTTGACAGCAAGGGATCTTGTTGTCAAGCTCCGGTCTGTGCAAGAAGACGGACCGAGCTCCAAATACAAGAAGAATGGGGGAATCTAGGACACGAAAAAATCTCATAAGAATGATAGAAACCTCCTAGACACATACATGGACGAAGTGGGTGGGTTACTTGCCTCTTGTAAAATCTCCAAATGGGTGAAAATGGGCGATGAAGCTCTCCTTGGGCAATCTCAAGAATCCTCCAAAACACCTTCACTCCGTCTTCTGTGGTGTTGTAGCTTCCAGTCCGAGGTCGGGGAAGCCTCCTCCTATGTCCAAGCTAGCTTCTAGTCGCTGTAGATCGCCGGATGAAGCTCCAATCGCCGGATCTGAGCTCTCAAAGCTCAGGTTTTCTCACAGGGCTTAGGGTTTCTCTCCTTCTCCTTGCAAAGAGCCAAGAGAGGGTCTTGGGGTTGCAAAAAGGGGTTTGTTTATAGGAGAGAGACCTCTCAACTCACGCAGGGGTTAATGTGAAGGCTTGAGAGCCGTTGTGGACGTCTCCCCAATGGTTGAGATAGCTTGCCCCCAGAATTTCGGGGTCTACTGTGCACTGAGTTTCAGAGATCTAGACGTCCACATCCATGGCCGCCTACTGAAGTGTTAGCGTCCAACGATATGGACGTTGACTCACATGGACGTCCACCGATGTTGACGCCAATTGGCCCTTCGGCTAGAGCTTAAAAACAAGCAGATCCATGCTTACTCCATAGATATATGTACATGAAACCTATGTAGTATAATGTATACACTACTACACCATGCAAACATCCAATATTTACAACTAATATACACATGCATACATAAGTATGACTAGCTAATATTGTACATAGATATCTACATATGCATATACAATTTACACACAAATATGAATTCACATAAAATAGAATAAAATGACAAACAAATTCGAGGGCCTTACAACCTCCTCCTACTTACACCACTCTTCATCGACCAACTCCACCATCTTTCATCACTATTATTTTGGAGAGTGCTAGTGTTCAAGGCCATGTGATTCAAGACATAAAGATGAGTTTGAAGAAGTAATTCTTCGCTGAGTCCTTTCTGTTTCATCTCATGTTAACATGACAGATTCCTCTAGTCCTACCTCCAAAAAGAGAAAAGTTTCTAAGGAACTTACTCTCTCCTCTGAACCTCGATTCCTTCCTCTTAGATTCTCTCTTTCTGTTGTAAATAGAAGGAGACTTCTCTACTGTGAATTCTTACAAAAATGCACCTTTGCTACACTTTTTGGCCTCCCTCACCTCAATCTCACAGAACATCTCAACATTATTTTTCCTATCTCTTCCTTATCCAAATCTGATCAGTCCAAAATCTTCTCCTCAGCTAAGTCCAAGACTGAAGACTAGTGGGCTCGGGGTAATGAAGCTCTCTACAGAAAATTTATGCTTGCTAGATCTGACAGGTTCCCACCCTCAGACCACCCTCTCACATTGACTGAGTGGTTTGTCCTCTACCACAGAAATACTTGGGGTCCCTTATCCAGAAGGAAATCAAGCTAATCCGGCACTTCCAAATGTTCAATGATTATCGTTTTGTCAATAAACTTCTAGAGGCTTAGCTTCGTGAATTCAGGGCAGCCATTGCTCAGCTCAGAATTGAAAATCCAGTCAATACTTCTCTTCAAGTGGATTTTGCTACTCTAGATGCGAGACATTGTTTTTGTAACACCCAGAAAATTTTATTTCTTAGAAAAATATGAATAATGTGATGATTAAACATAACAATTACCATGAGATATAATTAATCTTAATTAGGATTTATTAGAGATAATAAATGATATTTCCAGTATCGTACTTAGAGGTGCGCGCTCCGACGGGGCGACACCGAAATTCTATAACGAAAAAAAAATCTGAGAAAACCATAATTCTTAGAAAATGTGGTGATATCAAAATATAAATATCTAAATTTATTGACGTACGTATTTCGAGATTAAGTCAACGTAACTATTTTTCAGGTGATTTTTCACCCAGTGAAAAATAAATTCTAAAAATTAAACTAAAATTACAATAATTTGTAAAACCAGCACATTAGTCTATGGTTGAAATTTTAATACAAACAGACCTCGTTTGAACACATTTACATAGTGATTTTTGGGGCATTCGAATTATGGTTCAATTAGGGTGGTCATTTTCTGGTTAATTTCGCTTGCTTACGTGTGAGGCATGGAGAAGGCCAGCACACTTAAGTAGGAATGTTACATATTAACTCCATAGGTGTAGGCCCAGGGGAGCTTGCATGCTAAACGTGTCTTCGGGTGGGTTAAGGAGGTTTTACCCCCCAACACCTGGGCGGCCAATGAGCCCTTGTGCAAGGAACCTTGCTGGGTTATAAAAGAAGATCTCAACACCATATTGCAAACCTTTCTAGTGTTAGCTACTGATGGTTCTTGCTCTTGTTCTCTTCTTCTACCGGTCTGGCCGTTGTTGCTGGAGCTGCTCCTTTACTTAGAAGAAGCTACAACTCCTCTCCTGTTTTCTATTGCATCCACTTGTTTGGATTGAAGATGCTGAGAGTTGAAACTGTGGGGGCAGTTACGTTACGCCTTGGTGTCTTTTCTTTCCATCTACTATGAGCCAACGAAGTGGAAGTATCATCCTCCAAAAACTGGTAGGATTTGAACCTCTTTCCTTCTTCTCTAAGTCATGTTTTGGACATGCTTTAGGACCTACTGTTTGGATGTCCAAACTTATGCTCTAGTGTCATGAACACCTCTAGCACTATATGTATGTTTTGAGTTGCTATAGAAGCTACTCTTTGAGTTCACATAATCCCTATTTGGAAAGGATTTCCTTCCAGTATCATGTTGTAGTAGGTTCCTAGCTATTCATGTGTAGGATTCATCTCCCTCTGATTCAAATCTTTCCTCCATACCTGACAAGAAGTTCTTGATGAGAGGACAAAAGCTATACCTGTGGTGCTTCTATTTTTCTTCCAGTCATGATAGAAATACTCTTGTTGGAAGAGGAACAACCTTGTTCCATTTTAGAAACTAACTCCTATCCTCTTCTTCCACCCTTGATCCTTGTACGTGCTATAGAGTTTTGTAGAAGTCTAAATCATCTTTAGAATAGTATGAAGACTTCGGTTTAGATGATTGATACTTCAAGTCTTGATTTAGATTCATGAAACACCTTGTGGTTTAGTGTCCATCATGTAGTAATTTTCCAAGAATCCATTGCTATCAAACCATGCTTTCAGTAATACACTATGTTAGCTTCTAGCTAGACAAGTTTGAATTGTAGATCTCTTATTTCATCTCATATGTTTAGCTTATAAACCACTGTGAGAACTACAATTACATTCTTCCATTTGATATAAATCATGCCTTGATTCATAGGTTCTATGGTTAGAATGTTTAAGGTGAATTCAAGGTCTCTTTTGAGTGAGGAACAGGCGGCTATCGACAGGCAGCTCATGGCTGTCGACAGGCCAGCCTTCCTGAACTCTGGAATAACTGGGATTGTGTGCAGCTGTCGACAGCCATCTTGTTGCTGTCGACAGATGGACACAGACCAGCAAAAGCTGAGCTCTGTCTGCTGCAATCTATCGACAGCCCCTTCTTGGCTGTCCACAGCTACGACCCTGATTCGAATTTCTGCACTTTTCCATGTATGAATCCTTGCTAAAAGTTCATCCTAATAGCCTAGAAAGTTACCCCCTTAATTACTTGGGTATTTGCTGTCATTCTACTGTAGAATACCCATTTGAGATACCTTACTCACCTTGAAATATTCTTGAAGTTGTCAACAACGAATGGTACTCCGTTGAGTCCATTCTCCTATATTCGGTAATCGAGTTCATATAACTTGATATCTTGAGAGTTCAAATGCATGAACACCAGGTGAGATGTGATTAATTGTTGATGATGACATGTTATTGGGTCCTTGGACCCCACATGATTATTATGCCTGTGCAAATAGGGCTGGTCCAGTCTTGGGAGGAGCACCCGAATTCATTTACGGGCCGTGCGGAATAATAAAGGATGCCGGGATGTTTGTCATTGCATCAATACTAGTTTGATTATGGTCATCATGTTTTTTGTCCTATGAGAATATATATACGAGCTAGACTATGAGATTCACTGTGAATTCCTGAGCATGTTTTGTATTTCAGTACCATTGTTCCAATTTCACTATCATGTTAAGATACTTATTCGTTAATCTTTGATATCAGCAAAGTCTTTTCCTTGATCATCATACAATTTAATCCTTTGATTTGAGAATTTGAATCCTACTGGGCTAGTTAGCTCACCAAATCCTACTTTTTTAGGTATCTACAGTTCTAGAAGGTGGGACATCGGGATATGTGTGTGGAGAGATCAACCTTGACGGCATTTTACTTTTGAGATTGTAAATTTGAAATCTTGTAATTATTCATAGAATGACAGTTATCAAATTTTTCTTTAGTAGAGCTCCCGAGCAATTTGTTTCTCAACTAATTTAAATTTTACTCTTGACTCCTCATGCGTTCACGTTCTGACATTTATAGTTATATTAAATGACGGGACGTGATAGAATGGTATCAGAGCATTGGTTGAGGATTCAAATGGTTATGGTCCTCAACATCTTGTAGTGACCTATGAGGATGGGTAGAAAGCCTGAGGTTAAGCTAGATAGGTAAAAGTTAGATATAGATTGTATTGAGTATGAACGGAATATCTAGAGGTAGTTTCCTTCCTTCAATTCTTCTCCACTTTCATAACCTCATGCTTATAGTATCTTCATATGCATAAACCCATATTTCCTTTTGTTCCATGTTCTGTAGGATTCCTCCTTCCTTCTTTGCTTCATTCCTGCTTCTTATTCCTATATAAGAACCTCATGTTAAAAGTGTTTACCTTGTACACACACTTGTCTCTAATTCTGGAAACAACCATAGAAGTGTTGTTCCATTCCTTGAAATCATGTGTTAGCTAAAGTTTGTGTTATGACTCAAGCATACTATGAAACTCATCCCATTAGAAGTAAGAAAATGTTGTCAGGAAGTGTTACACTTTTCGTTGTCATCTTTCCTTAGATTTCCATGCCACAGTATATCCATATTATTTTACTTGTATCCCTTATGAAATATGGTGTTTAGAACTTGAAATGAGACCATTTAGATGTTGTCAATCATGTAAGGATTCATAGAAACACTTGGTAGAATTTCCTGTGGTCGTTTTATCACAATCCCGGAAGTTTAGATCACACCTGTCGACAACCATAACTTACCTGTCGATAGGTATCATGAAACTAGATCCCAGAAATGCAGAACTGACAGTAGCTGTCGACAGATAGCCTTGATCTATCGATAGATGTTCCTCACCTATCGATAATCGACTCTGGTCTGTCGACAGATAGTGTCAGACCCCAAAAATTGGTTCTGGGAGGACAGTAGTTGTCGACGACCATTTCCTAGCTGTCGACAGACACCAGTTTGTGATGAACTGGTCCTTCTTCAGTTAGATGTGTCAGCAAGTTCAGTCATAAGAGTCAGCATGCACCCTGTAACTGGAACTCATACCTTATTTACTTAAGATATTACATGTAAATAAGGAAGTACCCTCCATTTTAATTCAATAAAAATATCAAAAAAATCATATCTCTTACTAATAAAAAGTCAACTCTCCCACTGTAGAAGAAAAACGTGATTTTTGCGATTCCATCAAAATAGCGTCTTTCTAATTTCTTACAATTTGACCTACCAAAAACTCATAATTCAACTAAACCTAGTAGAATGCTAAGAATCCAAGGTCCGGTGAAAAATGATAAACACACATATGACTTCTCCAAGGGAGCCCTCTCCTACTGAAGGAAAAGTCAAACATGCTCATTCCTTATTTTACCTTAATATGACTCTTACCTTGATATGTAATTATCTCCAACTATAATAAGAATTAATAAATGAATGGTTCAATCGATATATGGATTTCATGACTATCCTCGTGATGTATTCTTCTGTTGACTTTCTTATTTTCTTGACTTCTAAATTATTATACCACTGAGATGAATCATTTAATCCTCATTCACATCCATCCTTCACTAAACCAAGTAAGACTCTTTAATAACTCAAATGTGTGGAACACACACACAATTGATGACTCAAAATTTTAAGACTGTTTTAAATCTCACAAACCTTATACACACAGTGTAGGATCAAATGTCTCTTAGTTGAATTAAATCCTAAAGTTTTGCATCAATTAATCCACAACATGGCATGTCAATGCACACAGACAATTAGACTTGGCATCAGTAGGAAAAGTATCAGTGGAGTCAACCTAATCTCCATTTGAAGTTAACCTCAAGCCGTATTTTTCTCTAAGCGTTAATTAGAAACATGATTAGTGCCAACCTGATCTCCATGTAGTGTCAATCTAAGGCGATACTATGAACTTCTGCACTTTAGAAAACCCATCAAGCATCGACTTATCATTTGAATATAGTTGACTCATAGGCATCACCAAACGTCAGTAGCTCACTCAGTATTACTTGTATACTTGTATATCTACCTATGAAGTAACCAGAGTTAAGACAATAAAAAGAGTCTTTGGTCATATGGATTAGTCTTATGATATAAAAGACTTGTGCCAGGTTTTATTACATCTTACTTGATATATCAAAACTAGAGACATAACATAAATCATCCGTTATATAAGGAAAATAAATCACTTAATCGTGGACGTTAACATATCAAATAATTAGACATATATAGTAACAGTTATATTGATAGTATGAATTAGAAAAACTAAGTTTTAAATTACATGATTGATTAACTAAACTTAAATTTGTTTCCTCAGCTAGTGTGATGGAGAAGAAACACATTGGAGAGTGGTTCAACATGCGATGGACAACCTTTCTCAGTCTTTAGAGCGGGTAGTTCCAGTCGACAATCAAAGAAAAGTGGAACTGCATAAGAACATTAGTAGTACAAACTCCCAAGAAACAGTGAGTATTACCGTGTCTATACGGAAGAAGGCAGTTCTCCCCAATAATAGAGGAACAACTGGTAGAAAGAGGATGAAACAGAGTAAAAAGAACAAGAAGGCCAACAAGCAAGTGAACCTTAAGGCAAAACCTAAGGAAGTTTGTACGTGTTGTCACACGCCAGGCCATGTCAAAGAGAACTGTTGGTGGAGAATAGGAGCATGTTTGAGGTGTGGCGGTTTACAACATCGAATCTCCAATTGTCTAAATCACTCTAGGACAAAGACAAGAGTCCAGGAAGACCTTAAGCCATAAGGAGAATGGACTAAAGTTATTAGAAGTAATCTTTATGTATAAGTCAATAGGAATAGAGTATAGTAAGAAGTGCTTGAATCTAGTTGCTATAGCATGACAAAACTTGGTAAGTTTTGCCAATCAATGTAATTTCGCAAGGCTGATTATGGAGTTATGTAATAGAAACCATATGTGAGAAATAAAATCATTGTTGTCTATGTTCATATTTTTCACACTTATCAACTTCATCACACATTATTACACTTTTCAAGGGAAAATGTATTCATATAACTCTCTGAGGGTTAAAGTTATTCCTTGATAGAAGAGATCTTAAGAATAATATACTACTGCCAGAAAGAAAAGAAAAAAACATAGTAGCAAATACATCTGATGGAACCCATGATCACAATATGGTTTCTTAGATTCTATAAAATGCTGAGTAATATTCAGACTTCCATCAACAAACATTGTCATGATAACAGGATATATAAAGAATGTATACATTGTATGATATGATAATCATGACAAGACTGGTGAGACTAATTTGGATTAGATAAAATTTAAAAGGTTAAAAAAATGTAAGTCCTTGTGATCCATCTAAACTAGTCAAGAAGTTTGGAGGACCAAACTCTTTTTAGTGGGTGAGAGTTGTAACACCCTGAAAATTTTATTTCTTAGAAAAATATGAATAATTTGATGATTAAACATAACTATTACCATGAGATATAATTAATCTTAATTTAGGATTTATTAGAGATAATAAAAGATATTCCTAGTGTCGTACTTAGAGGTGCGTGCTCTGATAGGACGACACCAGAATTCTATAACGAAAAAAAAATCCGAGAACACCATAATTCTTAAAAAAATGTGGTGATATCAGAATATAGATATCTAGATTTATTGACATGCAGATTTCGAGATTAAGCCGACGTAACAATTTTCCAGGTGATTTTTCACCTAGTGGAAAATAAATTCTAGAAATTAAAATAAAATCACCATAATTTGTAAAACCATCACATTAGACTATGGTTGAAATTCTAATACAAACGGACCGCGTTTGAAAACATTTACATAGTGATTTTTGGGCTAGTCGAATTATGGTCCAATTACGGTGGTCATTTTCTGGTTAATTTCGCTTGCTTACATGTCAGGCATGGAGAAGGCCAGCACACTTAAGTAGGAATCTTACACGTTAACTCCATAGGTGTAAGCCCAGGGGAGCTTGCATGCTAAACGTGTCTTCGGGTGGGTTAAGGATGTTTTACCCCCCAACACCTAGGCAGCCAATGTGCCCTTGTGCATGGAACCTTGCTGGGTTATAAAAGAAGATCTCAACACCAAGTTGCGAACATTTCCAGCGTTAGCTCCTGATGGTTCTTGCTCTTGTTCTCTTCTTCTATTGCTCTGGCCATTGTTGCTGGAGCTTCTCCTTTGCTTAGAAGCAGCTACAGCTGCTCTCCTATTTTCTGTTGCATCCACTTGCTTGGATTGAAGATGCTGAGAGTTGAAACTGTGGGGGCAGTTACATTATGCCTTGGTGTCTTTTCTTTCCATCTACTGTGAGCCAATGAAGGGGAAGTATCATCCTCCAAAAACAGGTAGGATTTGAACCTCTTTCCTTCTTCTCTATCTCATGTTCTTAAACATGCTTTAGAACCTACTATTTGGATGTCCAAACTTATGCTTTAGTGTCATGAACACCTCTAGCACTATATGTATGTTTTGAGTTGCTATAGAAGCTACCCTTTGAGTTCACATATTCCCTGTTTGGAAAGGATTTCCTTCCAGTATCATGTTGTAATAGATTCCTAGCTATTCATGTGTAGGATCATCAACCTCTGATTCAAATTTGTCCTCCATACCTGACAAGAAGCTCTTGATGAGAGGACAAAAGGCTATACCTGTGGTTCTTCTATTTTTCTTCCAGTCATGATAGAAATAATCTTGTTGGAAGAGGAACAACCTTGTTCCATTTTAGAAACTAATTCCTATCCTCTTCTTCCACCCTTGATCCTTGTACATGCTATAGAGTTTTGTAGAAGTCTCAATCATCTTCATAATAGTATGAAGACTTTGTTTAGATGATTGATACTTCAAGTCTTGATTTAGATTCATGAAACACCTTGTGTTTTAGTGTCCATCATGTAGTAATTTTCCAATAATTCATTGCTATCAAACCATGCTTTCAGTACTACACTATGTTAGCTTCTAGCTAGACAAGTTTGAATTGTAGATCTCTTATTTCATCTCGTATGTTTAGCTTATAAACCACTGTGAGAACTACAATTACATTCTTCCATTTGATATAAATCATGCCTCGATTCATAGGTTCGATGGTTAGAATGTTTAAGGTGAATGCAAAGTCTCTTTTGAGTGAGGAACAGGCGGCTGTCGACAGGCAGCTCATGGCTGTCGACAGGCTAGCCTTCCTGAACTCTGGAATAACTAGAACTGTGTGCAGCTATCGACAGCCATCTTGTTGCTGTCGATAGATGGACATGGACCGGAAAAAGCTGATCTCTGTCTGCTGCAATCTGTCGACAACCCCTTCCTGGTTGTCGACAGCTACGACCCTGATTCGAATTTCTGCACTTTTCCGTGTATGAATCCTTGCTAAAAGTTCATCCTAATAGCCTAGCAAGTTACCCCCTTAATTAGTTGGGTATTTTCTGTCATTCTACTGTAAATAATACCCATTTGAGATACCTTACTCGCCTTGAAATATTCTTGAAGTTGTCAACTACGAATGGTACTCCATTGAGTCCATTCTCATATGTTCGGTAACTGAGTTCATATAACTTGATATCGTGAGAGTTCAAATGCTTGAACACCATGTGAGATGTGATTAATTGATGATGATGACATGTTATTGGGTCCTTGGACCCCACATGATTATTATGTCTGTGGAAATAGGGCTGGTCCAATCTTGGGAGGAGCACCCGAATTCAATTACGGGCCGTGCGGAATGATAAAAAATGCTGGGATCTTTGGCATTGCATCAATACCAGTTTGATTATGGTCATCATGTTTCCTGTCCTGTGAGAATATATATACGAGCTAGACTATGAGATTCACTGTGAATTCCTTAGCATGTTTTGTATTTCAGTACCACTGTTCCAATTTCACTATCATGTTAAGATACTGGTTCGTTCATCTTTGATATCAACCAAGTCTTTTTCTTGATCATCATACAATTTAATCCTTTGATTTGTGAATTTGAATCCTACTGGGCTAGTTAGCTCACCAAATCCTACTTTTCAGGTATCTACAATTCTAGAAGGCGGGACATCAGGATATGTGTGTAAAGAGATCAACCTTGACGGCATTTTACTTTTGAGATTGTAAATTTGAAATCTTGTAATTATTCATAGAATGACAGTTATCAAATTTTTATTTAGTAGAGCTCCCGAGCAATTTGTTGCTTAACTAATTTAAATTTTACTCTTGACTACTCATGCGTTCACGTTCTGACATTTATAGTTATATTAATGACAGGACATGATAGTTTTTCTCCGTAGCTACATTCCTTGCTCATGGACTCTACTGTGGGTCCTAGCATCTTTGAAAGATTTGCTAGAGTCATGGCCAGAATTACTGTTCAGCAGGGCGGTCCTCTTGCTTTCCATAGATTTTTGTTTACTGAATTTCACAGGGGTTTTATCAAGTCAGATGTCTTAGCTCCTCTTTTGTCTGAGGGCAAAAGACTTTTCCCCTTTGACTGGGAGAAGAACTATCACCAGGCTGCTCAACAATTGGACAATCTGAATATCTCCCTGTCCAGACCCAACAAACCTACTCTATCTGCTGAACAATTCTTGGATCTCAACTCCATGAACTTGGTTCAGGACCCTTTTGCTATTTGGGTTGAGAGGTAGAAAATCTATGTACCCTTGAAGAGGGAACTGTTACAGCACAAGATTTACTACCCTATATCCATTGACAGATTTCTTCAGCATGCCAGTTTTGGGTCTACTACCTTATACCGGTCCTCTCTTGGTAAAGAGGAGTATGCCAATTTTATTGAAGCTTAGCGGTAGCTCCACATCAAGAGACTTCTTCCAGATATGGGACCTTCTTACAACATCAGTTGGGGTGCCTTTAAGAATTACTTTGAAGAGCAGGAAATCTAGGCTTGGCCAATCATTACTCTCCATGACTCCCTTCTGTCTTCTGCCTTCTATATTTCTCATTCCCATTAAGTAATCGAATCTGCTATTTTGCCTCCCATTTATCTTAATCTCTTCTCTTCTTTCTTCTGACTATCTAATTGTTTTTGCTTAATGACAAAAAGGGGGAGAAATTATTCTGAAATACATACCTTTAAATTATATTTTTTTCGCAAATAAAATTTATTTCAGCTCTCTCTATGTATGCAAATTCTCTATGTTTTGTCATCACCAGAAAGGGGAAGATTGATGATCAGTCCATCTCAATATAAAATTTATTCTGAATTATATATGTACTTTTGGTAATTAACAAAACCTTAAAATTATTTTCTAACAACATTTTCTGAAGTTTATCCACAGGAAATAACTCAAGCAAAATTTGTAAGTTGTCCTCACACACTGTCATTTGAAGTTCAAAGGATAAATTTTGTCTAAGTATACATCGACTTCCATATAATAGCTCACAACGATTTCGTTGGTACATCGATTTCATATCACTTAAACAACGATTTTGTTGGTACATCGATTTCATATCACTTAAACATCGATTTCGTTGATACATCAATTTCATATCACTTAAACATCGATTTCTTTGATACATTGATTTCATATCACTTAAACAATGATTTCGTTGGTACATCGATTTCATATCAGATAAACATCAATTTCATTCATACATCGATTTCATATCACTTAAACATCGATTTTGTTGATACATTGATTTCATATCACTTAAACATCGATTTCGTTGATACATTGATTTCATATCACTTAAACATCGATTTCATTTCACTTGAACATGGATTTCGGTAAAACAACGATTTCATTATCGATTCACTTAAACAATGATTTCATTATCGATTTCACTTAAACGTTGATTTCATCATTGAAACAACGATTTCATGATCGATTTCATTTAAACAATGATTTCATCATTGAAACAACAATTTCATGATCGATTTCACTTAAACAACGACTTGGTTGCTACATCGATTGTGTTTCACTTAAACAACGATTTGGTCACCATAACGATTTGGTTGTTGTTACAACAATTTGGTTGAAACAACTATTTCATCCCTACAACGACTTCACTTAAACAACGATTTCTGTTAAATAATGACATTGTACAGAACATCGATTTCATTAATACAAGGATTATGCTCATATTGGTTCCCTCTGAGTACAACCTGTCTAAATACATCAACCCTCTATTATTGATTACATTTTAGACAGCTGTCCAACATTCCCGTTTAAATCTTCTTTTAACCATTCTTTAGTTCCATTCCACATGATATTCAAATGTATTTCAAATCCTTGTGGATTTCAAAGTTTTACCGCGAAAGCATGTTGTATCCCACATTCTCTAACATTTATTGTGACAGTACACAACTCTGCATGATATATCTTTTACCTATCTTGCCTATTCATACAAAGTCAATGACAGAATGGTATTTCCCTTCTAGTGTATCTTTATACAACACAACCACTAATATTGACTGACAGTTTAGACAAAGATAAGTTGTCTAGGTGTCAGCATTTATTGTGTGCAGGGTTTCTGGAAGAAACACCCATCAAAAGATAGACTTGTCAACCTGACAAGAGGATAGAAGATCCAGACAATCTTTCCTCCTAACTGTATGCGTCTATCCGAGCATTATGGCTGCAGGTTCTCTTACTCTTTACTTCAGACTAGTCATTCCAACATGCATGAAGATGTGAGACAACGGATATTTCAACGGATACTACAACGGTCAAATAATTTCAAGAAGAAAAAAGAAGACTAGTGACTCCAAGTAGAAGAACACTTTTTTCACTTTGAACCCTTGAGAAGCTTGAAGATCTTAGTCACCTGTAGAAAAGCGACAACCAGCTCTTCCATTTGAATTTTCTATAGCTCTTAGCTCTCTGTGAGAACAGTGCATTACTTTCGAGAGCTTGCGTAGATTTGAGAGAGAGAGTTCATTGGAGATAATCTTGTGTCTCTCAGTCTTCACCTCAAATAAAGCATTGTCTATAAGCATGGTCTTGGGACCTTTCTTGTTAAATTCATTTTTTTGCGAGCATACCTCTTCGGGTGTGAAGAGATGACCTATTGTATCAGGTGGTGTGATTCCTCTTCTGGTAGAGAAGAGAGGGCCAACTGCTACTCAATGTGTAAGTGTCCTTAAGGGGGACAATACCCTTGTTTAGTGGAATCTCAAGTGGTTGCTTGGGGACTGGACGTAGGACTCCTTAGGATAGGAGATCCGAACCAGGATAAAATTTCCTGTTGTCTGTGTGATTGTTCTCTTTGTTTTGATTAACACTAACTCTACCTATCAATCTTAGTGTTGTCTGTCAAGTTTGTTTATTTATAGGAATTTTTACAAGAAGAATTTAACAATCCATTCACCCCCTCTTTGGGCTTGCTATCTAGACAACATTGTGAAGTGAAGACCTACTGGGTAGGTAGTCTTTGTACAATGTCTTTCTTCATATTGCACCACCAGAAATGCTTCTTTAAATCTTGATACATTTTGACAGTTCCAGGATGAATGGTGTAACGTGATCGGTAAGCTTCTTCTAAAATTTGCTTTTTGATCTCAGGATTATCCGGCACGCACAACCTATCTCGGAATCGAAGATTCCCATGAATATCCTCATTAAATCAGGTTTGATAGTTAACTTTTCTTGGATCTTTGCCAATATAGGATCATTATCCTGTTTTTCTCCAATTTGTTTTATCAAATCTGATTGAACTATCAAGTTATCAATTACAACTTTTCCTTCTTGTGACTCAACCTTCAAGCTTAATGTGGAAAATTCCTCTACCAATTTCCATTCCTTTACTTGTAATTGAAACACTTTTGCTATAGGATTTCTGCTAAGTGCATCTGCCACAGTTTTTCCTTTCCCTAGATGGTATTCAATCTTGAAATCATAGTCTTTAATATACTCCATCCACCTTCTTTGTCTCATATTCAATTCTTTCTGTGAAAACAAATACTTAAGACTCTTATGATCAGAGTACACTATAAATTGATTGTCATATAGATAGTGCCTCCATAGCTTGAATGCAAAAACTACTGCGGCTAATTCCAAATCATGTACTAGCTAATTTTTCTCATGGGTCTTCAATTATCTTGATGCATAAGCAATGACTCTTCTATCTTGCATCATTACACATCCTAGTCCAATACTTGAAGCGTCGGTATAAACCTCAAATAATTTACTCTCTATCGGCAAGGCTAGAATTGGTGCCGATGATAGACATTTTTAATAATTGAAATGCTTGCTCGCAACTCTCACTCCATACAAATGCAGTTCCTTTTCTGGTCAATTGTGCGAGAGGCGAGGCAATTCTAGAGAAATTCTGGACAAATCGCCGGTAATAACTAGCCATACCTAGAAAACTTCTAACTCAATGAGGTTCTTTGGTTGCTCCCATTTTTGTATGGTCTAAATTTTTGAAGAGTCCATAGACAATCCTTCTTTTGAAATAATGTGTCCCAAAAACATCACTTGCTTCATCCAAAATTCACATTTACTAAACTTTGCATATAGTTTGTGATCTCGTAATAGTTGCAAGGTAATTCGTAAATGTGTCTCATGTTCTTCTATACTCTTAGAATAAATTAATATATCATCACTAAACACAACCACAAATTGATCCAAATATGGTCTGATTACGTCATTCATTTGACACATAGATGCAGTAGGTGCATTAGTTAATCCAAAGGGCATCACTACAAATACGTAGTGTCCATATCTTGTTCGGAAAGCTATTTTGTGAATGTCCTGCTCTTGAATTTTGAGTTGGTGATAACCAGACCTTAAATCAATTTTGGAGAAACACTGAGCTCCAGATAATTAATCAATAGATCATCAATTCTTGGAAGTGGATATTTGTTCTTTATAGTCAATTGGTTTAACTGTCGGTAATCTATACATAATCGCATAGACCCATCTTTTCATGAATAACACTGGAGCACCCCAAGGTGAGGTACTAGGTCTAATAAATCCTTTTTCTATCAATTACAACAACTGCCTTTTCAGTTCTTTCAATTCTTCTGTTGACATCCTGTATGGTGTTCTTGAGATTGGTATAGCTCCTGGTACCAATTCAATCGAGAAATTCACCTCTCTATTAGGTGGTATGTCAGGTAACTCTTTAGGGAGAACATCAAGAAATTCCCTTACCACTGGAATATCTCCCAATCCCATGATATCTTGATTTAATATCGTTGCAGAAGCTAAGTACCCTTGACAACCTTTCCGTACTAGCTTACAAGCCATAATTGCTGAAATTATTAGTATTCTCTTGGTGTGGGGTTTATCAAAAGTTATAGAACAAATTTCCTTCTTGGGAAAGTGATCTACCTTAATTGGCAATCTAAATTGGCATGATACTTAGATAACCAATCCATCCCAAGGATCACATCATAATCCCATATTTCCAAACATATCAAATCACCAGATAAGTTGTGTCCTTCAAGTAGGATCTGACTATCAGGGTAATACTCCCTAAGCCTTTTACCCTCACTCAAAGGAGTTGCCACTTCCAGTTGTGTAGACAATGGGACTGATTGTATTTCAAAAGATTTAGAAAAATCATAACTAATAAAGGAGTGCATAGCTCCTGAATCAAACAATACATGTGTAGGTTTTGAGTTTATTATTAGTGTACCTTCAATCAGTCCGCCTTCTTACAGGGATTCAGGCTCTACCTCTTGAATAGCTTGTATTCTCCCTTGCTTTGGTTGCTTTGCTTGGGAATTTGGTTTGGTTGGCATATTCTTGGTCATCAGACATTTTGAAATTCGATGATGAGTACTTCCACATTTGAGACATGCTCCCAATCTACGCCAACAATTTTCCGCCTTGTGTCCACTAACGTGACAATGCTTGCACATGTCCTTGCTTCCACTTGGAGCCTTCTCTGTCTTCTTTCCAGATTTCTGAACTTTCGGGGTATTTCCCGACTCAAACTTTCTCTTCCTATCTGAAGATCCTTCTCCCGACCTTCCTTCAATTTTTTCCACCATATCATTTGCAGCTTCCGAAGCCAAAGCTCTTTTGACCATATCCGAATACGTAGTGATCAGATGTGAAGTTAACTGCATAATATAGATAGAACGTAGTTCATTCACGAACCTCTTGGCTTTTAACTTACCCGTGGCTATGAGATAAGGAGCATACTTAGACAATCGAGCGATCTGAGCCTCATATTCAAATACTGACATCCTTGATTGTTTTAGACTAGCAAATTCATTTGCCTTCTTTTCTAGGACAACCTCAGAAAAGTACTGGTCATTAAACAACTCCACAAATTCATCCCAACTAATTTGGGTCGGATCCTCCAAAGTGGATATTACTGTTTCCCACCAAGCTCTTGTGTCTCGTTCCAACTGAAAAGTCACCAACCAGATCTTCTCTTCCTCGGTGCATTTAATCACTTTGAATATCTTTTCAATATCTTTTAGCCAATTTTCAGCCTCGTCCGGGTCTGCACTTCCTGCAAATCATGGAGGATCTAAACTTCGAAAATCCCTGAATAGACTTGTCTCATTATGGATGTTATTCTTAGCTACAGTCCTCATCACTCGGGTCAAGTCATGCATCGAACTTTCCATTTTCCTCCAATTGGTGTCACTTCCTTCCATAATTAAATTGGGAATATATCTGAAACATTCAATAGGACATACATTAATTCCACAATCCACCTAAACTTGCATTCATCACATACATATTTCAAATCCATATAACACACCATTTCTATTCATTAGTCAAATATTTACATTAAACATACTATCATAAACCAGCAGTTAAGTCACTGCCATCTCCTCCTTCGAACTTTTCCCTGTTACAAAACATACCTTCACTAACCTCTCACTTCCCCTACACATGGGAGTTATATATACATTCAGCATTTACACAAAAGGAGAGGTTTACAAAATGAAGGACAAGCAGCCTAAGTCCTTTCTAGTTCTGGGTCAGGTCTATAATAGATTCCACCAATGGTTGTTGTTGTTCTCCTCCAACTCCAAGATACAGTTCCCTTGCCGCATCCGTCAATGCTTCACAATAGCCCTCAAACTGATGGAGCAACATGTCGTGCCCTAGCCTTAGATTGTCCAATATACACATAACTTGAGTCATGACGTCCAGTGAAGCACCAGGATTGCCGGCAAAGAAAGCACCCGCAGTCAAATTAAGCACTTCTTCCCTAATTTGCATATGAGCTTCCTGTTGGGCTTGGACATACAGCTCAATGTCTTGACATAGCATTTCTAATGCTGCTGCCATCCTTTCTTAGGCATTCATGTCCATACTGAAACAAATATCAAGTTAAGCATTTACATAGTTACAAATATCATGCTAACTAATCCCATGTTTCTACCCCAACGCACTGGTTATCCCTAGGTTTATCGAACTAATGCCCTGATACCAATTTATCTATCACGTTCTAGCAAAATTACATTTACTGAATATGACAGATTATAATTACAAGAACTAACATAAACATTTATACATAAGCAACTAGTTTAGTGGAAGCTTATTACATGAAATCCCTCATTGAAGTCTAAATGTGGAACAGGCAAATTAAACTATAGCCTTATTACAATTCCACTCATCTACAAAGAAAACAAAAGATGACAGCAATGCTTGTCATGGTGTGGTCCACTCAGCACACAAAATCCCCTTAAGCTTCATCTTCGTTGGGTCCACCTGAAAATGGTAAATTGAATGAGCTAACTAGCCCAGTAGAACTCAATTCCTTTAGATGAAAAGGATTCAACATATAATCTCAAGATATGATCATGTGTATAGCTAGCACTAAGTGTTCAAGACGATGAACAATGAGTCAATTCGATAACACGTATTGAACAAGAGTAATTTAGAAGCAAGATTTAATAACTCAGGATGATACATAAAGTTTGAATCAAACACATTTTCACACACACAAGCATGATGTGATGACTAATCAAACACAAATTGATGTATGCCAACATCCACAATTTCTCATCACCCCCGCGCGGCCACTGATGAATTCGGGTGCTCCCCCCAGGACTGAACCAGCCCTTTATTTGCCAGACATATTTCTCAAACGAGTCCAAAGACTCACAACTTGTCATCATAACACATACATTCTTGCAGTAGATTAAGGACACACAAGGATTCACTCATGGTTCAAACACAAGAATTAAGGAACTCTGTTCCTTCATTGATTACATGATTTTATGATCTCACGAGGTCAATTATCTTCGGAACTTTGAAGAGATGACTCATGGTAAAAAGAAATGAAACTTGACTGGTTTAGTAGATGTTTAGGTGGGGGAAACATCTAGGAATGAGTGTGCATTTAGTTAGAACGACTGGGTGTAGTTCCGGTCAAGAAATGAGTCAAGGTAGGTGCTGAAATTCAGGACTGGTTGTGCCTGTCGACAGCCAGAATGTTGCTGTCGACAGCTAAGCCATTCCCAGAAGCTGAGTTCTTAGCCTGTTAGTGGCTGTCGACAGCCAAGGAGCATCTTTCGACAGCTGCTAGCAGGTTTTCATTTTCTGGGTTCAGGTAAGAGGGCCCTGTCGACAGCTATAAGCAGGGCTGTTGACAGGTGCTATGTAGACTTTCAAAAAATGTTTAATCCAACTAGAAATTGTGCTACCAAGCTTTTCTATCATTCCTAACATGATTAAGACTTTATCCAAGTATGATCTTAGCCTTAAACATGAAGCTAACTTGACAAGAAAGTGAAAGAAAAGACATGGGATATAGTTCACATAAATGGTCAACATGGTTTCAGAGTTACACAAATTATGATGGAAGAAAGAATTGTATTGTCTCCCATG
The DNA here is from genome assembly GCA_014218235.1 of Colocasia esculenta. Classification (NCBI taxonomy): domain Eukaryota; kingdom Viridiplantae; phylum Streptophyta; class Magnoliopsida; order Alismatales; family Araceae; genus Colocasia; species Colocasia esculenta. Next base: position 133,568,892 of record CM024760.1, read on the forward strand.
GCCAAACACTAAATCATAAATGATGAAAAGCTTAATTCTTACCATGGGACTAATTTCCAAAACTGGAAATCAACAAATTCTTGGTAAAGGATCCCTTCTTACTACTTGAACTACGTTGAAATGTAGGAAGAAGAGAACAAGAGTAGAAAGAAAATCCTACAACCACACAACTAAAACAAGACTATAAGGGATGGGTTCATGGTTTTCAAAAGAGAATTCACACATCTATAGGAAGTAAGCATGTGATCATGACCTCTTTAACAAAGGTGGGGGTCAAGGATTTATAAAAGAGAAGAGATAGTAAGAGAATCCTACCTTACTGAGTAGGTGAGCTTTCACATGATCCTGACGAAAGAATTTATCCCAGCAAAAGAAGATCTTCCTCCCAAGTTGATGACTCGTTAGCCACGACAGTTCTTCAACAACAACTTGACAGGTAGAAGCAGCTACCGTAGCATTAAGAGCTCACGTAGTTGCAATAGTTGTGAAGCTCAAGCAAATCTAACAACTCCTCTAGTAGAAGTCTAGCAGCAAGGAGTAGGGAAAGATAGAAACAGGAGCAAAGGTTGTATAAGGTTCATAAGAGGGAAGGGGAAGTGGTTTTTATAGACCTCACAACCCTCCCATGCAACCGGCACGTCGGTCATGAGGTGTCATGGTAAAAATCCTTTGATTTTTACCTCAACATGTCGCCCATGCAAACTCCCTCTTGGTTACACATTGGTAACTAACGTGTTACCCTCCCCTATAGGTGTACTAACTTAACCCCCATGTATAGTGGCCTCCCCAAAGCCTTACACGTAAGCTTTACGTAAAACCCAAAAAAATGGCCACCGTAAATAGTCTTAAATCAGCTGACATGATAAACACAATGTAAACAAGTCCAAACAGTATCCATTTGTATTAAAACATTAACCATAGTCTAATATGATGGTTTTGCAAATTATGGTGTTTTTTATTTAATTTTTAGATTTTATTTTACACTAGGTGAAAAATCACCTGAAAAATGTTCGCATCGACTTAATCTCAAAATCCATATGTCAAAAAAATTGGATATTTATATTTTTGAGATCTCCACATTTTTCTGAAAATTATGGTATTTTTGGATTTTTATTTTATTATAGTTTTCCGATGTCGTCCTGTGGGAAGCGCGCACCTCGGTGTACGACACTGGGGTAACGTATGTTACCACTAATTAAACCCAAATTCTAATTATTTCAATTTAATGATAATACTAATGTATAATAACCACATTATTCATATTTTCCTAACACTTTAAATTTTTGGGGCGTTACACATATGATGCTTCAAAGAAGTAGAATTTTCAGATGAGAGCTACCATCTTTTGGATGATCTATGATTTTCTTGCATATGCCAATTTATCGGGATGGAATACTAAATAAAAACATGCATCTCCATTCTGCCATTATAATACAAATTCTATATGGCTGCATAATTTTCAAAAATTATGTTATCTGGGGCACTGACGATTTTTTCCAATTAGTCATAGATGGAGAAAGCGTGAGTATCAACACAAATTTAATGGCATGGTTGAATGTTACAAGCTTCTAGAAGTGTTAACAGGTGTTGAAGTGTGGAATCAAGAACTTCAACTTCCTCGTATCAGATTTGGAAAGAACTTTACAAAGGATATCAAGAATTTAGAAGGATGGAAGAAACAAAGTACTTTTTTAGAGAGCTGTTGTATAGGTCAAATCTACTCATTCGACACAACCTAGATGTAATGCACATTGAGAAAAATGTATGTGACAATTTGTTGGGAACTTTGAACTTCTATGTAGGGAAAAGAGCAAAGACAGTCTGAATGCACTGTTAGTTATGAAAATGTGGGGAATCAGACTAGAATTTCATCTACAGACAGACAATCTCAACAAGACCAAGTTGCCAGCAACAACATATACATTGAACAGATTGAAGACAATGGTTGTGTGCAACTTTCTAGATGGATATTCCTCCAATTTGATGAAATGTGTAGATGTTTCCAGTCGAAAACCATTAGGGCTGAAGAGTCATGATTGTCATGTATACATATAAGTATTATTGCCTTTGGCAATTCATGGTATTGTCAGTGAAGATGTAATAGACCCACTTACAGAGTTAAGTATATATTTCAAAGATGTATGTTCCAAAGTTCTTCAACTTGATCGTCTGCTTAGATTGGAATGTGATATGGCAGTAACATTATGTAAGTTGGAACAACTTTTTCCACCATCTTTTATTGATATCATGGTTCATTTGATTGTACATCTTTATGAAGCAAGAATTTCTAGTCAAGTACAATATCGATGGACATATCCTATAGAGAGATTTTTGTAGAAATTGAAAGATTATGTTTTAAATAGGGCACATACAGAAGGTTCAATTGTTGAAGGCTATCTTATGAAGGAAACAATCTCAGTTTGTTCAATGTATATGGACGGTATTGACACTCGCATTAACCGAAGGAAAAGGAAATATCACGCCCCTCTAAAGATAACAATGAAGGAGGTTGTTTGATATTCAAATCTTCAGGACGTTTCTTAATAGGAAATGATAGTAGTTGTATACTGTTTGAAAAACAAGTTGATAAGGCACATCTGTATTTTCTTAAACAGATTGAAGATATCGATGAATATTTTTATGAACACAAGAGATGTGTTGACAGTTCAAGCGATACAAAAATGAATTTCTTGAAATGGTTCCAGAGTTATGTTAAGGACTTGAATGATGCAAATGATCCTCAGTGTACTCTTGGTATATATTGATGAATAATTTATCTTCACTAATATATTTTGGTGATAGACAAAACCATGGAAAATATTTGACTAACATATTTGTTTGAAGTTTGTCAACAGATATCAAATGAAATAAATTTTGTATGTTAGATACACTCATTTAAATTAGAAGTCAATTGCAAATGATTTATCTAAGTCTACATCGATTATTATTGTAAGTTCACATCGACTACTTCCTTAATATCACATCGATTACAGTCCACTTAAACATTGATAATGTTTCAACATCAATTACGTTTCTACATCAGGTACACTGACATCGATTTCACTTAAACATCGATTATGTTTCAACATCAATTACATTTCAACATCGGTTACACTCACATCGATTTCACTTAAATATCGATTATGTTTTAACATCGATTATGCTTCAACATCGATTACGTTTCAACATCGATTACACTCACATTGATTTCACTTAAACATCGATTATGTTTTAAAATCGATTATGCTTCAACATCGGTTACGCTCACATCGATTTCATTTAAACATCGATTACGCTCACATCGATTACATTTAAACATCGATTACGTTCACATCAATTTCACTTAAATATCGATTATGTTTTAACATCGATTACAACTCAACATCGATTATTTTCATATGGACTATCCTTTGGACATCGAATGTCTCTGAACATCGACTCTCTTTGAACATCAATTATGTTCACGTCAATTATCTTTTGGACATCGCCTATTTTTTTTTTTTTAAACCGCCAATGGGTCAGCGGCTAGGAGAGTGCACCTCCTCCCAGAGGGAGGAATTGTTCTCACTCCACTAGGCGATCCATCAAATGAAGAAATTTTATTTCAGAATAATGAGAATACAAAGTACACTTGACGCCATGCATAGAGGACCACCAACAATGAATCAGAAAATAACACACCCCAGAGAAGACATAGCAAGAAGAAACAACTAAGCCTGTCGAAAGCTAGGTAGCTCAGCTTTATCTACAATCAACGCTCCCCTAGACATGGCAGGAAGACTACCAAGGTCGGAAAAATTTGTATTAGTTTCCTAAGAACAAGCATAATTTGCCAGAGAATCAGCAACCTGGTTCCCCTCCCGATATGTATGTAAGATCTTCGGCTTAAGGAACTGAATCATATTGCAAATTCCTTGCCACCAAGGGAAGATGGCCCAGTGAGGACACTGCCCACAACTGATAGCTCTGATAAGGAGGGCAGAATCCGATTAAAGAAAGGAGACCTGAAGATGTCGTTCAATAGCCAAACGCAGCCCATCATGGATCGCTCTTGTCTCAGCCAAAATGCTACTCCCTACGCCATAATAAAAGGCAAAACCACAAAGAAAATTTCCATGACTATCCCTGATGTAACCACCGCCTCCACACTTACTTGGGTTACCTTTGGAGGCCCCATCAACATTAAGGCAAAAGTTAACCACTGGAGGCATCCACTTGACCAAAATAGGAGCTTTAGTAGTGACTGAAACTTTGATATTAAAAGAATTAAGAATATCGGCATGGTTACTAGAGATAGGGCAAGAGAACTTGACGGTATCCATGATCTTGTGCACATTGAACAAAATAGATCACTTAACATAGTCCACAGTCCAAAAAGTACCCTCCATACGAGTAGTGCACCTGAACTTCCAAATTTCCCAGAACATGAGCAAACAAGTAACCATACCAGCAAATTGAAAGGCTGAGGTCATATTAGAATTGGATGTAATACTCCAGCATCTTGTAGTAACATGGTCACTCCAATTAATTTTATTATTTAGTAAGGGTGCAATCCATCTCCAAAGCTCCTTAGCAATATCGCTGGAAATGAAGAGGTGGTCCAACGTTTCTTCCTCATGAAACTTGCAACACACACACTTAGACACAATAGGGATACCACAATCCACAATTCTAGAGTCCACCTAGACCGCCCTATGCAACAACTTCCAAACAAACATAGCTAAACGGGGGGGAATAGCATGGTGCCATAATTTAGTCCAGGAGCCTCAGGTAACACCCTAGGTTGAGGCTATAGAATAAGCAGATTTAACAGTAAAACCACCCATAGCATTCCCTGCCCAAATAAACTCATCTGGTTGGTCAGTTAGGAGAGCCTGAACATGGTGAGGGGTGACACCCATATATCTCCAAACATAGTTATTATCATCCATGGCCATATCCTTAACTGAGATATTAGGCCACTGTTGGTCATTACTAACCACGTTCCTGAGATCATGCATAATAGTATTCTCACCAATCCATTTGTCTTTGACAAAAATCCACTATGGACCCATCTCCTCCAAGCCACCTGATATTAGCCAGCAAAACCTCCCTAGCTTTAAGGAAACATTCCTTAGAAATGCCAAGAGGGAAAGGGGTATAAATATCCCAAAGATGAGACTGTTTGAGAAACCTTTTCTTGGCATACAAGGACCAAAGGGAATCACCATGCATAATATTCCAGATTTTCTTAGCAGCCATAGCAACCTATAAGGTGTCCAAATTTCGGAAGTTAAGACCACCCTCAACAAACGGCTTTTGCAGAAGAGTCCAAGCAACCCAGTGTCGTCTCTGAATGCCATCCGCCCTCTGCTAGAAGAAATTTGCACATATACGATTAACTTGTTTGCAGATCGATTTAGGAATAGAAATGGAGCTGGCCATATAAACTGGAAGACTCAAATGAACCGATCTAATGAGGACAACATGATCTGCTTGACATAAAATTTTAGCTCTGCAACCCGCAAGCGAGTAACATTGTTAACCAAGAATTTATAGTCTTGAACTTTCAACCACCCAAATATTTCATACAACCATGATGATGCCTATACCCAGTAATACCAGAAATCCGGGACACCAACATACTAGGCACCTTAGCAGCAATTTGGAAACAACTCTTCCCCACATTAACTTTTTGCCCAGAGCTTTTCTCATAGGCCTGAAGGAAATGCAACAAGTGTTTCACATTTCTAATCCCCGCATTCATGAACACCAACATATCATCTGCATACAAAAGATGGGAAACCTGCAAACACCCTCTGTGTCCACTATAGTACTTAATATGACCATTGCTGAAATGATTCCTCAACCCTCTACTAAGCACTTCCGAAGCAATGATGAAGAGAATAGGTGCCAATGGGTCACCCTGGAAAATTCCCTGAGAGGACATGAAGTAACCAGCAATAGTTCCATTAAAATTAATGGAGGACCAGCAATTTGGGAGCATCATACCAATATAAGAGGTGACTCTGTTAGAGAATCCAAACTTCTTCATAACTTGCAAGATAAAATCCCATTCCATACGATTATATGCTTTTGCCATGTCCAATTTGAACATGATGTTATGACCTCTAACTTTACGATCAATATCACACAGGATATGCCGGGACAAAGAAACATTATCCAAAATGAATCTACCTTTAACAAAAGCACTTTGTTCATCCGAAATAATATGGGGCAAAATAGGAGTTAACCTCTCACAGAACACCTAGGATATAATTTTGTACACAAAGTTGCAAAGGCTTATAGGTCTGAAATCACTGAAAGTTATAGGCTCAGTCACTTTCAGAATAAGAGTAATTAAAGAGGAAGATAAACCTCTAGGAAGACCAAAACCAGCAAAAAACCTCTGAACAGCGATAGTCACATTAGGTCCAATAATGTTCCAATAGTGAGTGAAGAACAAACCAGAAAATCCATCCAGTCCAGGCGCGCTATAACCATTCATGGAGAAAATAATATTTTTCACTTCCTCAACAGTAGGAACCGTGCAAAGCATGTCATTCTGGCCATTGGTAATAAAAGATGGAATGCTGCACAAAAGATTAGAATCAACCACATGCGGGTCTAAGGTTAGCAGCTTATGAAAATAATTAACAACTTAAGTTTTGAGAATTTCCTGATCCATACACACTCATCATTGTCACCAATCTTCAGCCTGTGAATAAACCCCTTCCTCCTATTGCATTTTACAGTTGCATGGTAATAAGAAGTGTTTCTATCTCCATTAACCAGCCAATCCACTTAGGACTTTTGTTTCCAAAAGATTTCCTCCCTGTTCAAAGCAAGATTGAGTTGGGCATTAGCAGCTGACAATGCAGACCCATTACCTTCCGACGATAAAACATCAAAGTCATCCTGCGATCTCTCCACCTCCTCCGTGGCCAAAGTTACCATTTGAACCACATGACCAAAGACATCATTATTCCATACTTTAAGAAATTTCTTCACCTCCTTAGGCTTACACATCGACTGTCTCTAAACATCAACTCTCTTTGAACATCGATTATGTTTGGACATTGACTATTCTTTGAACATCGACTGTATTACCTTATTAGTGACCTTTACAATAAACATTTGATTATGGTTACAATTAATGTTTTACTAACCATGATAAATTAGTCTTAATCGCATTTTGCCTCGCAGCTCCTTTCAAATTTATTTTGAAAAGTTGAGTGTTTTGAATCTTCCCACAAATTGTTGTATATCCTTTGCACACAAGCATTTATTGTTTATCATGGGTACAGTGTCTATGCACGTCATCTTTTACTAGTTACCACTTTCATGACATATCAATTAGAACTTTAAATGATGCGAGATGGTATTTCTTCTTTAGTATATCCTCCTGTAGTATGGCTAGTGACATTGACTGATAGTTTAGATACATTTGAGTTGTCTACCTTCTAGCATTTATTGTCTATAGGTTTCCGTAGTCACACACGTTTACAATGTTGGACATATCATGTTGACCGGAGTAAAGAAGATATTCATATGATCTCCCTCCCACTATATGTCTCTATCCAAGCATTTATCTGTAGGTTTTCCAGCTCTCTTACATTGGACCTGCTACATCTGTCAAGAGACACGTTTCAAGACAAGAGTCACAACGGACACTTCAATGGATACTCTATCAACAGATGATAAATAGAAGTATGTTGACGCAATGAAGACCATCCTTTTTGGATAGAAAGATAGAAGAGCTCGCTCCTCCATTCAGAAAAAGACTCTTGCTCTTAGCTGTCCACGAAGCACAGTTTTTCAATCCCTTCCAGAGTGTGAGAGATTGTTTTAGATCTGAGAGAACTTCTTCTTGGTGTAACTCTTTTTGTCTCTCAGATTCAGTCTTAGGTCAAGCACTGTATTGTTGCTATTAACTTGGTCTAGAGGCCATCACCTCTTTACTCTTCCTAGAGTGCTCCTCTCTTCACACTACTGTGTAGTGGGTGAGTTTTTCCCTTTTGTTGAAAGGAAGACCTGTCGTAACAGGTGGTGTATTGCTACTTCGTGATGTGAAGAGAAGGCCAGCTGGTGTTGGATGTGTAAGTGTCCTTGAGGGGGACTGTACCCTTGGTTAGTGGAATCCCAAGTTGTAGCTTGGGGACTGGATGTAGGACTCTTTGTGATAGGAGATCCAAACCAGGATAAAAATTTTGTTGTTCTTGTGATTGCTTTTGTCTTCTTATCCACTGCTCATTAACTCTAACCATTTCTTTTAGTGTTATCAAAATTATTTTGTTACAGAATATTTTTAACATGAATTTTTTAGCAATCCATTCACCCCCCCCCCCTCTGGGCTTGCAACCTAGTCAACAAGTGGTATCAGAGCCAAGTCTCTTCTAGAAGTAGATCTCACGATCTGAAGAGCAAAGATAAATGGCAGCCCAAGATTATGTAGAGGGACAATCTGTCAACCGGCCTCCACTGTTCAATGGAGAAGACTACAACTATTGGAAGACAATAATGGAGTTCTTTCTTCAAGGTCTAGACTATCAACTATGGACTATAATAGATGATGGAGATTTGATAGTCCTGAACTCCAAAGAGAACTATATAGATGCTGAGAAGAAGTTAATGTCTCAGAACAGCAAGGCCAAGAGAATATTATGTTATTCACTAAGCAAGAAGGAATTCAACCAGAGAAATGGTGACGAAAATACTAAGATCGTTGCCAACTACATGCACTCCCAAGGTTATAGCCATAGAAGAAGCTAATGATCTCTTGGAAATGTCTCTCGAAAAACTCATTAGGTCTCTAATGGCTCACGAGATAAATATGCAAAGGCTGGGAGAATTCTCCGACAAGAAAAAGTATAACAATGTCCTCAAAGTAGCAGAAAACACATCTGAAAGCGAATGAGAATATGAGAAAGGTGAAGAAAATAGTGAAGAAGAAGAAGCTTTCCTCTCCAGACGACTACAAAGAATTCTGGCCAAAAAGAAGTATCAGTAAAAAAGGAGAAACATCAAGAAAGGCAAAGAATTCAAAAGACCTAAGCCCATTTGCTATGAATGCAAGAAGCCTGGGCATCTTAAGGCTGATTGTCTAAAGCTTAAGAATGCAGAATATAAAAAGAAGGATAATACCAAGAAATTCAAGAAATACAAGATGAAGGCAATGGCAGCTACATGGAACAATGAAGGTGACTCAAGCAGTGAGTCAAGCTCCTGTGAAGAAGAAGAAGAAAAGGCCAACTTAGCCTTTATGGCAAACAGTGACGATAAGGTAACCTCAGATACTTCTTTTACTTCATGCAATGATTCTGATTCTGACTGTGATAATCTGGAAGAAGCATTCAATAAATTATATGGTAAATATAAACATGTATGTAAACAATTAAGATCAGTTAAGAAAAACTTTGCATGTCTTGAAATAACTAACTCAAATTTAAAATTAGAAACAGAACAACTAGAAAAGAAAATTCAAGAACTAAGAAGAGGAAATGAGTTGTGTGTGAAGATGCAAAAATAAAAATGAAAAGATATTAAGTCTAGAAAGCCAGGAAACTATAAGTAAATCTAAAAAGGAAATAGAAGTATTAACAAAAGACAACAAGTACATAACAACCACAATCGAGAAATTAACTAATGTAAGATCTTCATTAATATTAAAAGGAGCAAGAAGATCTGGTAGAATGAAATATGGAATTGGTTATACTCCACCAAAAATGAAGAAACAATTGTATATCCTAAATTTATCCGCTGCCAAAACTTGTTGCTGAACAAGAACCTAGTTATAAAACAAAGATGAATAAACACTGTAAAAGAAGCATGACAACAAACGATATTTTCTGTTGCACTCACTGCAATAAACTGGGTCATACGAAAAATACTTGTGCTACTAAACATCTAAAGTGGGTTCTAAAAAGAGATTTTGTAGAAGCTAACCAATCATGACCCAAAAGAACTTGGGTACCTAAATCTCATTGATTTAACACAGCAAAGCCTTAGAGCATCAAAGTGGTACCTAGATAGCGGGTGCTCAAGGTATATGAAAGGAAATAAGAAATTATTTTCATTTATCAAGACAAAAGAAGAAACAGTCACATATGAAGACAATGGTAAATGTACAATTATCAGTTGTAGATCAGTTGGAAACAAAGACAAGACATTGATAGAAGAAGTTCCCTATGTTGAAGGTCTCAAACACAATCTGATTAGCATAAATCAGTTATGTGACAAGGGCCATCAAGTAAAATTCCAAGAATCCAAGTGTTTAATCATCAAGGAAGTGACAACAATTTTTGAAGCCTACAGGGAAAGAAATCTCATTGTATTACAATTGGAAGATCTAAAAGGTAAAGATATATGCTTGGCTACAATCAAAGTGCAAAATGTAGTACTATGGCACAGAAGACTAGGACATGCCATCTTGGATGGAATTAGAAAGCTCATCAAGCATGACCTAGTTGAAGGCTTACATAAGATAAATTCAAGACTTGATATGTGAACCATGCACTAATGGAAAACATCCCAAATCTTCTTTCAAATCCAAGACAATTGTGACCACCTCCAAGCCTTTAGAACTGCTACATATGGATTTATTTGGACCTATGATGACTACAAGTCTAGGTGGAAAGAATTTTGGATTCGTTATTGTTGATGATTTCTCAAGATACACATGGGTCTCTTTTCTTGAACACAAAGATGACACAATTGAAGCATTTTTCAAGTTCAGCAAGCTAGTTCAGAAAGATTAGAAGTTCAGTATTGTATGTCTTCAATTAGAACATCGAGGAGAATTTTAGAATGACAGGTTTGTAGAATTCTGTGATGATCTAGGGATCGAACACAATTTCTCAGCACCAAGAACACCACAACAGAATAGAGTAGCTAAAAGGAAAAATAGAACTTTCTTGGATATGGCAAGAACCATGTTGTCTAAATACAACCTTCCAAGATATTTTTGGGCAGAAGCAATTAATATAGCTTGTTATATAATCAATAGAGCTATGATTAGGCCTATATTGAAGAAGACAACATATGAACTGTACAAGAAGAAGAAACCCAAGATCAGCTGTCACGCCTCGCCAATTTAGCAGCAAAATAAATCGGGGAGACGTGAGCATGGTGGTACTGTAAATAGCACCACAGTCAAGTGATTCAGAGCATCTCATGCACAATAATTGGAATAAACTCTTCATTTCATTAAAATTTCACTAGGACTATTACATCAACTAATCCAGAGCCAATATATAGGGCTCAATGACATCATTACATTGGAAAAGAAATCTAGGCAATATTTACTAGACTCCATTGTACTAGAATGACTTCATCATTTGACCCTAGGTCGCTCATCACTCTGGTCCTGTCCCATCGGTGTGTGTAACGTCATCGATCAACTTACCTGAGACACAACAACAAATAACGAAGGGTGAGCGATAACACTCAGTAGGATTTATATCTCATGTTGTGGGCATGCTTTGCATGATTAATGTATTAAAGGGCGGAGTCACTAATAATAGAGAGAGCCAAGTATAGTCGAGAAAGCAATAAGTTGAGTAGCATGGTTCAAGTAGCACATGAATCCAGTAGAATACTAGGTAACAAGATAATTGTCAAGTCACGATAAAGAACGATAGCAAGTTGATAACAAGTAACACGTCTGTGTTAGGTAAATAGCAAGTAATGAGTATAGCAATGAGAAAGTAGTTGGCCATGTAGTGAATAAATACCCCATTGGGCAAATAGCACTTTGATTGATCTTCATCAATCGAAATAGTATAGCACTTGGACCAACGTTCATCGATCAAATTAATATAGCACTTCGGTTGTCATTCGACAGCCGAGAGAGAGTATAGCACTTTGGTCATCGGTAGACAACCAAGAGAATATAGCACTGTGTTTTGATTGTCTTTGATTAATCTAGATAGTATGTCACTTGGATGTAATGCCGAACATCCTGATCATTAAACTCCCATGGGCAAATGACACTTTTCGGGCCCTCCTCCTAGGACCAGATCGGGCCCTTTTTAATATTGCCTAGCATTAGTCATGTTTGTTATCTTAGACAATCAATCAAATGGCCAATAAAGAGTACCAAGAATAGATGAGAATAGTTGATGAATAGACGAGAAAGTAGAGAGAATGTGAATAGATGAGAGTATAGAGTACGGATGAGAACTATAGGACATTGCATGTAAAATGATGGTTAAACAGGCGATAGTATCAGTTGTACAACACACATGATTGGTGTTGACAGTGAGGTAGAATTCCTTAACCTTCCACTAGCCATGTTATGCACAGGTCCAGAGGTCCAGCGTGATCTCAAGGTAAGAGAAAACTTCTAAGGCTGTTTGGATCATGTTGATCCCTAAGGGGTGTTATAAGTGTTAGGGTACAACCAGCTCGGTCTCCATGAGGGAATTCACAGAGTACGAAGTCTTACGGAGGTCTTAACAAATGGTCACTTGTCTGCCCGAATGGAATGTCCAATAGAGAGGTTCCAACTTGTCAAGAGAGTAGTGTGTAAAGAAAACGAGTGCTCGACGATCTAGAGGAATTCTAGAACAGTGGAGCGGCGGTAACGGTATTCCAAAACAACATAGAAAACGAGGACAATGTCATTATTATCACGGGTTAATGAATGCAATTATTGAAGTAAATACTAGATATTTATTCAGTATTTTCTACATGGTCTCATGGCAAAGATAACATTTGGTGTGTGCATGTGAATGAAATCAAGAGAAACATATGATAGTCATGCAGATGTCTTTAAATTAAATAAACATGGAAATATAGCAAAAATTCATTTACATGGTTTGTTACTGTACGACACGTAGTATTACAGGGTATAAACATGATTACTGTTGAACCACTCTTATTTTTTTACCCTTATATTTTGCTGATAACAAAACTCATGATTAATTAATATTATAAATATATTTAATATCATGCTTTCCTAATAAATATAAATTTATGGCACTATCACTTTGTGATTTGCACTAAAAAGGCAAATCGATGGCTGCTCTATACACATCGATTATTGACTAAGTGCCACAACGATTTCCATAAAAATACATTTTTTTTTTTATTAAAAGCCACCAGTGGGTCAACGACAAGTAGAGTGCACCCCCTCCCAGCAGGAGGAAATGTTCTCACTCCACTCGGCGAGCACCAGAGGGGTAGATATTATTGAAATGGAAGTGTGGAAGTACACCCGCCATCATAAACAAATCACCAGCAGGGAAGCCCACCCAAGTACAACCAAGAAGATCACTCCCTAAAGCTTGGAAGCCCCGCCTTATCAACCAATAAGGAGCCCCTTGTCAAAGGGGAATAGATGACAACTCCGAAAAAAGAAAGCTAGAAAGCATTGCTACAGGCGAAATTGCTAAAGAATCGGCCACCTGGTTACCCTCCCAAAAGTGTGCACAATCTACGGCTTTAATACTTGGAGCATATCTAGTATCCCACCCCCATGGAAACTGACCAGTGGGGAACACGCCCAGCAGCTATAGCACGAAAAAGAGTAGCATAATCTGAAGACCACCGAAATCTGAAGTTGACGGTCAATAGCTAGTTGTAGTCATCATGGAGCGCCCTTGCCTCCGCCAGAATGCTGCTCCTAGAACCATAAAAGAAGGCAAAGCTGCATATGAAGTTACCATGACTATCTCTAATGCAACCTCCCCCACCACAGTATCCGGGTTCCCATACAAATACATTGATTATGGTTCATCTCATGTAAACATCGATTTTGATCAACATCGACTTCACTTAAACATCGACTCTGTTGAACACCGATTTCATTAGAACATCGATTCGATCAAACATCGATTTCATTAAAATATCGACTCCATGTAAACATAGATTTCATTAAAAACATCGACTCCATGTAAACATCGACTTCATTAAAACATCGATTTCAATCAAACATCGATTCACTCTCAACAAGGATTATATCTCTAACAGAAAATCTTTTTGTTTATCTCATAGGATCTCTTCCCTCCTGTCAAACAAAAAGAGTTTACCTACCACTTCTGGGTGTCAGCAGAAAACATAGAGTTATGAGCCATCTGACAAAAACACTCTTTGGTATAAACACTTTCTTCTGTACTTGCAGACCTCGAAGACCACCAAGTGGTTGTCAGTAAGAAGAAGAAGAATAAAAAGATCAGCAATGACTAGAAGAGTTCCAATGGATCTCTTCAACAGATCTATTCAAAGCTGCTCCATATAAAAGATGAAACAAGGCTGAAGAACAACAAGAGAGCTTTCCTGATGATCATTGTAGGAGTGTACATCCAGTGAGAAGCCTTAACGCCACATACACTAAAAAAAAAAGAGAATGAGCTTGAGCACTTATTCAAGAGAAGCTTTCAGAGCATAAGTCTTCATTGCTTTCAAGCCTTCCTCTCTTCACTCTCTCTGTGCTCATTGTATTTCTTGGGGAGAGTCTTTCGCTGAGAGTTTCTGGGTTTGAAGCCATTCTTGTAAAACTCTAAGCCTATTCTTTCTTTTCTAAGAATGATCCCTATCTAGCTGTAGGACTGTATACAGTGTGTCTGTTCTTGCATGAAGAGAAGGCTAGTGAGGTAGCTGGCAGTTTCTGTCGAGCTGAGGGACTGTACTCAGCGTAGGACCTAGCTAGGGGTTTAAGTCTAGCAGAACTGCACTGGGGTTTGTTCCAGGAGGTTAGCTTCCTAACCTGTAATAGAAGTGAGTCTCCTTCCTACTCGGAAAGGAAGAGGACTAGCAGGGAGCTGGGGGTTTGTATATCCTTGGGGGGATTGTACCCCAGTTAGTGAAATCCCAAGATTTTCTTGGGGACAAGATGTAGGTCTTCCTTCTATGAAGTACCAAACCAGGATAAAATTCCTTGTGTTCTTTGTGTGATTGTTTATTTGCTTCCGCACTGCTACTCTCTATCACATTCAACTATATTAACTAACCAAACTTTTAAGTGGTAGTTTTATGTGTTGAAGTTTCTGTTTCAGATTGCAGAAAACCTATTCACTCCCCCTCTAGGTTAGCGTGCTGCCGTATCAAGTGGGCCAACATTACCAACCCTAAATAATCATATTAAATAGAACAGTAAAGTTTCTGGAATAACACAGTCAAATCGCGGTGGGTCTAATAGTCTTGTTTAACAAGATCGATAACTGTCAGAAACACGACGATGGTGACTGTCATGTTTCAGTTTAACTAGCAACGGGTGAATCGATTGGTGACACATAAAAGTGACATGCAGGTCCGATGTGTTCATGGGAATCGATACCAAATCACGACGGTAAGGTCCGACGCATTCATGCAAAACCCTATTTTTTCAAATAACATAAATCCCCAAAAGTGGGAAACAAGACTAAAACGCGACGATAGTGATGGTCGCGGTTCAGACATCTTCTAACAGCAAGAGGGCACACAGTTTGATGCAACGGTACTTGTCAAACCCTAATTAAAATGTGACAACTTGGGTGGCCACCTTTAAGGTAATCATGACGGTCTTGATCGTCACGATACCAGC
The DNA here is from genome assembly GCA_014218235.1 of Colocasia esculenta. Classification (NCBI taxonomy): domain Eukaryota; kingdom Viridiplantae; phylum Streptophyta; class Magnoliopsida; order Alismatales; family Araceae; genus Colocasia; species Colocasia esculenta. The sequence goes on from CM024760.1 coordinate 133,584,394, forward strand.
AGAAGAAACGTGACGTATGTGTTGGTCGCGATTCAATGTTCAACCTGAGAATGATAAAACATGCAACGATCTTCATGCAAGGCTTATAACTAAAAATCTAGAGCTCTTGGGACAAAGTGGAGAACATGAAACTTGTAGGGGATGATGAATAGAAGAGAACTATGCCATTGGACCTAACCAATTTGGTCTTGGTAGGCGTGCATAGAAATATGAACATGAACAACCCTACACTTGCATGGTGATGGGAAAATGCTTATAACTCGAAGCATACATGATAAAAATTAGGCAAATCACTTGCAAACGAAGCTAGACATGACGTCCTACAAGATGGTATAAGTTTTGTTCTTCTTTAGCCCGAGAATACCTACTTTTGAATGAATCTAAGAGAAACTAACACAAAGGTCAATGCAATGCAGGTTCAAAGAAGATGCAGTGTTCTTGGCCGGTCTCCTCCTCTCCTGGTGCCCTAGCTCAGCTCCTCATGACCCTAGCACGATGGTGAACCTTCCCCTCTAGTCCTATGACGATTATTTATATGTTTAGGATTAATTTGAAGTCCTAATGAGACTAGGAAGGGTGGGGTGCGGTTCTGGCTGGTTCCCTTCCATGTTTTGGAGATTTCTCCTCCTAATTAGAGTAGAAATACCATTAGAAAGTTCTTACTATGGGTGGTCACAAATTTGGTTGTCATACATGGCAATTTGCCATTATTTAAAACCCTAGTTTGCCCTTTCTTATTTTCTGTAAAATTATGGCTACGAATTTCTTGAAGTATTTTCCTTTATCTCATAATCCAACTCCAATCTTGACCTATTAACTCTTATATGAACAGTTTGATAAAGCACATTACTTATCTTTATTTAATAGAATTTATTGAGGATTCTCCTTTAGACATTAATGGGTATTGTCAAATTCAATATTATTCTTTTTACCTTTTACCTTCTATTTTTGATTCTATATATATATATATATATTATTGTTGTTATTATTATTATTTTGTTTATTAAAAAAAATATGGGGTATTACATCAGCCATCTCAGATCATTTGGAAGCCCTTGCTTCATTCACAACAATGGTAAGTCAAAATTGGTAAGTTGGATCTTGAATACGATGAAGGTATTTTTCTGGGTTACACTTCAAAACCCAAAGGATATAAAGTTTTCAATAAAAGAAGTCTATTAATTGAACAAACTGTACATGTTATTTTTGATGAATCTAACCCTTCCATGATAAAGGAAATTGTTAGTGATGATGAAGGTACAAAGAACCTGTCCGAGAAAATGAAGTAAGTATCCATCAAGGACAATGAAGATCTACCCTTGGAAGAACTACGATAGAGAAGATCTAATCCATGAAGATCTTCCCAAAGAATGGAGATATAAAAAGGACCATCCAGTAGAAAATATAATTGGAGATCCAAATGATGGGGTAAGAACTAGAGGTAACATTATTCCTTGTGATTATTTATCATTTGTTTCTCAAATAGAGCCGAAGACAGCCAACGAAGTACTGACTGATGAATCTTGGATTCTAGCTATGCAAGATGAACTAATCAGTTCAAAAGAAATCAAGTTTGGTCCTTTGTTCCTAGACCCCTAGACCATCAGATCATCCTATGATTAGCACTAAATGGGTGTTCAGAAACAAGTTGGATGAAACTGGTGTTATTACTAGAAATAAGGCTAGATTGGTTGCTCAAGGCTATTCCAAGTGGAAGACATAGATTTGATAAAACCTATGCACTAGTTGCTAGACTTGAGGCTATTCAGATTTTACTAGCTTATGCATCTGCATTGGACTTAAAACTTTTTCAAATGGATGTAAAATTAGCTTTCTTGAATGATTTTATAAATGAGGAAGTCTATGCAGAACAACCTCCTAGTTTTGTTGACTTACAATATCCTAATCATGTTTTTAAATTACATAAAGCTTTATATGGTCTGAAATAAGCACCTAAAGCTTGATATGAAAGATAGTGCATTTCTATTGAACCCTGATTTCATTAGAGGCAAAGTAGATAGCACTCTATTCATTAAATCTTATGCTAAAAACATATTAATTGTACAAATTTATGTAGATGACATTATCTTCAGATCTACTGATGAATCTCTGTTCAAGTATTTTGAAAATTTAATTTGGGGAGAATTTGAGATGAGCATGATGGGAGAGCTCAACTACTTCCTTAGACAACAAATCAAGCAAGGCAAAGAAGGAACTCATATCAATCAAATCAAATACACCAAGGAGTTATTAAAGAAATTCGGATTTGATAATTCTAAACCACTATCTACTCCCATATGCACATCAACAAGGTTGGATACTGATCTAGAAGGTAAGAAGGTGGACCAAAAGCTTTACAGTCACTGTTTTACTTAACTACAAGTAGACCTGATATTTTATTTAGCGTATGCATGTGTGCTAGGTATCAATCTGATCCTAAGGAATCACATCTGATTTCAGTAAAAAGGAATTTTAGATATTTAGTTCATACTAATAACTTAGGTCTATGATATCATAAAACCTGTAAAACAAATTTAATTGGATACTCAGATGCTGACTATGCTAGATGCAAAGTGGATAGAAAAAGCACCAGTGGCTATTGTGAATTTCTTGCAGGATGTTTAATTTCATGATCTTCAAAGAACCAAAACTCAGTAGCTTTATCAACTACTGAAGCTTAATATGAAGTTGCTGGAAGCTATTGTACACAATTCGTTTAGATCAAACGACAGCTTGAAGATTATGGACTGCACATCAAAACTATTCCACTATTATGTGACAACACCAGTGCTATCAATCTCACCAAGAATCTTGTACAGCACTCGAGGACCAAGCATATTGTTGTTAAGTATCATTTTATTAGAGATCATGTGGCAAATGGTAATATTAGTATTTCTTTTATAGATACTTTAAATCAATTAGCAGACATCTTTACAAAAGCCTTACTTGAATAGAGATTTACCTCTCTAAGACAGAAATTAGGCATATGTAATTTGTAACATATTTATCTACATATGACTGAAATAAATAAATTTATTTCAGAGTAAGATATTGCCCCATTTCCTCTATAAAATCAATTCTATTCTCTCCTATATTCTGTTCATTTTTGTGCTATCAATTACACAGACTCTTTGTCGTTTTGTACAATTAATGCGCCGCCGTTCTACTTTACAATTTTCAATTAAATATCGATGGCAACTCATTCCCTATCGATTCACTCTCTCTTTTCATGCCCGTTCGACTCCAAGCTCTGTGAAACCCTCCAACTCCATAGAGCCTTCCTCCTTCTTTGAGTATTTTTTTATTTTTTCCTACTCAATTTCATGAGGGGTTTTACTCCTCTTCCTCCTACGATCATTTAGAATCTTCTCTTGTTGATTTCCATGGCCCCATCAGGGAGTTCTAGCAATCTGGGTGGCTACAGTGCGGAGTTCCTCACGACAGAATAGCTCCAAAGATTCTAGGCAGTCAAGATTAAGATATGTGGCAACAAGGTAGTTGATTTGGCAGATTTAGAGAAGAATGGAATGGTCAACGTGGTTGAAGCGCCTGACAGGATGAAATGGTCAGGGTTGCGTACGGTTTCAGAATCGAGCTATCCTCATTTGGAAAAGGCATTCTACACCTGCCTTCAATCTTAAGATGGAGGAACACTTGTTTCATTTGTTAAAGGTAAGCACATTCGAATCACCTTTGACATGTTAGAAGAATTGTTTAGTTGTTCAAAGGAAGGTCACGGTTTGGTAAACTCCATGGATATTTATGTTAAAGGACTTGGGATTATCGGAACAGAGTACAAGCTCAAGGATGGAAAAATATATATAAATCAGTTTACAACTTTCAATAGGATACTACATTTTATTGTTTGACAGATTCTAGTACCTCGCATTGACACCTTTTCTCAAGGCACAAAAGGGGATGTCGATATCATGTTCTGGGTAGTGCATAATCAAAAAGTGAATATGGCCCAAATCATGTTTGAAAGAATGAAGTCTGTAGTTGAACTTATATGGGATATGAAGAACAAGCTGGTGGTCCCCCTTTCTTATGCTCATCTACTCACCATAATTTTCCAACATTTTGAAGTAGACCTGGAAGGGGAGTTACAGGAAAGAATGGGGTAGCCTATCCAAACAAGAAATATGAAGAAAAGTTGATTCACCCTATCTACTGGTATATGGTGGAAGGTCTCCATGGCTGAAAGAGGAGCCATTTTGGGAGATACTCATAGTATAGAAGCCCCATCTAATCTAAAGGCTGATACTGAAGTTGGCAATATTCAACCAACTGCATCTATTCTTTCTGACCGTAGGATTGAGGACATTGCTCTTGAGCACATTGAGCCCTTTGAGAACTCCGGGCAACCTGTTGTACATGCTTTAACTAAGCCTGAAATAGAAACTCCTATTGTATAGGAGACATTTGCTAATGTACTTGAGGAGGTAGCTCCTACTGAGGGGGAGCATGTAGTAGTCCCTCCCGAAAAATTGTCAGTCGAACACTTAGAGAATGTTCATGTTGAGGAAACTCCTGTTGAAGGAGAGCATGAAGAATATGTCCCAGATGTTATGCCCATGGGACACTCAGGAGTACTTATTATGGAGGAAGTTGTAGCTCAAGGGGAGCCTGTTGCTGCTAATTATGAAGATCCTTTTGTGGAAGGTTCAGTTGAGGATGCCTCTAACGATGAAGCCTATGCTCATCAACATACAGAAACTAAAGCTATGCATAAAGAACCAGCTGTGGATAATGCTGTCAGAAAGAAGGTTGTACATGACAAAATTCCTAGGCTCACTAGAAGGGGTCACAATAAGCCCAAGAAAATGGAAATTTGTGTTCATCTAGAGCTTGTTATAGAAAGGCTAAATGTTTAGGGAGAATTAATTTGTTCACTACAGGCAGACCTTGCATCTGTTGTCCATAGCCAGCATCAATAGAACCAAGCTTTGTGTGAAGTTAAAGATGAGCTTAACAGGATGAAAGCTGAATTGTGCAGTTTGAGCACCATGGTGACTAACCTCACTCAACTTGTGAGAACTCACATAATCTCATGTGCTTGGCCATCAGGGCCATTTGTACAAGAAGCATAAATTTCTACTGGGCCATTAGGAAATCCATAACAGGCAGAAGTTGTTATTGGTCCATCAGGGTCATCTGTTCAGGCAGAAGAAGTGGCTAGGCCTTCAGGCCCTTCAGAGCAGGCAAAGGCAGTCTTTGGGCCATTTGTGCAAGTAGAAGCCTCCGGGCCATCAGGGCCTTCAGCATCAACAACTCATGTGGGGATTCCTACTGAGGTTCAGAGTGAGAAGACTCCTGCCCTTTCCTCTCCTACTGATCCATCCACTGCTCCTCCTGCTCTTGAGCCCTCAAAGAAACCTCTTCCTAAACACATTTTTCTCCCACTCCTCTCATTGATGAACCGCCCTCATCACCTACACCCTCTCCTTCTATTCCACCTCCTCATTCTGAAGCACCCCTAGCCTCTACCTCTAGCACCTCTTCAGCTGGACCTTCCACTCAACCTCCCTCACACTCTTTCTCCTCTCTTCATCCACCTAGTCCACCATCCTTCATTACCCTCATTCCTAAAGGAGCTTGTTTTACTAGTATTTCTGTCAGTCACATTAAGGATGAAATTGAGGAAGCCATTATCAGGTCAATTTTATTTGTTTCATCTCATGTTCACAAGACTAGTTCTCTACCCTCTTCTAGTCCTGCTCTAAAAAGAGAAAAATCTCCCAAGAGCTTCTTCTCCAATGTTCTTCAACTTTGTTTCCCCCACTATGGTACTCACTAACAGTTAACCACAGATGAAAATCCATCTACACTGAGTACCTTCAGAAGTGCACCTTTACTGTCATTTTTAGACTCCCCTATCTCAATCTTTCAGAATATCTTTCTCTTATGTTTCCTTCCTCTGATGTGCTTAAACCTGAGATCAATAAGACTCTTTCTACTATTGAGTCCAAGACTGAGGAATAATGGGTCATTTCCCATACAGCTCTTTACAGAAAATTTGAGATTGCAAGGGATCTCAGATACCGTCCGTCCGATCACACTCATTCTTTATCAGAATGGTTTGTGCATCAACACACCTCCTCTTGGGGCCCTCAAATTCAGAAAGAAGTCAAGTTGGTAAGGCAGTTTCAGATGTACAGTGACTATTGTCATATTCATAAACTCCCTAAGGCTCAATTAGCAAAATTCAGGTCTGCTCTGGATGGACTTTGGTCCCAGCGCCAGGATTGAATGGCTTTTCAAGTTGATTTTTCCACTCTCAAGCTTCCAGAGTTCAAGTTATCACCTTGTAGACACTCGATTCTAGCTAATAGGTTGAACCATATTTCTTGTCACCTTAGTGGGCCCCTAATTGGTCACTCACCTTGAGCCCATCATTAGCCATGTTTTGAGCCCATTAGCAATTTAGATTACCTTGAATTCCCGTCCATATCACTCTAAGAGAGTCCTTAAGCATCAATAACTCTTATCTTTTCAAGTGGTTGGCTGATAACTCATAATAATTTTGATTTTCTAGTCGCGACGCATCGTGGCGCCGCGTCTCTGAGTCGCGACGGTCTAGGCAGCCGCGACAGCCCATGCATTATCCATGCACGTGGGCAATGCTGTCGTGACGCCCATCCCTATCGCGACTCAGTAACGCGGCCCTACGATACGTTGCGACAGCAGCTGCACATGTAGGCCTCCGCAACCACCTCCTATTTATCCTCTCATGGATTTATCTTTATCCCTAGGGAATATCTCAACCCCTTAGGTGGGATTTGGGCCCTAGGGACTCTCCTTGAGGCTCCTAAGAACTCTCCATCTGATTTTGGGTGAGGTTTATCTCCCATTTTACTTACTTCTCATTTTAAGGAGATATTATCTCTCAAAAGCTCTATAAAAGCAAGGCTTCTCTTCAAGGACGGGAGGACCCCATTTTTCCACCCCGAAGGGCTGCCGAAATCCCTATTGTTCTACACTTAGCCTCGCAGCCATCCTTTTCCACCATTCTTCTTCACATTCCACTCGACAAAACCTCACTTTTCTTCATCAATGGAGCACAAGATGTGAAGAGGGCGACTCCAATATCCTCCTGAAGCCTTTGCACACCATTTGGGACTACATCCACGATAGGGAGTCGCCCTAATGGGACTCACCTTCTACCTTTCTCTTTCTCCTTCATTTCTACATGCATTTTTATGTCTTTCTAGATAGGTTATATTCCATTTTCCCACCCACGTTTCCACACGCCCTAGGGGTTTATAAACCACCCCAGGTTCGTTCCTTCCATGTTGGTTTATTTCCTTTCATTTTTTTGAATAGTTACTACACTAATCATGTTCTAATAGGGCTTTTATTTGTTCTTTCTCTTTGATTGGTAGGCATACAAACAAGGTTCTACGAGGAGCTCTCGTCCTCTGGCCGGCCGGAGGAAGGGAAGGAGGTCTCCCTCATTATCTCCCACACCAGAAGAGAACGCGACAGGGGAAGGCGACGCGACAAGAGACGCGTCAGCCATGACGACCGCGTTATCAGGTATTCCTCTGTCCTCTCTCTTCTTTTCCAAGAGTAGTTAGCCCGTGTTATTTTCTTCATTTAGGCAATACTCTAGGTGGCAATCACATTCCTTACTTCCATACCATTAGATTTAATATCCGTTAATGTGTTGAGGGGAAGCACAATCCCTGTGATTACACCTTTTGGCGATCACGGTGGGACCTTCAGTGCTACCCTCCTAGATCTAGTTTGCCTGCTTGCCATGTTTTCTTCCTTAGTTGTCCTCTTAGTGCCCTGTTAGGTTTTGTTTTGTTTTTTTTTTGTTTTCTGTGTTTTTTTGTGTTCGGTTCTTGTCGCGGCGTATCGCGTGGACGCGACATTATCGCGGCGACCTGACCGGACGCGACAACCGATTAGTGCAATCCGACCCCTATCTGTCTTATCTTGCTACTAGAAATCCATGCACCCATGCTCTGTGTGTTTCTACCATGTATCATCGCATTTTTGTATGCAAGAATCCTGTTAGGGTTCGGTTTCCCCGTTTATTTTTCCTTGTAAGTTTTCGGGTTCAGTCGCGGCCGTGTTTGAGGACGCGAAAAGGTCGCGTCGTGGAGAGCCGTCGCGTCTACATGTACGCTTTATATGTTATTGCTTTTATCCATGGATCGGCTTCTGAGTGTTGCATGATCCCTTTTTGTATTACTTTAGTGATGTTGATACTTCTATCATCTGTTAGGGTAGCCTGTTTGAATTTGTGTGTGTGACTTACTGTGTTCTTGGCTCTCTGTAATTATCGCGATAGCCCACTCTGTCACGATAAGTCCGCGGTGTACACGGCCGCCGCGACCTGGCCCGAGAGCAGTTTTGTCACCCTGTTTGCCTTCGACTTGCCACTCTCGCATACATTTCAGGCATTCATGCCCCTTGCATACGCTATTTATCCTATTGGTCAGGTTCCCCCTTGGATGAGTGAGTCCTCTCACCTACGAGCAGTCGTAGGCTGAATCGGGCCCACCTTCCGAGGACCTCCGTAAGACCCCGTGACCGTATGCACGTTGCGGCTCACCGGGCTGGTTGTACCCGTTGCACCCTCTAGTTCGAGCCACCCTTGCTTGTGAGTGTACCATCCTTAGTGACACCGAAGGACGTGAGTTCATACATGTTATGGTCCGTTTGAACGAGTGACACACCCTTAATCAACTCATCTAAAGGTCAAGTGTGAACTTTAACAAATTTGCACGTTAACCATGATAACTTGAGTGCTTCGGTTCATCTTTCCTCCTCTCAGTCTTTCTTGATTGTGTTAGGGTCTAGGTTTTGTTAGTATCACCCCCTATCGTTTAGGGGGGGTGCATTCGTCATTGTCTAGGGAGATCGAGTCATTCCCCTCCTTTCCTTGTACTCTATCATAACCCTTTGTTCGACATGGAACAATTCCATGTCCTTGCTGACGATGCCTTGCCCCTCAGACTCCTCGAGGATGTTGTCCAACCCTCAGCGGCCATACTCCCAGGGTAGATCCAGGCTCCTCTTGTTATTGGGGGTCGGTCCCATCCTTCTTCTCCTCCGGGGGGAGATGACCCTCATTCCCAATTTACTCAGCTTCTTCCCCATCTAACTCCGGATCAAGTCCGAGAGTTCATTGCTGCCGCCAAGGGCAAACAACCCTTGTATCCCTCTGCCCGTAACTCAGCTCAGCCGGAGGTCTCCTCCGCCCACGTTGCCTCAGCACCCCACCTCTCTTCTTCAGGGGCAGACCCTACACCTCTCCGTCCTCGGGCCATTCATTTCTCGGAACCCAGCTATCTTCCGGCACGAGAGGTCCGACCTCGATCCCCTCTAACCTCAATGTACTATACGGCCGAGCCTTCCTCCCCTGCCCGTGAGAGGTCCCGTGCTTTCGAGCAACACCGCTCCATTGTCTCTACACATCATGCCCAAGCCCCCCCCGACTTCCTTGCGGAGTGGGCTGTCATGAAAAAGGAGCTCCACGACCTTAGAAGGCAGATTGACCCTCGGAAGGTGGCCGACATCGCCCTCCCATCATTCCAGTACCTTTGGGTACCACCCCAGTTAGAGCTTCCTGTTTACCGGCGATACTCTGGGGTAGGAGACCCATATGTTCATTTAAAGTATTTTGTTTATTAGTCAGCACCGCACAAGTACGACTGCCACCTCATGGCATACTTGTTCAGAAAATCCTTAGATGGTCCAGCTCTGGAATGGTTTTATTCTCTACCACCTGAAGAAGCTGAGGATTTCCAAATCGTTCAAGAGAGGTTCTTACAACAGTTCCAAGATCGGGTTGGACTTGAATACTCCTTTGTTGATATAGTAGCTGAAAAGATGAAACCTGAGGAAGAGTTCTCAACCTATGCCGACCGGTGGCGTTCATTGGCTGCCAAGGTCTGATGCCCCATGCCAGAAGAGGAGAAAGTCAAATTGTTGATCTCTAATGCCACGCCAACCTACCGGGCCATATTGGCCATGAATGACATTTCTACCATACACCAGCTTTACAGCCGAGCATGTTTCATTCAGACTCAGCTTAAAGATTCACCTATACACTCCATGTTTGAGACCCCAAAAACCCGTTATGCCAAGAAGCCTGAAGGCCCAGTTACCGAGGGGATCCAAACCAATGAACAAGTCAGCGCAGTCAGCAACCCCCAAGGCCCGGTAGATAGGTCTCCATATACCCAGCAACCTCAGCAGCCATGGAACAGCAACAAACAACAACCTCCTCAAGGACAGAACCCTCCCCAAGACCAGCACCAATACTCTCAGGTCCCTCCACCTCAAGATGGCTTTGCCCCTAGAAGGCCCAATGGACCCAAAAGAGCCCAATATCCGCCTCTACCCGAGTCATTGGCCGATGTCTTTGCAGCACTCATGTCTCTCAATGCTCTTAGACTCCCCCCTGAGAAGCCAAACTGGAATATGGCAGTGGACCAAACAAAGTATTTTGTTTACCATCGCCATCCGGGCCACAATGTGTCAGATTGCTTCCAGTTTCGAGATATGATATATGATCTTCATGAGCAGAACCAAATCGACTGGGCAAAGATGAGAAGGTTGTTCCAGACCTTAAGCGACCAACAAGGTCAGAGGCAACAACAGCAACAGCAAAGGCGACAACAGCCACAACAACAACAACAGCAGCAACAGCAACAACAACAATTCCAGCCCTTCCAGCAATAGTACCAGCAACAGCAGCAGCCGCAGTAGCTGGAAAATGACCTTGGCATAATCCGCAACCCCATGCCACAACATCCTGCCACTCCAAACCCCCAACCGGCTCCGCCACCTCCTCCACCCGCGCATGTTAACCCAGTCATCCACCACCCACCACCAGAAGCTCAATGGGCCTTTGATGATGAGCACGAAGTGGGCCAGCTTCTAGTCATTTCCCACGACACACCCACTACCCCCACACCTACATCCACCATACCTCCCTCCTTCACACCTACTGTCATCGCCATTACCTCGCCGCTTTATGAATCCCCCATCTTATCACCCATTATCCCCTCATCCACCAACATCCCTTTATCCCCTATGCCAGCGCCATTGCTAGCCAACCCCTCCATCCTTGACACTTCACCTTCTCCACTCCACTATAACCTCACCTTGCGAAGCGGTGGATGTTCCATCGGATGTACCCTAATGCATCCGTAGCTATGCCAGGTCAACCAGTACAGCAGTCCAGCACCCAGCAGCAGCAAGACACGGAAGAGATAGAGCCAGTCTCGGGGACCCAGTATGATATTTTGAAACATTTGGATCAAACTCCAGCTAAAATTTCCATATTAGAGCTGATCAAAAGGTCACAGACTCATCAAGATGCCTTAAGGGCCTTCCTGCAAAGGGTCATTGTCAGTGAAGACATGATCCCCGATAACCTACCTTCTGTGCTTTCTATTGTGAATAAGGGGCCCACAATTACCTTTTCTGATGGTGAGCTAGCTGCCCCTAAAGCCAGGAAGATGCCCTTGTGTGTAACGCTCACAATAAACAAAGTGGCTATTGACGCAGCACTAGTGGACACAGGAGCCTCCATCAATGGCTGTCCACTAAGCACTCTAAGAACCTGCAATATTTCAGAACGTCAATTGCAGCCCACTCCCACCACCATAGCTGCCTATGATAACTCACGGTGGGCCTGCCACGGAGTTGTCACTTTACAAGCAGAGTTGGGGCCGCTTGTTATGTCAATTGAATTTTATGTGTTGAACATTGATCACACTTAAAAGGCCATCTTGGGGCGCCCGTGGATCGAATCACTAGGAGCAGTACCTTCCATTGCACATCAATGTTTGAAATTCCCCTACCAAGGGCGAATAGTCAAGGTTAAGAGCATAGCAACAACCCACATGGTGGAAGCTGTTGAGTGGGTATTGCCATCAGTCTGGCCATCCAATAAGCCCATTATTTTAGTACTTGATGTGAACTACCCCTGGGCGTATACCTTCTCTTCTAACCGCCCGATTGGGTCCCCATCAGTGGCAGCCCTCAGAAAGGGTATGTCTGCAAACGTAAAAGGGTGGGACATCATGTTCAGACTCGGCTATCAAATGGGGAAAGGTTTGGGTGCTCATCTCCAGGGGAGAACCAAGACAATACCTAGCACAAAGAAATCTGCAAAGCATGGTCTAGGATACTCAGAATGGGCAGCATTCTCATTTGCTTCACAATCGGACCATAGTCCCCTCACCTGGACATTATATGAGCACTTCGGCAGAGGACCTATATAGCCTGGGTACAATATTATAGTGGAAATAGTGTCAAGGTCAGCCTATCAGGTATTGGAAGCTCAGTGACCCAACAAGAAGAAAAGGGCCGAGGAAGATACAAAAGCATCAGATCTTGAGGATGTCATTTCAGCAGTTAGTTTATTGTTCAGCGAACCTGAAGCAGAAATAGAAGAGTCTGAGTTAGGAGATCTTATTTCAGCAGTCAACCGCCTATTCAGCGAAGACGACACATTGCAGTCTTAGGCAGCAGCGCCATCAGCATCAGCAGCCACCACCAAGCGACAGTTGCTTGGATTTGGTGAGGAAATTGAATTAGCGAGTTCAGCCAATCTAATAGAGGAGGTCTAGCCAGGGTTTTCCCGGCCTCCCAGTCACTTTATTTCATCCATCCTTGTTTATAATTCCGATTTTATTCCTTTATCTCCTCCCTTCGTCCTCCAATTCTCCCCCGACGCTGTTGAAGAGTTAGTCTCCCCTTCACCCCCCTTCACCATTTTCCTTAATGGCTCGGTTCTATCCTTCTACTGAAGCCTCCCAATGTAATGTAGTTCCTTTCCTTTAATAATAATAATAAAAAAAATCAATCAAAAAAAAATATGTGCTTTCTCCATACTTGTCAACCTCCATTCTCCTTCCTCGGACGGCGATCCCCGTCTTTCTCTTTCCTCCTTTCTCGGACGGCAATCCCCGTCTTTCTCCTTCCTCCTTCCTTGGATGGCGATCCCCGTCTTTCTCTTTCCTCTTCTTTGGACAGAGATCCCCGTTCACCTCCTCTCCCCTGACACCTTCTTCCCACTGTTTGACTCTTGCTGTCTCGCTCTCTCTCTCCTTCCCGACGGCGAACCCCGTCACCCCCGCGCTTCTTCTCTCCCGCTGATGGCGATCCCCGTCATTCCCTTTCCTCTGAGGCAGTGATCCCCCCCCCCCCCCATTCCTATCCTTCTGGTTAAAGCTGCATTTTCGCCCACTGACCAACATGGTCGTTTTGGGCAATCCGGGTGAGGGGCCTTCTATTCCCCTACACCCCAACTCTATTGCCGGCACCCTGAGCTCGGATGGCCCGCCTCTTCCTCCAGTCCCATCGAAGGACCCTCGCGGCCCTGCCGCACCTTTTTTTGTCCATTCCAATGAACCTCTGGACACTCCTTCAGAGTCTTCTGTAAATATTAAATCTAGTTTGGTTCAGGGGTAGAATCTAGTAAGTCCCCGTCCCCGTCTAGGAAGAAGAAGGGTAGTGGCATACCCCATAGATATCTGTTAGACTTTATCCATAGGTGTGGCGCTCTTCTTGCTGTCGAAGAGTTTGTCCAAGAGGCCGTGGTCCTAAACATAATGGATTTACATATAGAGGAAGGGCTAGACGATGATTGCAGGGTATATGAGATATTAGCTGAAGATGACCCATTAGATGAAAATGATTGCGAGATGGAGGATACTGCCGAGATGTATGCCAGTGGCATGAGGAAATTTGATGAGCCCACCTCGGCAGTAGACGAACCCACCAAGGAGGTAAATGTTGGAACAGAAGAGGACCCCAAGCTCTTAACCATACCTTCCAACCTCCCTCCCGAAGAAGAAGAAGCGCTCATAGAGATGTTAAGGGAGTTCAAGGGTTCTTTCGCCTTGTCCTATGATGACATGCCCCGCATTGACCCCAACCTGGTAGAACAGAGGTTGATCTTGAAGCCAGGGGCAGTTGCCATAAAGTAGAAGCTGAGGAGGTTTCTCCCCCACATTGCTGTAAAAATGAAAGAGGAAATTGACAAACTACACAAAGCCAAATTCATCCGTGTAGTCCTCTATCCGTTGTGGGTGGCGAACATAGTCCCGGTGATGAAAAAAGATGGAAGGGTGTGCATTTGCATAGACTTCCGGGACTTAAATAGGGCATGTCCAAAGGATGACTTCCCATTACCTCATTTGGACGTTTTGATCGATAACACTGCAGGGTTCGAAACTCTATCATTCATGGATGGGTACTCTAGCTATAATCAAATTCGTCTAGCTCCGGAGGATCAAGAGAAGACCTCCTTCACCACCCCAAGGGGAACATATTGCTGTGTGGTCATGCCGTTCGGATTAAAGAATGTCGGCGCCACTTATCAAAGGGCAATGTTAGCTATCTTCCACGACATGATACACATTGACATTCAGTTCTACGTGGATGATATCATGGTGAAGTCTCGAACTCGAAGAGAACACTCCTCCGTCCTTGCCAAAGTGTTTCGTCGCGCACAAGAATATCAATTGAAGATGAATCCGAAGAAGTGCGTGTTTGGAGTTTCCTCAGGCAAATTACTAGGGTTTATAGTCAGTAAACGGGGGATTCAAATAGACCCACACAAGGCCAAGGCAATTAATGAGATGCCTCCTCCTAAAAATATATCTGAGCTTCGAGGTTTGATTGGTCGGCTCCAGTTCATAAGGAGATTCATATCTCAGCACTCCCAAAGATGTCGTCCCTTCCATGAACTGTTGAAAGGAGGAGTCAATTTTGAATGGAACTCCAAGTGCCAAAGGGCCTTTGATGAACTCAAGAGTTATCTTATGAATCCGCCCGTGCTTCAGGCTCCTGTCCCTAGGAAACCCCTGATCCTGTATCTGTCAACTATCGAGGACTCCCTAGGAGCTGTCCTTGCTCAACATGATGAATCCAGCAAAGAAAGGGCAGTTTACTACCTATCTAGGCTCTTCAATCCCTCCGAGCTCAAACTCACTACAATGGAGAAAACATGTGCAGCGCTAGTTTGGGTAGTGCAGAAATTGAAGCACTACTTCCTAGCTCATAAGGTGAGTTTGATTTCTAGAATGGATCCTATTAGGTATCTCCTGGAGAAGCCAGTCCTTGCCGACAGATTGGCACGCTGCCAAAGTTTCCTCTCCCAATTCGATATCACCTTTATAGTTCAGAAAGCTATCAAGGGGTATGCCATTGCTGAGCACCTTGCTCACCTTGCTGAAAGTCAAATCTCTTCAATAGTTCTTTCACATATTTTGATTGACTTATGAAGATCCCTTCACTTATTTGATGTACCTGCAATCTCAAAAAGAATTGTAAGTCACCCATCAAACTCATTTCCAATTCAGTTTTCACAAGATCAGCAAATTCAGTGCACAGAGCTGTATTTGTAGACCAAAAAATTATGTCATCAACATAGATTTGGACAACAATAATCTGATTATTGACAATTCTTGTAAATAAAGTTTGGTCTATATTACCTCTTGTGTAACCTTTATTTAGCAAAAATGAGCTCATGCAGTGATACCAAGTTCTTGGAGCTTGCTTAAGACCATAAAGAACCTTATTAAGTTTGAAAACATGATCAGAATATTTTACATTTTCAAAACCGGGAGGTTGTTCTACAAAAATATTTTCTTTGATGTATCCATTCAAGAAAACACTTTTTACATCCATTTGATAGACTTTAAATTTCAAGGATGATGCAAAAGTAAGAAATATTCTCACAGCTTCTAGTCTAGCTACAGGGGCATATGATTCTTCAAAGTCAATACCAAACTCTTGATTGCACCCCTTGGCAACTAGTCTAGCTTTATTCCCAACAACCTGTCCATTTTCATTCAATTTATTTCTGAATTCCCATCTAGTGCCAATTACATATTGATCACTAGGTCTGGGTACTAATTTCCACACTTGATTTCTGTCAAATTGATGAAGTTCATCATGCATTGCATTGATCTAATCCTCACTAGTTACAGCTTCATCAATGGACTTAGGTTCAATTTGGGAAATTAGTGCTAGTGGGTCTTCATTTATTGCATTTAGAAAAGATGATCTAGTTCTAACTCTATCATGCACATTACCAACTACATTCTCAGTTGGATGATCTCTTAAAAGTCTATTTTCAGGAATTACCTCTTGGGGTTCATTCAGTTCTGGAACAATATTACTTGATCCACTTCTGGTAGGTGATTGATTGTCCAGATTTTCAAATGGATCTCCAATCTCCTCAACAGTTGGTGAAGATTCGACAATGAAGTCATCTTCTTCATTACTTTGAGAAACTCTGCAAGATGCAGAGTCATCAGTTTGATATGAATTTTCATCAAAAACTACATGTGGAGATTCTTCCATAGTTTTATTCTTGAGAATGTAAACTCTATAAGCTCTAGAAATTTTGAATAACCAAGGAAAATGGCTTCATGATTTTTGGCATCAAATTTATCAAGATTTTCTTTATTGTTATTATGTACAAAGCTCTTACAACCAAAAATTTTAAAGTAAGACAAAGTTGGCATTTTATTTTTCAAAAGTTTATAAGGGGTTTTTTCTGATTTTGGTCTGACCAATACTCTGTTCAAGATGTGATTTGATGTGTTCACAGCTTCAGTCCAGAAGGATTTGGGCAATTTACTTTCTAGGAGTATGGATCTAGCGATTTCCACAGGTGTTCTATTCTTCCATTCCACAACCCCATTTTGTTCTAGAGTTTTTGGAGAAGAGAATTTGTGGAAGATGTCCAGTTCAACACATAAATAAAGAAAAGCTTTGTTTTCAAATTCACCCCTATGATGAGTCAAAATGGATTTTATTTAGTGTGAAAAATCCATTAAGGCAGTGTTACAGAATTTCCTGAATTCTTGACAAGTGTCAGTTTTGTGGGATAGAAAGATGATGCAGGTGCATCAAGTAAAATCGTCAATAATGACAAATCCATATCTTTTTCCACTAAAACTAAGAATGTAGCAACTTGAATTTTTAAGAAAAATAAAATTTAAATAAAGAATTAAAACCTAGCTAAATAGATATTTAAATGAAAAGAGCATTAAATAAAATCCATTAAATGGAAAAGAGTAATGGGCTTTGCTTAATGGACCATCTAGAATTTATTGAGTCAAAATATGAATTTTCAAAGGGAGAATAATAAGAAAATACCCTAAATTCGGAGTTTAATTATATCATAATTGAAAAGGGGTTATTAAAGCAATAAAAGTGGCAATTAGAGTTGTAATTGGATTCCTAAACCTACCCCATATAGTCTAGCACGAATTTAGATACTATCCTAACCCAATTAGAGATTGGAAAGCAAGAGAGGAAAGGTGGAGTTAGGAAATCTCAGAATTAAGAGGAATT
The DNA here is from genome assembly GCA_014218235.1 of Colocasia esculenta. NCBI lineage: Eukaryota > Viridiplantae > Streptophyta > Magnoliopsida > Alismatales > Araceae > Colocasia > Colocasia esculenta. The sequence continues at coordinate 133,601,734 of CM024760.1, forward strand.
TGAATAGTAGTAGGAATATGAACTTATGTTTATATAAATACACCTCTTAAATCCTCATGGCCGACCCTAGCTCGTGCAAAGGGGTTCTTGGACGTGGAGAAGAGGCCAATGAGGAGGAGAAATCGAGGAGAGGAAGATCCATCAAGCTTTTTCCTTCGTTCTTGGAGTTCTAAGCCTTAGAAGACAAATCGAGTCAAAGGTAGGCATTCACACGAGCAAAATCAAATTAAACTCGTATGTAGGTAGTTCCAATCATCAGGAGCAAAAGCCCTCTTGAATGACTCTTTTTCATCGAGCCAATCTTTTGTTCTTGATTTTTGAAGATCTGTAAACATGATAACCCCGAGACATCATGTTTCATCGAGCCAATCTATTTATACTTGATCCCATGCTACGAAATTTTTACTGTAGATACTTCATGTTGTTAGGGATCTTTTTCCCCTGAAAGCCATAATTTTTGTTGAGCATGTTGCTCGAATTAAATTAATCTTGCTCTCTGTATCATGTTCTATGTTACTCGTTATTGTTCATGATCAAACCATGTTCAATCCATGCTCTCTCTCTAATTCCTATTTACTGGAAGTTCTCTCGCATGTCTAGTTTCATTTGCCTCTAATTTCATGATTTGTCATCGTGTATACAATTAGTTATGATTTTTGGAACTACCCTATGTCAAAAAGGCATGTTTCTGGACCGTAATCCAAGACAGATCAGAGCTCTGTCAGACTCAGTCCACGGACCTGAGAATGCGACGGCCCGACAGGTCGCATTCTCAAGCTCATCGCGACACCTCTACTTGTCGCGTTCTGAATGCGACAATACCTACGTCGCGTTTCCAGTACCTGATTTGCAAGCCCTGTGGCGATCCTTACATGCTCCTGTCGCGATCTGCCTAGTACCTATATCGACCCTTACAACCCTATGTCGCCTTCAATAGAATTTTGATAAAAACCCATAAAAATTATACCCCCAGTAAAAACTTGTTTTAAAAATGGAGCTACATTAAATGATTTAAAATACATATTCACGACTAATTTCTATCTATGATTTCTCTTACACATGCACACACATGAACCATCCATATATGGCTGAAATCTAACATAAAATATCTCATAATGTATCTGGTAATTTATTGCAATAAATTATATTAATTGCCCTATTTTAAAGGACTTGTATTCATTTCTTACGTTGTTTATATACCGATATCGACGCTCCACTGTTCTAGAATTCCTCTAGAACGTCGAGCACCTATTTTATACACACTTTACTTGGCTTGTGGTGAACTCTCCGTTGGATATTCCTTTCGCCGGACTAGTGAACCCTTGCACAAGGCCTCCGTAAGTCTCCTCTGATCATGGATTCCCACATGGTCGATGTGCCGGTTGTACCCTAACACCCATTACATATTTAGGGATCTATATGATCCAAACGACTATTAGAAGTTCGCTCTTACCTTGAATCATGCCGGACCTCTGGACCTGTGCTTAACATGTCCAGTGGTAGGGTCGTGAGTTCCACCTGACTACCAATACAACATGCGCGTGTTGTGCAACTGTTACTATCGCCTATTACTCGTCGCATTACGTGCAATGTCCACTAGCTCTCATCTGTACTCTACTCGCTCGTCTATTCACGTTCACTCTACTATCTCGTCTATTCATATAGTGCTCTCATCTACTTCTTGGTACTCTATATTGGCCATTGACTGATTGTCTAAGATAAATAATATAACCAATGCCTGGCAATATATAAAGTGCCCGATCTAGTCCTGCGATGTGCGCCCGAAAGTGCTAGTGCCCATGGGAGTTAAATGATCGGAGTGTTTGGCATTACACTCAAGTGCTATCTATCTCGACTATCTATATGACAATCAAAACACAAAACGTGCTATACTCTCTCGATGTCTAGAATGACAAACAAGTGCTATACTCGTCGTGCTATTACCATACTTGTGCTAGTTGTGCTATGGCCATCCTATTATTCGTGCTATACTCGATGCTTGTGCTATTTTTGGAAACTATACTCGATCTCGTGCTATTGTGCTATCTTGTTACCTGTTGTGCTATCTCTTGCTATATTTTGACTCTCGTACCCGCTATCTTTAGATACTCTGCCATTTAAATGCGTTAATTATTTTAAGCCTGCTTGAGCCTGAGATTTAAGTCCTACTGGGCGTTATCGCTCACCCTACGTTATTTGATGTTGTGTTCTCAGGTGAGACCGAGGATCACACATACACTCATTAAGAAGGGGATGACCAAGAGTGAAGTCAGGAGTACCCTCGAGTCATTATGCTATCTTAGAGTTGTAGTAAGTTATTTCCTTTTATTGTAATGTAATTGGGCCATATAGAATGGCTCTGATATTAGTGGTTGTAACTAGACATTTGAAAAGTTATTAATGAGAAAGATTTTCTTTAGTATTATTCAATGTGCAATGGTTTGATGTCTAGTACTCGCTCTATACCCTTTTCTTGCAACTACCTTCGCGCTCCGATATTCCACGTCGGGGCATGACAAAGAATTCTTGTTGGCCCAAAAATGTCCATATGAAGTAATTCTAGTGGCTTAGAAGTGAGTACATCATTGAAAATTTTAAGAGATTTTCTAATTTGTTTTCCTTAAGCACATATCCCACAAAGTTGATTTTCAATATTTGGAAGAGATTCAGGAAATTCTTTTACCAGATTTAGCCTTAATAGTTTATTTACTGTGTTAAAACTTGCATGACCAAGTCTCTTGTGCCATGTCCATGCAATTTCACTTTTATTAGTAACTAAACAGATGTTTTTAGCAAAGTTTTTATCCAGATTGATCATGTAGACATTGTTTTCTCTTTTTCCAAAAAAAAATCATTTTTTCATATGAAGAATCAAGTATTTTGCAAAAATCTGACTCAAAAACAACTTTGTGACCCTTGCCACACAATTGGCTAATTCTCAAAAGATTATAATCCAAACCATCAACTAACAGAACATTTTCAATTGAGTTTGAGGAGGATTTACCAACCTTTCCAAATGCAATTATTTTCCCTTTGTTTTTAACTCCAAAAGTAATAGATCCTCCTTACTTTTCAATCAGCAATGAGAACTTTGTTCTGCCTCCAGTCATGTGTCGTGAACACCCGCTGTCAAGAAATCACACATTGGAGCTGGGTGCACGACCTTCCTGTACAAATCAGATCAGAGAAGAAAAGATTTTGGTACCCAAACATTGAACACCCGCTGTCAAGAAACCACACATTGGAGCTGGGTTCACGACCTTCCTGCACAAATCAGATCAGAGAAGAAAAGATTTTGGTACCCAAACATTGTTGGGACCATCAGTTTGTTTGAGCAAAAACAATAAGTCTTTTATGATCCATATTTTGTTGTTTTTAGCTTTTGTTTTGGTTTAGAAATGATTTCCCTTTTTGGTATTTTAACATTTTCATTTAGAATGAAAACACTAGTGTTTTTTCTTTCATAAGCAGGGAAATTATGCATTTTGAAATGATTGTTCATGCATGGAAATCCAGACAAAGAATTCTATCGATATCTTGGAAACTTTGGATAGAAAGATTGTGAATGTTACCAATGAGGATTATGATACCATTGATTCCAAGAATTGATCCAATTGGATTGATATGAAGTTCTGGATCTCCAATAATCATCATGAAAATGTGTTTTTGTGTTTTTATAATTTTCAGATTTTTATTTGAATTTTTGTGAAACATTCTTTTGTTGTTCAGAAACGGATAGGTCGACCTATGATGAGGTAGTGCTGACTCAGTGGCCACAAATTTCAACTTATGGTCAACTGGTGTCGACCTGTTTTGTTTATTCTGATAAGACATTTTCTTTTTATTTTGATTTTTGATTGTTTCATATGTTTTCTTTGACCCTTATTTATTTTTGTTTTCTAGAGTAGTACTTTTGACAAATTTTATCAAACGAATTTTTGAAGGTTTTTCTTTCTTTTCAAGAAGTTTATTTTTCACTGATTTTTCTGTGGTGAATCTTATTCCATGTTTTTCAGTGTTCATTCTAAGTCCCAACAAGGCATTAAGGTTTTCTTTTCCATTAGTGAAATTTTTTATTACTTGACCCTTTTCAGCTAGCAACTTCTTAAGTTTATGAATTTCATCAAAAGCTTGTTGTTTTTCACTTTGTTGCAATTTCATTCTTTTAGAAAGATTTTCAAAATCACTATTGGCCTTTTGAGATGCAATCTTAAATTCATCCATTTCATTTAGAAATTCTTCCTTTTCATCATTAAGTTCAAAAATTTCATTTTCAAGTTCAGATATTCTTCTATTTAAGGAAGTATCATGCATGACGTTTTCAAATTTCTTTTTCAAACATTTGTTTTCTTTTCTTATTTCAGAATATTTTTCAACTAAGGCAGCATATGCATCTTCCCAATCTTCAACCGTATATTGTTCAAAAGAAGAACTTACCTTTTCATCACTGTTGTTAGCCATAAAGCATAACTCCTCATTTTCTGAGCTTGAGGAATTCTCTTCTTCATCCTCACTTTGGTCTTCATCCGACCAAGTTGCTATCATTGCTTTTGGCTTCTTCATTTTGTTGTTCTTCTTGTATTTATCCTTCTTGACCTCAGGACACTCACCCTTCATGTGCCCTACCTTGCTGCACCTGTAGCAAATAACACCTTCATCAGCTTTTTGATTTCTACCAGCATTAAAGTTTGAAGAAGAAGTATTCTTTTTACCAGAAGAATATTTTTTCTTTCCATTGAATTTTCCTCTTCTTGATTTTAAAATTTTTCTGAATTGCCTAGTCATGAGGGCAAGTTCATCCTCATCAGACTCAGACTTTGCAGAACTTGATTTTTCTTGACTTTTCTCTTTGTTGCTTGATGAAGCCTTAAGTGCTACTGGTTTTGCTTTAGGCATATGTTCTTCAGTTCTTTTCAGATTTATTTCATAAGTCATTAAAGATCCTATGAGTTCATCGAAAGAAATTTTGGATAAATCCTTAGAATATTCAATCACTATAGCCTTTGTGTGCCAGATAGATGATCGAGAGAGCAAATTTTTTCTTACCAGATCAACATTAGTGTACTCTTTACCTAGTGTCTTCAGTCCATTGACGATTGTCATAAACCTGACAAACATTTCAGAAATTGACTCATCAATTTTCATCATAAAAAGTTCATATTTAGAAACAAGTATGTTTGCTTTGGTTTCCCTAACTTGAGATGTTCCTTTGTACATTAATTCAAGTTTATCCCACATTTCCTTAGCAGATTTGCACATGGATATTCTTGAATATTTTTTAGGGTGAACTGCACATTGAAGCATATTCATGGCACTGTAATTAAGAGTGGCTTTCCTAATTTGCTCTCTAGGCCAATTCTCCTAATCTCCATGGTTTTCATAAGGACCCTTATCAACTATTTTCCAAATTTCATAGTTTTGTGCCCTTAGAAAAACTTGCATGCGATTTTTCTAAGAGGAGTAATCAGACCGATTAAAATATGGTGGTCTGTTGATGGAATGGCCCTTAGCTACAAATCTTCGATAATCCATCAATCAAAATAAGAGACAGTCAAAGAGCAAGCAAGTAATTCAAGCAAACAGAACACACAGATCAAACATAAGCAATCAAATCAGACCAAAAATAGATATTAACCCGCTCTGATACCAATTCTTCGATCGAATTTAGAGTATGAATAGATCTAGAAGAGGGGGTCGAATAGATCTATCACCAATTAATGCAGAAGCTTAAGCAATTCAAAAAACACTTCGATTTATAGATCCATTCAAACATAAAATCTTATGGATCTATGTGTGTATGTGTGAATAAGATGTGTGAGGCAGTTGTACATGTAGTGATAGAGAAATCCTATGCAAACATCTAGCGCAAGATACAGATCAAACTATTGCACAAATGATTTTTAGGTGGTTGAGAAATCACACCAGTGATTCCTACATCCACCTCTCACACAGTGAGGCCATACTACTGAAAAAGAGTACAACACACACTGGAGCACGACGACCTCAAACACCCTTGAGATCGACGGCTCAACACACAACCGTAAGTACAATGACTCACACATTGGAGCACAATGGCTCAAACACACAGTGAGTGTGAAAACTCACGAACCAGAGCGCGACGTCTCACAACACACATTGAGTACGATGACTCACACACTGAGCACGACGGCTCAAACATAACTAGAGCACGACGACTCCAAACTGAGCATGACGGCTCAACACAAGCTAGATCAAAAACAAAAGTGATCAAATCCTCTAGCAATGATTTGATTCACAGACCCAGCCGTACACATAAATCTGCACAGAACTTCATGTACAGATCTCACAGACGAAAAAGAGATGAACACTCCAAGAAATAATTAAAATAGATGTAGGTTGGATGTTCCTCAGTGAAGAAGTCTTGCAGAAGCTTGAATTGAAGAGCCTTGAAGGAATTCGATGGAGATTGTCTTCAATTCCCGACGCTCTTCTCCAGTGGCATCTGAATTGCCAGTTCTTCTTCTTCTTCTTCTTCTGTTCTTCTACTCGATCTGCTCCCTTTCTCTGCACATCACAGCTTGGCCTTGATCACCACGTCTCTTTGGATGTAATTTCTGGAAGGCTAGAGGCTTGCAGGCTGTGGATTGCTCGTTAGGCGCTCCTTTGCTTCAGAACAGAGATAAGAGCTTTTATAGCATCCATGCAGCCCCTTTTTACATGAAGGGAATGTGCACAGAAACCTAGAAAGCATCATGGGCTGCCACGTGTCCAATAAGGTCTTCATCGACCTGACAGACACTTAGTGTGGACTTGATCAACAGGTAGAGTCGACCTGATCAATAGGCAGAGTCGACCTCTTGTGTATACCTCCAAAACTGATTCACTAGATGGATGCTAGTGTCTACCTCATCTCTAAATAGAGTCGACACTGCAGACCAATATCTTTTCAAAAACTTACTAAGCAGATTATGTGTGTCGACCTGTCTATCAAATGGAGTCGACACTGTTGTGACTTTTTCTTTAGGAGTTTGCTAGGCAGTCTTGTAGAGTCCACCTATCTGTCAACTAGAGTCGACCTACTTTTACAAAAACTCTGTAAACCTGTACAAATAAAGAGTAGACTATGAAAACATGTCATAAACAATAGGATATGAGATATTAAGTATCAAGAACATGTTGTTTGAACATTATTGTAATATATTAAATATATACAATATGTTCATTGTGTCATTATCAAAATCAAAATGTAAGTGATGTTAATTGGTCATCATTAAACAAATCATCATTAAGAAATTCCAATACACACTCAACACAACATCTCGCTTCGGTGTTCTCTTGGTTTTGTGGTCTCATTCTTGGTGAAAGTCCGTAGTGGCACTGGTGTGTGTGGTTTTCCAACCTCGCGGTGTGTCCTGGGTCCAGGGTGGTTCTGCAGTCGGCCCTTGACCTTGTGGAGGTCTGAGGTGGCTGTGATTGTGGTGAGACGTCCTTCTCACATGGTTACTCCGTAGTCTCCGTGAGACCCCTGTCTCGATGGGCGTACTGAGACTTGTTTCCGTGTTGTGCCTGACTCCGTTGGTTTCTGCGGGAGTCATGTGTATGTCACAACCATGGGTTGGTGGTCTTGGCGTTGCATTGTTCTGTTCTGTTGCTTTGTAGTATCCTGCTGTAGGTGTTCCTCGCTTTAGAACTTTCTAGTGTAGTTTCCTATTTTCGGAGTTCCTGCTGCTTTGGCCAGTGAGGGACTGGTAATCCCTACTGGGCCTTGTTTGCGAGGCTCACTCCCCCTACTTCCTTCAGCTAGGGGCTCATCGTCGTGGGAGCTCGGTGTCAGATGGGTTACGGAGGCTACCGTGGCGCCATGTGCTATCAGCAGTAGTGAGAGCGAGTGTTGTGAGTTGTTGGACCTAAGTGAGTTGGGAGTTGTGCTTTGCATGTTCTCGGGGTATGCCCCTCAAGGATTGCACCTTTCTTCTTGTACCTGTGCTTTTACTTGGTACATGTTGTATAGACTTTTGTATATTGTATATCTTATTATAATTATTTAAATTCAGTACATATCTCAATAGACTATTTCTTTTAACCTTTCCGAGTCTTTGGATCCGTTGGTGGCGACGTGAACTTCGGGGTCCCTGACGAGGGTTCGGAAGGTCGGGTAGTTACAGTTGGTATCAGAGCGTGGGTCTACTGAGATTCGTAATGCGTTAATAACTATAGTTGTCCCAAAGAAAGGGACTAGTACGCTGCTGACACCGTCTGGCTAGTGTTAGGCTTGTGCTTTCAATTATTTTATAGGCCTGCGGCTTCCCTGCAAGGTTTGTGTATGTGATGTAGGAGGGTTGCAGCTGTTGCTATGTCGCGTGCATGGCGTATGTGGTCACTCGGTGTGTTCGTGCCTTGGTGGAGTAGTTGGCGGTGGACTCGTTGGCAGTGGTCTTTGTTGGATCGAGTTGACTCTTTAGATGTCTTAGAGGGGGGTGAATAGGACTTCTTGCACTTTTAAAATATATCTGAAAGTAGATAACACTAAATAGAGTTGTTAGTACATAGTGTGGTGTGTGTGAAACAAGTGAAAAACTTGGCGGAAACAATCACACAATTGCACAAGAGATTTTATCCTAGTTCGACCTTTCCCACATGGAAGTCCTATGTCCAGTCAACAAGACTTCGACTTTTCAAGAGTCGGAGTAAATTTCGACTTCGACTGTTAAAGAGTCGGAGTAAGGTTCAGTTGATAGGCAATCGGTATAAGGACTTCGACTTTTAGGGAGTGGGAGTCAAGCTGGACTTCGACTTTTCCAAAGTCGGAGTACTACCCGTTTGTTCATCAATTGATACAATACTTCGACTTTTCTAAAGTCGGAGTCTAGAGTCGGAGTCAATATGATATACAGTATACGCTGTGGACTTAGAGAAATTTCGTGAGACAATGTTGATACTTAGATTTTGTGTGTGCATAAATTTTGGCTAAGATATAGTACAATATTATATCTAAGAGCCTTTGTATTGTCATATTAATTTTGATAAATTGTGGTATAATTAAAAAAAATGATTTAGAAGATATTAAAAGGTTTTGTCATAGCAAAAACATTAAGGATAGTTGTTCAACAATTCTCCCCATTTTTATTAATGATAAAAACTTTTAAATAAATAGTGAAAAACCAAAAATTTGAGTTGTTTTTATTTTCTTTTATTTCTAATGTACAAGTGTAGAACAAAACTTTTAAAATTTTGTTGTTTGTTTTCTCTCTTCTCCCCCTCTGTGACATTAACAGAAAGGATAAAAGATACACATATAGAGAGATAGAAAGTTAGATACACAAAGATTTGTAGAAATACATGTATTGTTATCTATAAAGAACATTTTACATTCAGAAAGTAGAGGAGGAACTAGGAAGATAGAGGGAAGAAGGGATTTGAGCAAAGAAGGGTTGTGGTAAGTCCCATATCTTCTGCTCATTACTAGGAAAGATGTACAGAAATTTGGAATCATCTATGTCATAAGAGGGTCCTTCAGAGGGAATCTTCCTATAAGACTTAATGTGGCGGTGATGATACCACTTAACTCTCCTATGGTAGTTGTCATTGCACAAGGTTCTCCTAAGAGGTATAAACTTCTTATTGGCTGCCTCGTGCAAGAACTCATGAATGGTGATGTTCCAGTGGAGACCCTGGGAGTGAGCTGCTTCCTTGGCTTGATAATACACAAGATATCTATGTGTCCATTTGTGAGAGAGACTTCCAAAGTGTCTCATATCCTTACAGAGATAGACTGAGAGAGATAGCTTGAGTTTTCTGCATTCAGCCTGGTCTTCTGGAAAAGCTGCTGCCCATTGATCTTCATTTAACCTCTCACATTCTACAAAGCTGTGCTGGAAATCTTTCATGTATTGAGAGTTCTTGGGCACATGCATCATGGAAAAATGATGGAAGGATAGCTTGATTTTGTACTTGATCTTGAATCTGGCTGCTATCTTGATATGACTGTTAAACACCACTTGGGCAGACTGTTTCTTGGATGAAATACCACCTACCAAACTTGGGTGCAATCTAGAGGGCAATCCATTAGTCATTGAAGGAGTAATTTCTCTTTGCCCTTTAATAAGCATGACCCAGTGCCCCTTATTCACATCTAGTAAACCCATTCTGAATCTATCTTCATTAAATGCCTTCATTCTGCTCTAGCTCGTTTGGAGCTCTTTGAGGAGGTCACCAAAAGGTCAATGAACCTAAGGTTCAGGTGAAGGGGAACAACCAGAAATTGGTTCCTAGTCTTGGCAGTAGAGAATTTTTCGGCTTCACCACGGTATAGGTTCAAAAATTCATCATAAGAGAGACTATGGCTTTTCTGTGTAATTAGGTTCACATCAGCCAAAAGGACTTCTGAGGTTTTTAGTAAGGTAGGGATCTAGTCCTCAAACTTGTAGGCTGCCATCCCATGGACCTCAAGAAAGGCTTTGATGGAAAGAAATTCTCTGAAGAGATTCATATGGTGCTCAAAATGATAGATGAAAGCATAGCAGAATGGTGGAAGAAGGGAGCTAGGGTTGTCTTTCATCTGAGAGCCTGCTCTGGATGATAGTGCCACACTTGGTACTATCTGAGAAAGTGAAGGTGTATAGCTGGCTGAAGGAATTGAGGATAGAGGGAGAGAGGAAAAGAAATGTGGAGCTAGGGTGTGAAGAGTGGGGAGAGTGGGAGTTTTTACAGTTTGAATTTTGAAAGTATACTTCAAAGGAAATGAAGAAATTGAAGTATTGATGGGAGTTGGAGGCTGTACTTCTGGTTAAGAAGTGGAAGGAAGGGGATCAGAGGAGACAAATGGAACAGGTTGAGAAGGAATAGGAGGAGTTGGTTCAACAGGTGCAGGAGGTGTTGGGTTAGAAGGAAGAGGAGTTGAAGCAGTAGGAGGAGTAGAAATGGTTTAGGGCTGAGAGGGAAAGACTGGGTTACCAGACTTCATCAGCTTCCTTCTAACCCTTCTCTTAAAGGTTTTGACCATAGGATTGGCTTCTACCTCCATGAACTGATCTTGATGCTCCAAACGTTGTTCAAATGCATTATCATGCTGTTCTTGTTGATGATCAATAGTCTGATCTAGCACTGCTACTGGATCCACACCTTACTGATCTCCAAACATCTCTAGTTGTGGAACCACATCCTCAGGCTGCTTCTCTGGTTGAGTAGGAGGGGGAACTTCATAACTTCTTGTGCCCTGTTGGCACACCAACTGTAGAAGCAGATCCTTCATCTACTGAACCTCTTCTGACATGAAGTGAAACTTGATGTCAATTTGTTGTATCTACATTTGAAGAACAAACATCATTTCTTGTTGTTTCAGTATCAGATCCATCACATCATCCACTGTTCTACTTGTCTCCCCCTGAGACCTTGGTCGTGTCTCAACAGGTGGTGGAGAGACATGTTGATAATCTTTACCAAAGGAAGGATCAATTGGGGTGAAACTGGGAATATCCTCTTCTTGAGCCACTCCCTTGTCCTTCAAATCCTTGAGCACTTGATTGATTGTGTCATCTGGAATATCTTGCTCTTGGCAGGGAGCAATAGCATGGACTTCTTCATCTGCCACTGTAGCTTCTTCTCTAACTTCCTCTCTTCTGGTTATTGGAGATTGAACTTGAGGAAAGGAGGAGGAACTCTATAACTCATCCTAAAAAATATCATGGGAGCAACTGGGTACAGAGTCCTTTGACCAAATGTTCTGTGCCTTGTCTTCCAAAACATAATGGCTTCTCCTCAAAGTGGAGAGCCCAATGTTTTCTTTCACAAAAACTGAAATTTAATCATTCAAATTCATAGAAAATATTCTAAAGATAAGGGTCAGCAAGGGTCCATAAGGAAGAGACTCATGCTAATTCTTGGACCCTGCCATCCTTTCCAATATAATGGAAGGCAAGTTGACCTTGTGCCTCTGAATGGCCCAAAATAACAAACTGCCATCTCTGGCAGTGATGGAAGAATGGGTTCTTGCTCTAGGGATGATGATTATTGTAATTATGGCATGAAGGATCCTCCTTTCTATTGAGAGCTCATTGACAGGGAGCCCTTTCTTCGAGAGAGACCCCAAACTACCAACAACCCCTAACCTTTGCTATTTCGTGGACACTACCTCACTGATTTTGTGTATGGAGTTGGGGCAATCCAAAATCTCAACCAATAATTTTTTAGAGACTGTAACTATTGTACCTTTCACTGAACTTGAAACTGATCCATCTGTTGTGACTTGGAGGGAGAGGTAAACAGCCTTCAGGGCACTCCCAAATGTCGGTTCACTGATCTGGCAGATCCTCAACCAGCCAAAAGCCTCTAGGGTTTCTGCTACCCAACTAAGCCTACAGGTCAACTGTCTGAAGTCTACAACCTTCTCTGGGAAAATGGAAGCCTTGGCAGAAGAGAGATGCTAGAACTGCTTAGGGGTTAAGAGAGTTCCCTCCAGAGCTCTAGATGATTCAATCTAGACAAAGACAAGAATAGAATCTAAGACGGATGGTGGAGGAGATATAGAATAGGTTCACAGAGGTTAAAGAACCTACCTTACTTTAGACAGGAGGTGAAAATCTGCAGAAGCTTCGAAGGAGGTTCTGTAAGGGTGAAGAACAGGCGCGGGAACCAGGAGGAAGGTGACAAGAAAGTTAGAGACGTTTTAAAAGGGTGATTTGGAATGAAAGAGGGAAATGTCCTAATATAGAAGGATTATATGTAACGGACCGTAGATGAGGAGATGAATGGCTGGGATTAAATGAATAAAGTGTTATAGTTAATCTCCCTTTAAATGAAAACTTTGAAAACCCTTTTTTTAAAAAATTAAAATTGAGTCCGACTTCATAAGAGTCGCAGTGCCGAAACTCCAACTTCATGAGAGTCGTAGTACACAACTCCAACTTCATGAGAGTCACAGTACACAACTCCAACTACAAAGAAGTCGAAGATCCAGGACTTGGAAAGTTTTTGCAATGAATGGAACATACAATGTAGTAAACATTAAATTTTAATTAGGGTTGCATATACCTATTTCTCTTTTTATTGAGGTAAATCTATCTTCAAGGAGAGGTTTAGTAAATATATCAGCTAATTGATTATCTTAGAGACAAATTCAAGTAAAATATCTCCATTACTTACATGGTCCCTGATAAAATGATGTCTGACCTCAATGTGTTTGGTTCTTGAGTGTTGAATTGGATTTTTGGTCAAATTGATTGCGCTTGTGTTGTCACACAGCATTGGAATTTCATGAAGTGTATGACAATAGTCGTCCAGTTGATGTTTGATCCACAGTAGTTGTGTGCAGCAACTTCTAGCTGCAATGTATTCTACTTCTGTAGTGGACAAGGCTACTGAATTCTGCTGTCTAGAAGACCAAGAAATTAAGCATCTTGCAAGAATTTGACATGTACCACTGATGCTTTTTCTATCTATCTTGCATCCAAGATAGTCAGCATCACTGTATCCAATCAATTTGAATTTAGAACATCTGGGATACCATAAACCTAATTTACTTGTGTTTATAAGATATCTAAAAATTCTTTTAACAACATTAACCTGAGATTCCTTTAGATCAGCCTGAAATCTAGCACACAAATATACACTGAACATTATGTCTGATCTACTAGCAGTAAGATAGAGTAATGACCCAATTATGCCTCTATAGATCTTCTGATCTACTTTCTTACCAAGTGGATTACTATCTAACTTAATTCCTGAGCTCATGGGTGTTCCTAAAGGCTTACACTTGCCAAAACCATATTTAGATAGCAATTCTAAAATATATTTGGTTTGATAGATGTGAGTACCTTCCTTGGTCTACTTGATTTGCAAGCCAAGAAAATAATTAAGCTTACTCATCATGCTCATTTCAAATTCACTTTGTAAAAGGTTCTCAAAGAATCTGCAGAGTGATTCATTAGTAGAACCAAAAATAATATCATCAACATCTATTTGCATAATCAAGATTTCTTCTAAAATTTTCTTAATAAATAGGGTGCTATCTACTTTACCTCTTGAAAAATTATGTGATATAAGATAAGCACCGAGTTTTTCATACTAGGCTCTTGGATCTTGTTTCAAACCATATAGTGTTTTCTTTAAACGAAAAATATGATTTGAATATTTAGTATCTTCAAAATTAGGAGGTTGCTCAACATAAACTTCTTCTTTTATGAAACCTTTCAGAATATCACTTTTAACATCTATTTGAAATAAATTGATATTCAACTAACATGCATATGCTAATAAAATTATGATTGCCTCTAATCTAGCAACTAGAGCATATGTTTCATCAAAATCAATGCCTTCCTTTTGGGAATATCTGTAACGCCCCTCTTAGACCCAGTACAGTTCACCAACTCACATTGGGTCTAACAGAGGTATTACAGTGGAATAAATCCAGCATTTGACGGTACAGGTTGGGATATACACAAATGATAATTTAATTCCAATAATAAGCAACAAATATGGAACTAAATGATGGTAATCAACATTATACTCAATTATAATGTCTAGTGCATAACAGAGAAATGACAATAGTCCCGAATTTATTACAATTCATAGTCTAAATGCATAAAGGAAAATACATATAGTCCTCACATACAAGAGTCACTCTAAAATCTCTCAACCAATCTAAGTCTCCACGTCCTCTCGCTCCGAGTCAGAGTGTACTAACTCCTGAGTTTCCTCTGGTTCTCCTGAAATTATTAAGGAAGTATGAGTTTACAAGACTCAGCAATTTACATGGAAGACAGTTCAAGATATTAAGGGTATAATAGATTTGAAAACATGGTAGTATATTATCATTCACATCATTAGTAACATATTATTTTTTTTCCTGCTAGTAGGTTTCTAAGTCCATTGGCAATCACATATTTCATAACACTTCTAATTATCATGGAAGGGAACATGTCATGTAATGCATAAAATTTACTCTTATTCTTTAACAATTAATTCAACAAGTTCCTACATATAGCATGTAATCATTCTTATCATGGAATCTACTTATTGCCATGTAACATATAAAGCATTTTAATGAAAGCCTTATGCTACATTATGCAACATGTAACCGTTATCGTATAACAATTGAACATTTAAACACGTGGCAACTCTTTTACATAACAATTTGCATGTAACATTTAACACATTAACATATGGCATGTAATCATGTAAACAATGTTCATGTAGGCATGTAGCATGTAACATGTAGCATATAGCATGTAGGTCATGTAGACTTTTTCAATTAATTGCCAAGACATAGCCCGCACTATAATAAAGATCAGTAGTCATTTAACATTCACTTATCACCTAGGCAATGCAATGATGAAGTCATGATATTTGCACAAAATCGGGGAAAGTCCTTCCCACCTTAACCAGTAGAACTTGTCTACTTCTAGGATTTCAATCCGTTGCCCACGGATTCAATAGATCATTTACATGTAGGTGAACCATTACCATAGGGGCATCTACGGTGTAGTTCCTTGTAGGAATCTCTAATATAGCAATGTCTTATTGGCAATCATTTCAATGCATGTTCTATTATATATATATAGTATCCTTTCATTACATGCAATTCTAACATATGAAAATGAAATGATCTATAATATGTTTATTTTTAGTTCTACAATTTCATTTTCTATTTATCAGACCCCTAGCATGGCACTAAATGTAACACGTTCTTTCATGCACATATTCTCATATTTATTCAATTCTACATGATATCTACCATTCGGAAATTTATTATAGTAGGTACACATGTTCAAATTTTCCAAAATTTTGACAGAAATTCAGAATCAATATATACTATCCACATCCAAAAATTTACATTTTTCTGAAGTCCGTAACTATTTTTTATAATTGAATTTCACTATTTTAACCTAAATGGCATGATACATTCAGTGAGAAAACTATATGATTCTGTACAAGAACTGGTATATCACCATATTGCAATCTCAACTATAACTTTCTAACATGAATCATGTTGACAATCAGTTTACTTTTCTTTTTGTTAATCTCATTAACATAACAAAATATTTATTCACATATTCCTGCGGTCTAAACATCATTACAACAACCTGTCCATAATATAACAGTAATAAAACTCACAATTCATAACCTGGCCGAAACTCCATACAATCATGGATCATAGATAGGTAATTAAAATCAATTTTCAGACAAAGCATGGTGCTGATATACTTGACGAATAGGTATGTGGCATTTACTGACGTACACGTCCACATATTCTGTCGTTAAGTATAAATAGACGGCGACACATAGCACCGTTAACATATACTGACGGCGGCACATAGCACCGTTTACATATAGTAAGGGTGGGAAAAAGGAATGCTGTTCACATGAAGTAGACGGCCGTCGTTGCTGCCGTTAATTTGAAATAGACGGCAAGCGATCTGGACGTCTAGTTCTTATCCGCAGAAAACACAGAAAACCCTACATGAAATAACACGATTTCTACACCTTCCCGTAGGTGATTTTCATGCTTTAAAAATACGGAAAAATGATAATTACATAGTGTATCATATCCTAAACTGAACCCCCATGTAACTTGCCTCTTTCCCTCCTACAGGAGTGATGAATCTAAGCTCGAAGATGCCCGCCTCGTCTGTGAGACAGTCCCTTTCCATCGACTTCAACCGCTCCAATCTACCTCCAATTGTGGCTCCTCCGCTTGGATGAGTTCCTGATCACGAAGCTGGACGTAACACCTTGGTCTAGAAGCCTCAAGAACGCACGAACCAGCACTGCAACCCCTTTCCTTGGCCCTCTTTCTCTCTTCCAAAAACCAACGTGAAAACCCTTATATAGATGTGAAATCCGGTCTTATAAAGACCTCTCCTATGATGGCCAGCCCAAATCCTAACCCTAGGATGCAAAACGCTCAGATCTACGCATTAAAACCCCCTAGAAATGGCCGATCTCTCTTTCCCCGAACGGAAATATAGAAAACAGGCAAGTCAGCTTAACGTCAACATAGGTTGTCGTCAGGAACAATGTAAACGTCCATCGATAGTGTCATTTACAAGCTTGCCCAAAATTCAAGAAATTCAAAAAATAATAAATGACACAAGAGTATGTCGTTAACAAGAATTAAACGGCAGGAGATCTTGCCGCTAATAGGAATTAACGCCAAGAGATGTTGACACCAAGTTCCACACAAATCAACATTCAAATTCATGCAGAAATAAACATACAATTTTCAAAATAACTTAAGAAAATTTTCTAAGGCACTACATCCTCTCCCCCTTAAAATAATCTTCATCCTCGAAGATTGAGTTAGAATACTCACCAAACAAGGACAGATAAAGCTTCTTCATCCTTTCTTCAAGCTCCCATGTCGCTTCTTCATGTGAGAAGTTCCTCCTTAGAACCTTCACAAATGGAATAGATTTCGATCTCAATTCCTACACTTTCCGATCCAGAATCTTTACAGGCTATTCAGCATAAGACAAGTCTGGCTGAAACTGCACTGGCTCATAACTGATCACATGGAATACTGGGTGCACCGCTGCTAACGATGGTGGCAAGGCCAACTGGTATGGCACATTTCTGATCTTCTTCAAAATCTCGAATGGACCAATGAACCTTGGATTCAGCTTGCCTCTTCTTCCAAACCTCACTACACCCCTGGTTGGCGAAACCTTAAGAAAAACATGATCTCCAACCTCGAATGCGAAATCCTTCCTCCTTGTATCCGCATAACTCTTTTGACGATCCTGAGCTACCTTTAACCTCTGCACAATCATCTGGATCATTGTTGAAGTCTCCTGTACCACTTCTGGTCCAACTAGATGCCGATCTCCTAACTCCTCCCAACACAATGGGGATCTACAGGGTCTTCTGTACAAAGCCTCAAAAGGTGCCATGCCTATGCTCGAATGGAAACTGTTATTATATGCAAATTCCACTAGAGCTAGGTGGCGCTCCCAATCACCTTTCCACTCCAAAACACAAGCCCAAAGCATATCTTCCACCATCTAAATAGTCCTCTCGATCTGTCCATCCGTTTATGGATGAAATGCCGAACTTAGCTTCAACTGACCGGCAAAAGCCTGCTGCAAACTCTGCCAAAACCTAGAAGTGAATCTCGGATCACAATATGAGATAATCGACTTCGGAATCCCATGCAGCCACACAATGCCATCAATGTAAAGTCTGGCCAAGCTCTCTACAGACTGCTTGTTCTTCATGGCAAGGAAATGCACACTCTTCAAAAATCTATCAACGATCACCCAAATGGAATCATTTCCTCTAGCCGATCTAGGCAATCCAGACACAAAATCCATGGTTACTTGCTCCCACTTCCACTGAGGAATATCCAGCCTCTGCATCAAACCTGAAGGTTGCTGACGCTCTGCCTTCACTTGCTGACAAATCAAACACTACTCCACAATATCAGTCACATCCCGCTTCATGCCAGACCACCGGAAGGAACGCTTCAGATCCTTGTACATCTTCCCACTATCTGGGTGAATAGAGAATTGGGACCTATGCTCTTCCTCCAAAATTTCCTTCCTCAGATTAGCATCATTAGGGACACACACCCTAAGAATCAGGCGAATCACATCATCCTCATCTCTGGTAATACCGGCCTTTCCAACCAATTCCTGCAATAACGGGTCATCTTTTTGCAAAGCAATAACCTGATCAAGAATAGACGACCTCAATGACAACTGAGCCATGAACAAGTTGCACAACTGAGGCTCCAGAACATCCAAAGCACCCAAAGCATCTTCTAGCATATTCCAATCCTGCCTCATTAACTGCCTCTTCCAGCTCAAAGCATCTTCCACCACATTGGCTTTCCCCGGATGGTAAGAAATCTCAAAATCATAATCTTTCAAGAATTATATCCACCTCCGCTGCCTCAGGTTCAACTCTTTCTGCGAGAACAAATACTTGAGACTCTTGTGGTCTAAGAAGAGCTCAAATGTAATTCCATATAGATAATTCCTCCAAATCTTCAAAGCATAGACCACTACCGCTAACTCCAAGTCATGGGTCGGGTAGTTGCGCTCATGCTCCTTGAGTTGCCTAGAAGAGTACGCCACAACTCGACCTCCTTGCATAAGAACGCAGCCAAGCCCAATCTTCGAAGCATCTGTGTAGATAGAGAAAGAATCTACACCATTGGGCAAAACAAGCACTGTTGTTGAGGTCAAACAAATCTTCAGCTCCTGGAATGCCTTCTCACAAGCCTATGACCACTAAAACTTGATGTCTTTCCTTGTTAACCTCGTCAAGGTAGCCACAATAGAAGAGAATCCTTCGATGAATCTCCTATAATAGCCAGGCATGCCAAGAAAACTTCTGATGTCAGCTGATGATCTTGGTGTTTCCCAGTCAAGGACAGCTTCCACCTTAGCCGGATCCACAGACAGTCCTTCACCAGATATGACATGACCCAAGAAATGGACCTCCTTCATCCAGAAGTTGCACTTTCTGAACTTAGCATACAGCTTGTGCTCCCTCAGGACATCCAACATAATCCTCAGATGCTCTCTATGAGTCTCCTCATCAGGCGAATAGAAGACCACAACAAAGGAATCCAGATACTTCCGAAAAACTTGGTTCATCAAATCCATAAAAACTGCTGGGGCATTCGTCAAACCAAAGGGTAAGACAAGGAACTCGTAATGGCCATATCTCGTCCGAAAAGTCGTCTTAGAAGAATCCTCCGGCTTGATTCGAAGTTGATGATAGCCAGAATGAAGATCAATCTTAGAGAACACCGAAGCTCCTCGCAACTGATCAAACAAATCATCAATACGAAGTAAGGGGTGCTTATTCTTGACAGTTACCTAGTTGAGCTTGCGGTAATCAATACACAGCCTCATCGATCCATCCTTCTTCTTCACAAAGAGAACATGTGCTCCCCATGGCGAAACGCTTGGCCGGATGAAACCTTTATCAAGCAATTGTTACAGCTGCTTCCTCAATTCTGCCAACTCCGCCAGAGCCATACGATAAGGTGCAATGGAAATAGGTGCTGAGCCAGGGACTAGCTCAATGCCAAACTCAATCTCCCTAGCCGGGGGCAAACCAGACAAATCCTCTAGAAAAACATCACGGAAATCTCTGACCACTTCAAAATCCTCAACAGATAACACCTTTTTTGAAACCTCAGACACAACCACACTAGCCAGAAAACCGCTACAACCCTTGCTCAACATCCGGGCTGCCTTCAAAGCAGAAATAACAAACTTGCCCAACATGCCCTTAGGCAAAGGATGAACAAACTCCTCCTCACCAGGAATTCGGAAAATAATAAGCTTCCGCCGACAATCCATCAGAGCATAATGCTCCTCGAGCCAATCTAAGCCCAAAATAGCATCATAATCCTTCATCTTCAACAAATAGAAACTACCAGACAAAATATGATCCCCAATGCTCACCGGAAGTGAAGAAAAACACTGCTCGGTCAAAATAGTTCCTGCTGGAGTACGCACAGACAAGGGAACCTCCAACTTTTCCGGAACTAAACCATCATCCTTCATCAAGACCTTGGCAAATCCCTCGGAAACAAAACTATGCTTGGCACCTCTAGCATGCATTCCCATAATTAAAATTGTACCTTCCCAGACATGCTCTGCCATCTCTGCCTCGTCTCTTGCCAAGGCGAACACTCGAGCCTGAGACCTCGGTCTCCTTGCTGCTCTCGGTGCCGGTCTTGTTGCTGCTGGTGCTGCTGCCATCTTCAGACAATCTCTGATCTAGTGGTTCTTATCACCACAGCTCAAGCATCTCCCGGAAGTCACCTAACATACCTCGCCTCCATGGCGCTTCCCACACTGGGTACACACTGGCTTCTCTGCAACTGTGCCTCCGCCTGGTGTCGGTGTAGCCACTCTCGCCAGTGCAACTGCTCTTTGTTGGAAAGCTGGAGCCTTCTTGTAGCACCCCAAAAATTTTAACTATATAAAAATTCAAATAAATGGAAATAAATAATTTCCATAATATCAAAGTATTTAAAACATTCGAATCATTATCGTATGTGCTAAAACACATCGGAAAAAATCCGTAAAAATTATAAATCAACCCCAAACATTATTACTAAATGTTCCACAAGGAAATTTGTGCCAAGAAAAAACGGATTAGCCAAGTTCAAAGTGTTTTGCGACTTATTATCGTAATTCATAAATAAGCCGAAAAATCATTATCACACGTACTTGGATGAGTCAGAAAATTAAATAAAAATCATAAATGGACTTCAAATAATATCTTCTAATGACCCATCATGAAAGTTGGGTCAATAAAAATTATTTGGGATAGGTTTAAGAGTTATTGTGACCAATTATCCAAAATAGGAAACAAGTTGAAAAATCGTTAACACGGAAATATGACGCAATCATAAATTAAATAAAAATATTAGAAAGACTTCTAACATTATATATTAATGACCCAATATCATAATTGGGCCAATGGACCACATATGGCCCAAAAATCAAATGAAGCAAGAAAATACATAGAAATTCGCAACTTTAATTAAGCTGAAATTAGAAAGAGGTAATTAGAGTTGAATTGGGAAGAGATCTTGCATTCTTGGCAACCTAATTCGTGCTTAACTATGGTGGGAGGTTTCCTAAAGCCTCACACACTCAAATGAAGGAAGAAATCCTCAAAATAGAAAACTAGTATGTCAAAACCGCAAGTCTTCTTTCCTAGTTACAATAGGACTCCTAAACACCATGGATGCTTAAATACTCTTCACGAAACCCTAGGGGACAAGTTTAAATCTTGTTGGGGTTGTGTGGAGGAGTTCTTGGCGGCTGGGGAGTAGGAGATCGTCCACACCAAGCCGTTCTTCTTCCCCTTCTCGTCTGCTGCAACCTGTACAAACTGTCCACTTGAAGTCGAGCAAAGGTGAGTCAAACCATAACCAAACCTTGCAAGGCCTTTACCCGTGGAAAGACGGTCGTGTCTACGTTCTAACCCAAGTGAAATGCCCAAATTCCATCCAGTATACACGGAGTATTAGGCGTTTTCCTCCAAGTGGTCTGAACATGGGTTTTCTAGAAAAATGGGACTTCCTCAAACCATAAGGTAGGTTTTCTCCGGCCAAACCTTAACATATACTATACCAATGTGTAGAGCATCAAGTTAACATTCGTTTCCCACTGGTTTCATCAAATTTCAATGAGTATATTTTGAATTATAAGCGTTTTGTCAAAGTCGCGGACTGTTAGGGCTTTTCCCGTTCTTTATATGTTGCATGTGATTCAAGACCGAATTAGAGTAAACCCACAACAAGAAAGTTTTTCTACTATTGTCCTAGTCATGTCTTGTGTTGAACGTTTTGTCTAAATATCAATAGTTAGAGAGTTATATGCATGGTAAGAGGGTCGCTGCATGACACTATGTTTTCAGGTTGCACTTAGTTTTACGTTTGTGTTTGTCTTGATTAAAGCCTGTCGAAACCATACTTGTTTTCTAATTCTGATTTACTGGAAGCACCCTTGCATGTCTAGGTTGGTTTAAAACTAGTTTTGTGAATTTTCATGGACTGTACAATTTGTTCTTAATTTTAGATCAACCCTACGTCAAAATAGGGAAAGTCTGGTCCGCAATCCAAAGCACTGTCCTTTCTCTGTCAAATTCAGGTGTAGACCCTGTGAACGCGATGGCTCGATAGGCCGCATTCTGAGGTCTTGCCGCATTCTGAGGTCTTGTCGCAATAGCAAACCCATCGCGTTCTGAATGCGACGAGCGCCCTGTCACTATCTCTCTGGCTTGTCGTGTTCTTCACATCCCCTTGTTGCGTTCTGATCTGACCCCGTCGCGACTTTTACAAGTGTCCATCGCGATCTCAGGATTTTTACATGAAACCACTTATTTTCTTGCAAATCTTACCGCTATACCTAAGGTTTATTTAAATATGATATTTAGTGTGTAATTCACATGTCTTAGGTTTGATCATTGCCTGATGGTTATTTTAATGGCTTAAAAGTGGTAAACCCATTTAAAAAACTTTAATTATACGAATACTATTCTAATTGCTTTCGTAATGACGTGATCATTCATGCTACTTATGATTTAATCTTCCTACTGGTCTACCATGTTTAAATGATAATTGTCATCTTAAAATCTTGCAAAACATGATTAGTTAAAGCGCATAGTTTTATTCCATGTCATATTGTTAAGTGTTTTCCGCGAGTTTACAACCGATGGTTTGTGGATTGAGACGTGCGTACATCACTACACACTTACACGTCTAAGAAGCCCTTTCTTGGGTATCCGAAAGCTCTATACCGGTCGTTCCGAGTCGGTAGACTAGTGACCTGTTCTCCAAGGCCTCCATAAATCTCATCTGACCATGGATTCCCACATGGCCGATGAGTTGGTTGTACCATTGAAGTTCCCTAGAGATAGCGTGCACTTCCTCTCTCTTCTTGTTCTCGTGAGTGTGATTGACAATCTAGACTAAAGCCATTAAGGTAAAGATTGAACTAAAGTATAAATTGTATTGTTATGCTGCCAAATTTATCTCTTGACCATTGTTATCATGAAATCATGTTCACTTACTTATTACTAGTTCTCATCATCATTATGAACATGACATTACACATGCTTACTTATTGAAACTCTCATTGGCCATTATTAATGACTGTGGGTATCTATATTTAAAATTTAAGTGAGATGCTGACTGGGCATGGCGAGTGTCCAAGGGCTCCAGTCTAGCCCCAATGACAGAGAGTCATAAATATACTGTTAACCATGGGGTATAATGATTATTGGCGTTGCATCTGCGTTGGGAGTCGTGCGTGTCGTGTTGAATGATAGATACAATAACCACATACACGTGTCCTGGTGTACATTCTTGATGGATCTTTTCTTGGTGTACATTAGTGTCTATGTGCCTGATTAGTGTTACATGATCGTGCTCGTGCGTTCTTGCTTGCTTGCGTGATATGGCCCTTCCGCATTTATTGCAATTAGTGATATCTTGCGTTCTTGAAAGCTATTGACATCACGTGAAATCTTGCATGCTTGTACAAAGTGATCTATTGCTAGTTCCATCTCGTTATATCATTCTACATCTTGTTCCATCATGATCACTCTGTCTCTCTAGCTTGTTTAATGTATCATGTTTTAACGAGCTTTATTCGTACATGCATATCATGACAACCATCGTGCTTACCTAGTTCTAAATTGCTAATCACTTATATCATTGCTTGCACATTGAGATATAAATCCTACTGGGGTAGTTTGCTCATCCCCTACTTTTACCCAATCTAGTTGACTATGAAGTTCAAGAGGAAGAGCAAGACGAGGATTGGAATGCGTCCGAGTGATGAGCGTTCCAATTATGACTCTATCTATAGTTAGTTTATTCTGACTATTAGAACAATGTAGTAGGAAGTGAGGTATTATGTACTTTTGCTTTTATTGAGTCTCAGTCCTATAATAGTTTCCATTTGAAATACAATGAGTTGAGATTTGAATAAAAGATTAGTTGAGTACAATATTTGGGCCCTATGATGATGTATGTTGTTATACATTTAGTGCGTGCCAGCTAGAGGCTTATTTGCCGACTGTTCACGTCTCGGGATATCGACTCTAATTATTACACATTATTATTAATATCTGCTGCGTAATCATCAGGACGTGACAGTTTAGTGGTATCAGAGCCTAGGAAATTCAAATAGGATATATGTCTCAGGATTAGGAGATACCTAGGGAACCTAGGTCATGGAACTTAAATATAGTACCTGGTGAGAATGGGTAGAGACTGGGAATATGTTAGAAAGAATTAAACACTCCTACCCATTGACTCTTATAATGTATCTAAAGACATTAATTAGTTTCCATCCTTTTCTCATGAACCCTCATAACTCTCTCACTCAACCGCAATGGCTCGCAACCAATGGCAAGCTATGTAAGAAACAGTAGCTGGATTGACTCAGGCCCTGCAAAATGTGGTTTAGGATGGAAATCAGGCTGCTGCAGTTAGAAACGGAGCTGGTGATCTGCACCACAATTTTAGTAGTTTTAACCCTCCTTGTTTCTCTGGATCCCTGATCCGGACGAAGTAGAGAACTGGCAGGAGGAGATAGAAAGGATCTTTTAAGTCATGCAATACACTAACAGGGAGAAGGTGGTACTGGCCACTTTTCAATTCACTAAGGATGCCCGAGTATGGTGGAAGGTACCATTTTCATACACTCGCAACCTGCATTTGTGCTTATTGATACTGAAGCTGCATATTCATTTATTTCCACCACATTTGCTGCAACTCTACCTGTCAAACCTGTACCCTTGAAATCCAAGATCACTGTAGCCTCTCCACTAGGCTCAGAATCTGAACTCACTCACTACTTGCCGAAATGTGAAACTATAATTGGAGGACACAATCTCCCTGCCGACCTTATCTGTTTGGACATGAAGGGTTATGATGCCATTTTGGGTGTTGATTGGCTAATTGAATATGTTGTCGATGTAAACTGTCGCCATAGAAGGGTCACTTTTAGAAGACCAAATCTTCCAACTCTATCACTACTTGGCACCCGTTATTAAAAACACCCTATCTTGATATCCTCCCAAAAGGCTTTTATGCTGATCAACCAGGGTTGTGATGCTTTCCTAGTTTCCGTCTTGGCAAATGAAAAGAAGAAACCAACCCTAGAAGACATTCCAATAGCCAGGGACTATCCTGATGTATTTCCAGAGGAATTACCTGGTATACCACCTGAGCGGGAGGTAAACTTCACCATTGAGTTACTCCCTGGGGCAGCCCATATTTCAAAAGCTTCATATCGCATGTCCCCTGTGAATTGCAGGAGTTGAAAAGACAGATCCAAGAATTGCTAGATCAGGGTTTTATCAGGCCTAGCACATCCCCATGGGGAGCGCCAGTGCTATTTGTCAGAAAGAAGGACGGGACAATGAGGCTATGCATTGATTACCGTCAGTTAAACCATTTGACAATAAAGAATAAGTACCCACTGCCCCGCATCGACAAGCTGTTTGACCAGATCTATGGTGCACAATATTTCTCCAAGATAGACCTAAGATCAGGCTACCATCAACTAAGAATAAAGGAGGAGGATATTCACAAGTCTGCATTCCAGAGTAGATATGGTCACTATGAGTTCGTGGTCATGCCGTTTGGTTTAACAAATGCTCCAATGGCTTTCATGCAACTTATGAACAATATTTATATGCCATACTTGGACCAGTGTATAGTGGTGTTCATTGATGACATCCTTATTTACTCCAAATCCAAAGAAGAACAAGAGGAACACTTGAAGATTGCTCTGCATGTGCTCAGAGATAATCAACTCTATGCTAAACTTAGTAAGTGTGAATTTTGGATGGAGGAAGTGTCTTTCCTTTGTCACATCATATCCAAGGAGGGAATCTCTATGGATCCATCTAAGGTGGAGGTGGTAAAGAACTAGGAAAGGCTGACAACTGTGTTGGAGATTAGGAGCTTTCTGGGTTTAGCCGGTCATTATCATCGCTTCATTAAAGATTTCTCAAAGATAGATGTACCATTGACCAGGCTTACCAAGAAGGAGAATCCATTTGCATGGACTGATGAATGTGATAAAAGTTTCAAGGCATTGAAAGGACCTTACCTCGGCACCCGTACTAACACAGCCAGTTGTTGGGGGTAGTTTTGAAGTATACACCGATGCATCCGAGATCGGCCTAGGCTGTGTGCTGATGCAAAATGGGAACATTATATGCTACTCATCCAGACAATTGAAGAAGCACGAGGACAATTATCATGTACATGATCTGGAGCTAGCTGCTGTAGTCTTCGCCTTGAAGATATGGCGTCATTATCTATATGGTGAGAAATTTGTTAGGATCGGATGGGTGGATGGATCAGATCTAGAAGGGGGGGTTGAATAGATCTAACACCAATTAATGCGGAAGCTTAATCAATTCAAAATTACTTTGAATCAGAGATCAATTCACCCAAATAATTTACTGATATGATGTGTGATTAGAGTGTGTGAGCAAATCAATTAGTAGTGTGAGCGAAAACCCTATGCATGCATCTAGCGAGATACAAAGGCAAACCACAATTCAAACCACTGCACAGAGGATTTTTAGGTGGTTCGGAAATCACCTCCAGTGACTCCTACGTCCACCCCTCACACAGTGAGACCACACTACTCAAAACCTTGAGTACAACTCACACTGGAGCATGATGACTCCAAACACCCTTGAGCACGACGACTCAGGAAACAACCGGAGCACGACAACTCCAAACCCTTTAAGTACAATGACTCAAAGAAAACCTAGGAGATAGGTACGACGACCTACTCCACAAACCACTTATGAGTACGACGACTCACAAGCACTTGAGCACAACGGCTCAAAATCGGAGCACTACGGCTCCAAACCTTTGGACCACGAAAGATCCAAGTTCTGCTAGACCAAGCACACTTAGAGAATAGATCCTCTAGCACGATCTATCTCAATACAATGATAAAAATAGAACAAACAGAATTAAGTGATCTGTGTAGAGCACATACACAGATCACACAATGAAAACCTAGATGAACACTCCAAGAAAATAAATGAAATAGATGTGACTTGGATGTTCCTTGATGAAGAAGTCTTGCAGAAGCTTGGATTGAAGATGCTTGAAGGAATTCGTTGAAGATCTTCTTCAATCCACGATGCTCTGCTTTGATGGCATCTGAGATGCCAGAAGTTCTTCTTCTACTGCTCCTCTTCAGTTGGATCTACTCCCTATCTCAGCATTGCAAGCTTCTCTCCAGAGATTCTCCTTGATTCCCACATCCTTCCTCTTGAAAGGATGGTCTGCAACTTCTGGAGATGGAGCAAGATCTGGAAACTCCCTTTCAGCCGCCAAAAAGGTTCTTCAGGAAGTGTGTGGGCTCTCTTCCCTTTGGGGTACAAGGAGCAAGGGTATTTATATCCCCATATATCCAAAAGAAGCCTTGGGGTACGTGGGCACAAAACCCTAGGTCAAATCCCCTAATTCCCAAGCAGCCACGTGTCTAGAGAAATTCACGTTTTTGAGTTTCAGCCGGAGTGTGTCGACACCACCACAGAGTGTGTCGACACACTGTCCCATTTATGCAAAACTGTTCTTCTGGGAACTGAGACTAGTGTTGACACTGCCTGGGACTAGTGTCGACACTGCCTGGGACTGTGTCGACACACTGTCCCAGTCAGGCAACTGGGTCTTCTGGAGACTGGGACTAGTGTCGGCACTGCCTGGGACTATGTCAACACGGTGAACCCTGTCTTCATGAAATTGCTTCAGGGATTCTGACATAGTGTCGACACTGCCTGGGACTGTGTCGACACTACCATGATAAAATCTGGATATTCTTGAAAATTTAACACATAAGCCATTAGTACAAGATATTATCATTAAAATATGAGATATTAAACATCAAAAACATGTTGTTTGAACATTAACATGTTCCACCCATTAAGCATTGAAATCACAACATGTCATCATCAAAATCAAAGTATGTCATCATTAAAATCACAATATGTCATCATCAAAATCAAAGTGTGAGTGATGTTCATTGGTCATCATTAAAATACAATTTTATAAAATTCCAAAACACACTCAACCCAACAAAATTCATTGTGTTTTCTGACCATAAAAGCTTGAAGTATCTATTTTCTCAACACGACTTGAATATGAGACAGCGGAGGTGGTTGGAGTATCTCAAAGACTTCGACTTCATGATCCAATATCATCTAGGAAAAGCAAATGTTGTGGCAGATGCTCTAAGTAGAAAGCCAATGATCACATTGTCAAGTTTAATGGTGGACGAATGGAAGTTATTAGAGGTCTTCGCCAAGTTAAATATTGATGCTGACATCAAAGAGAAGGGATGCCTTGTTGCTAGAGTTAGAGCACAGCCTACACTATTGGAGGACATCACAACACTCCAAGATAATGACCCTGTACTTGTGGAGATTAACACTAATCTAGACCAGAGGCCGAATTTCTCATTAACTGAAGATGAAAGACTATTGTTCCGGGATCGAGTCTGTGTACCCGACCATACGGAGATAAAGAAAATGATCATGGATGAGGCTCACAAGACCAGGTATACCATTGATCCTGGAACTACCAAAATGTATCAAGATTTGAAAAGAAGCTTTTGGTGGCCTAATATGAAGAGAGAGGTGGCAGAATATGTTGCCCGATGCTTAACATGTCAAAGGGTCAAGGCAGAACACTTGCGACCCGCAAGTAAACTCAAACCCCTAGAAATCCCGGCATGGAAGTGGGAAGGCATAGGGATGGACTTTATTTTCGGACTACCCAAATCTAGAGGTGGATTCAATGGTATCTGGGTTACTGTCGACCGTTTAACTAAGTCAGTTCACTTCTTGCCAGTGAAGAATAAGTGGTCAGTAGATGTTCTGGCTATATTGTATGTGAAGGAAATAGTCAGATTACATGGAGTACCGGTGTCTATCTTGTCTGATAGAGACCCTAGGTTTACATCCCACTTTTGGAAAGGACTGCATTACTCCTTGGGATCTAAACTAAACTTTAGCACGACTTTCCATCCACAGACAGATGGTCAGACGGAGAGAACCAACCAAGTGATTGAAGATATGCTTAGAGCATGTGTCCTAGATTTTGGAGGTAGCTGGCATGAACACTTACCTCTCGTGGAGTTCGCCTACAATAATAGCTATCAAGCTAGCATTCAAATGGCACCATTTGAAGCACTCTATGGCAAGAATTGCCGATCTCTAATATGCTGGTATGAAGTTGGCGAAAAACAAATGCTAGGACCAGAGATGATAAGGGAAACCACAGAGAAGGTAAAGCTTATTAAAGAAAGAATGGCAGTGGCGCAACAAAGACATAAGGCATATGTAGATAATAGAAGAAGAGACCTGGAGTTCCAGGTTGGGGAGCATGTATTCTTAAAAGTGTCTCTAGGCCGTGCGATCAGGCGTTTTGGCATTAAAGGCAAGTTGTCACCAAGTTTGTTGGGCCTTTCGAAATCCTTGAAAGAGTCGGTGAGGTGGCATATCGTCTCGCTTTACCAGCACAAATGGATGGAATACACAATGTGTTCCACATATCCATGTTGAAAAAGTATGTACGGGATCCGTGGCATGTCATAAAATATGAGCTCCTGGAATTCAACAAAGACAGAACATATCAAGAGAAGCCAATTAAGATTGTGGACCGGGAATTGCGCCAATTAAGGAACAAGATCATCCCACTAGTAAGGGTTAGATGGAATCAACGCATGAATGAAGATGACACGTGGGAAACTGAGGAAGCAATGCACAAAAGATACCCAGAGCTATTCACAAGTACACCTCACTTGTACAATAACTTTCTATACATGAATTTGGGGACCAAATTCTCTTAAGTGGGGGAGGGTGTAGCACCCCAGAAATTTTAACTATATAAAAATTCAAATGATGGAAATAAATAATTTCCATAATATAGAAGTATTTAAAACACACGAATCATTATCGTATGTGCTAAAACACATCGGAAAAAATCCGTAAAAATTATAAATCAACCCCAAACAATATTACTAAATGTTCCACAAGGAAATTTGTGCCAAGAAAAATCGGATTAGCCATTATTAAAGTGTTTTGGGACTTATTATCGTAATTAATAAATAAGTCGAAAAATTATTATCACACGTACTTGGATGACTCAGAAAATTAAATAAAAATCATAAATGGACTTCAAATAATATCTTCTAATGACCCATCAAGAAATTTGGGTCAATAAAAATTATTTGGGATAGGTTTAAGAGTTATTGTGACCAATTATCCAAAATAGGAAACAAGTCGGAATATCGTTAACATGGAAATACGACGCAATCATAAATTAAATAAAAATGTTAGAAAGACTTCTAACATTATATATTAATGACCCAATATCATAATTGGGCCATGGGACCACATATGGCTCAAAAATCAAATGAAGCAAGAAAATACATAGAAATTCTCAACATTAATTAAGCTGAAATTAGAAAGAGGTAATTAGAGTTGAATTGGGAAGAGATCTTGCATTCATGGCAACCCAATTCGTGTTTAACTATGGTGGGAGGTTTCCTAAAGCCTCACACACTCAAATGGAGGAAGAAATCCTAAAAATAGGAAACTAGTATGTTAAAACCGCAACTCTTCTTTCCTAGTTACAATAGGACTCCTAAACACCATGGATGCTTAAATACTCTTCAACAAACCCTTGGGGATGAGTTTACATCTTGTTGGGGTCGTGTGGAGAAGTTCTTGGCGGCTGGGGAGCAGGAGATCGTCCACACGAAGGCATTCTTCTCCCCCTTCTCATCTACTGCAACCTGCACAAACCGTCCACTTGAAGTCGACCAAAGGTGAGTCAAACCATAACCAAACCTTGCAAGGCCTATACCCCTGGAAAGAGAGTTGAGTCTACGTTCTAACCCAAGTGGAATGCCCAAATTCCATGTAGTATACATGGAGTATTAGGTGTTTTCCACCAAGTGGTCTGAACACAAGTTTTCTAGAAAATTGGGACTTCTTCAACCCAGAAGGTAGGTTTTCTCAGGCCAAACCTTAACATATCCTATACCAATGTGTAGAGCATCAAGTTAAATTTTGTTCTCACTGGTTTCATCGAATTTCATGAGTAGATTTTGAATTATAAGTGTTTTGTCAAAGTCGCGCACTGTTAGGGCTTTTCCCGTTCTTTATATGTTGCATGTGATTCAAGACCGAATTAGAGTTAACCCAAAACATGAAAGTTTTTCTACTAGTTGTCCTAGTCATGTCTTCTGTTGAATGTTTTGTCTAAATGTCAATAGGTAGAGAGTTATAAGCATGGTAAGAGGGTCGCTGAATGATACTACGTTTTCAGGTTGCACTTGGTTTTACGTTTGTGTTTGACTTGATTAAAGCCTGTCGAAACCATCCTTGTTTTCTAATTCCGATTTACTGGAAGCACCCTTGCATGTCTAGGTTGGTCTAAAACTATTTTTGTGATTTTTCATGCACTGTACAATTTGTTCTTAATTTTAGAACAACCCTGCATCAAAACAGGGAAAGTCTGGTCCCCAATCCAAAGCACTGTCCTTTCTCTGTCGGATTCAGGCGCAGACCCTGTGAACGCGACGACCCGATAGGCCGTGTTCTGAGGTCATGTCGCGACAGCAAACCCGTCACATTCTAAACACGACGAGCGCCCTGTCGCTATCTCACTGCCTGTTCTAACTACCTTGTCGCATTCTACACATCCCCTTATCGCGTTTTGATCTGACCTCGTCGCGACCTTTACAAGTGCCCGTCGCGATCTCAGGATTTTTACATGAAACCACTTATTTTCTTGCAAATCTTACCGCTATACCTGAGGTCTATTTAAATATGATATTTAGTGTGTAATTCACATGTCTTAGGTCTGATCATTGCATAATGGTTATTTTAATGGCTTAAAAGTGGTAAACCCATTTAAAAAGATTTAATTACACGAATATTATTCTAATTACTTTCATAATGACGTGATCATTCATGCTACTTATGATTTAATCTTCCTACTGGTCTACCATGTCTAAATGATAATTGTCATCTTAAAATCTTGCAAAACATGATTAGTTAAAGCGCATAGTTTTATTCCATGTCATATTGTTAAGTGTTTTCCGCGAGTTTACAACCGATGGTTTGTGGATTGAGACACGAGTACATCACTACACACTTACACGTCTAGGCAGCCCTTTCTTGGGAATCTAGAAGCTCTCTAACGGTCGTTCCGAGTCGGTAGACTAGTGACCTGTTCTCCAAGGCCTCCGTAAATCTCCTCTGACCATGGATTCCCACATGGCCGACGAGTTGGTTGTACCATTGAAGTTCCCTGGAGATAGCGTGCACTTGCTCTCTCTTCTTGTTCTCGTGAGTATGATTGACAATCTAGACTAAAGCCATTAATGTAAAGATTGAACTAAATTATAAATCGTACCGTTATGCTGCCAAATTTTTCTCTTGACCATTGTTATCATGAAATCATGTTCACTTACTTATTACTAGTTCTCATCATCATTATGAACATGACATTACACATGCTTACTTATTGAAACTCTCATTGGCCATTATTAATGACTGTGGGTATCTATATTTAAAATTTAAGTGAGATGCTGACTGGGCATGGCGAGTGTCCAAGGGCTCCGTCTAGCCCCAATGACAGAGAGTCATAAATATACTGTTAACCATGAGGTATAATGATTATTGGCGTTGCATCTGCGTTGGGAGTCGTGCGTGTCGTGTTGAATGATAGATACAATAACCACATACACGTGTCCTGGTGTACATTCTTGATGGATCTTTTCTTGGTGTACATTAGTGTCTATGTGCCTGATTAGTGTTACATGATCGTGCTCGTGCGTTCTTGCTTGCTTGCGTGATATGGCCCTTCCGCATTTATTGCAATTAGTGATATCTTGCGTTCTTGAAAGCTATTGACATCACGTGAAATCTTGCGTGCTTGTACAAAGTGATCTATTGCTAGTTCCATCTCGTTATATCATTCTAC
This sequence comes from Colocasia esculenta, assembly GCA_014218235.1. NCBI lineage: Eukaryota > Viridiplantae > Streptophyta > Magnoliopsida > Alismatales > Araceae > Colocasia > Colocasia esculenta. The sequence continues at coordinate 133,635,224 of CM024760.1, forward strand.
ATCTTGTTCCATCATGATCACTCTGTCTCTCTAGCTTGTTTAATGTATCATGTTTTAACGAGCTTTATTCGTACATGCATATCATGACAACCATCGTGCTTACCTAGTTCTAAATTGCTAATCACTTATATCATTGCTTGCACATTGAGATATAAATCCTACTGGGGTAGTTTGCTCATCCCCTACTTTTACCCAATCTAGTTGACTATGAAGTTCAAGAGGAAGAGCAAGACGAGGATGGGAATGCGTCCGAGTGATGAGCGTTCCAATTATGACTATATCTATAGTTAGTTTATTCTGACTATTAGAACAATGTAGTAGGAAGTGAGGTATTATGTACTTTTGCTTTTATTGAGTCTCAGTCCTGTAATAGTTTCCATTTGAAATACAATGAGTTGAGATTTGAATAAAAGATTAGTTGAGTACAATATTTGGGCCCTATGATGATGTATGTTGTTATACATTTAGTGCGTGCCAGCTAGAGGCTTATTTGCCGACTGTTCACGTCTCGGGATATCGACTCGAATTATTCCACATTATTATTAATATCTGCTGCGTAATTATCAGGACGTGACAGTTTAGTGGTATCAGAGCCTAGGAAATCCAAATAGGATATATGTCTCAGGATTAGGAGATACCTATGGAACCTAGGTCATGGAACTTAAATATAGTACCTGGTGAGAATGGGTAGAGACTGGGAATATGTTAGAAAGAATTAAACACTCCTACCCATTGACTCTTATAATGTATCTAAAGACATTAATTAGTTTCCATCCTTTTCTCAGGAACCCTCATAACTCTCTCACTCAACCACAATGGCTCGCAACCAATGGCAAGCTATGTAAGAAACAGTAGCTGGATTGACTCAGGCCCTGCAAAATGTAGTTCAGGCTGGAAATCAGGCTGCTGCAGTTAGAAACGGAGCTGGTGATCTGCACTGCAATTTTAGGAGTTGGCGAAGTTGCATACCATCTGACGTTACCACCACAAATGGATGGAATACACAATGTGTTCCATATATCCATGTTGATGAAGTATGTACGAGATCCGTATTATGTTGTAGAATATGAACTTTTGGAGTTCAACAAATACGAAAATTATCAAGACAGGCCAATTAAGATCGTGGACTGGGAACTGCGCCAACTAAGCAACAGGGTCATCCCACCAGTAAGAGTGAGATGGAATCAACGTAGGGAAGAGGATGAGACATGGGAAACTGAGGAAGCTATGCGCAAAAGATATTCGGAGCTATTCACAAGTAAGTAAACCTCGCTTGTACAATAAATCTCTATTTATGAATTTGGGGACCAAATTCTCTGAAGTGGGGGAGGGTGTAGCACCCCGAAAAATTTATTAAATAAGAATTTGAATAAATGGAAATAAATGATTTCCATATTATCAAAGTATTTAAAACATACGTACCACTATTGTATGTGCAAGAACACATCGGAAAATTCCGTAAAAATTATAAATCAACCTCAAACATTATTCCTAAGTGTTCCACGAAGAAATTCGTGCAATGAAAAACTAGATTGGCCAAGGGTACGTCACACGGCGACCAATTATCTAAATTAGGAAACAAGTCGGAAAACTGTTAACACAGAAATACGACACGACCATAAATTAAATAAACACATTGGAAAGTCTTCCAACACCACGTATAGATGACCCATTATCAGAATTGGGCCAATGGACAACATTTGGCCCAAGAATCAAATGAAGCAAGAAAATACATAGAAATTCGCAACCCTAAATAAGCTGAAATTAGAAAGAGGCAATTCGGGTAAAATGGGATGCAATTATGCTCTCTTGGCAACCCAAATTCGTGCCTAGCCATCCTTGGGGTTTGCTTGATGGCTAAGACACTCCAATGGAGGGAGAGATCTTCAAAACATAGAAGGGGGCATGCCAAAACCACAACTTTTCCTTCCTTGATGCAATAAGACTTCTAAAAGCCCTAGATGCATATATACTCTCCACAAAATCCCAGCAGACGAGTTTACCATCTTGCTTGGGTCATGTGGAGGAGTTCATGGCGGCAGGGGAGCAGGAGATCGAGCACACCAATCCCTTCTTCTTCCCCATTTCGTCTGCTTCGGCCTGCACAAACAGTCATCTTGGAGTTGACCAAAGGTAGGTCAAACCTAAACCACATTGTGCAAGACTTATACCCCTGGAAAGAGGGTCAAGTCTAGTTCCTAACTCAACTGGAATGCCCAATTTTCATGCAGTAGACCGGGCATATTAAGCGTTCTCGAACAAGTGGTCTGAACGAGGGTATTCAAGAGAATGAAACTTTTTCAACCCAGAAGGTACGTTTTCTCGAACCAAATATTAATAAATAATATACCAATGTGTAGAGAATTGAGTCTACTTTCATTTCCAAGTGGTTTCATCGAATTTCATTGAGTACATCATGAGTTATAAGCGTTTTCCAAGAGTCGCGCATTGTTAGGGCTTTTTATGTTCTTCATGTGTTGCACATGATTCGAGACTGAATTAGATCCAACCCACAACATGAAAGTTCTTATATTATTGTCCTCGTCATGTTTCATGTTAAGAGTTTTATCTAACTATCACGAGATAGAGAGATATAGGCATTGCACAAAGATCATACCCTGATCCTGTGTTTTCGGTTTAGAGGGTTGAATCACGGCCGGTCCAGGTGACGCAATTCCAGCGCCTGGTATCGCGTCGGCCTTGGCCGACACGATTGTATAAAATGCGGCTCTTAGGTCCTACGTGATTCAGTGTCTGACCAGTCAATGGTCTGCGTGGGACTTCCCATCGCGTGGACTTCTGTGCATGTCTGATTCACGGCGGGTACACCCGATGCGATTCATCTCGTTTTCCCACCCAAGATTTTCCACTGATTTTTTTATTGCTATTTTAAATGCCCATCATGAACGAGATGGTGTATCTCATCGCGATTCAAACATTAAGTCGTCGCCATAGGCCGACGCGATTTACACCTGTACATGTGAATGTTGTTCCGACTATACACAGTGTTAGTAAATGCGCCAATTGTAGCCGACGTGGATTTCCACGCCTACCCGAGCCCTGTTATACATGGTATTAAGTGCATGATTTGCATGTCTTAGTTTTGATCATTTCATGAGGTCTGTTTAATGACTTAAAAGTAATTAATCCATTAAAAGCTATAATTACATAAATGTTATTCTAATTTCTTGTTAATGATGTGACCATTCATGCAACTAGTGATTTACTCTTCTTACTATTCTATCTTGCAAAAATGAGAATTGTTATCTTAAAATATTGTAAACCATGTTTAGTTAATTGTATAGTCTCATCTCATGCTATCATGTTAATTACTTTCGGCAAGTTTGAGACCGATGGATTGTGGATTGAGACACGTGTTCACTACACACTTGCACATTTAGGTAGCCCTTTCTTGGGGGATTGGAAGCTCTCTGTCAGTCATTCCGTATCGGCAGACTAGCAACCTTTCCGCTAAGACCTTCTTAAATCTCCGTACTCCGTGGATTCCCTCATGGAGACCGAGTTGGTTGTACCATTGAAGTTCCTTGGAGATAGCGGGCACTTCCTCTCTCATCTTGTTATCGTGAGTGTGATTTATAATCTAGACTTAAGCCATTAATGTAAAGAGTGAACTAAAGTATAAAGTGCGCCGTTACGCTACCGAAATTATCTCTTGAATATTGTATCATAAAATCATGTTCACATTACTTATTAGTTGTTCTCATCATCATCATGAACAAGACGTTACACATGCTTACATCTTGAAAATCTTATTGGTCATTAATGAATATGGGTATCTACATTTAAAATTAAACTGAAATGCTGACCAGGCACGGAGAGTGTCCAAGGGCTCGAGTCTAGCCCCAATGACGGAGGGTCATAAATATACTGTTAACTATGGGGTATAATGATGACTAGCATTGCATCTGCACTGGGAGTACTTGCGTGTTGAATGATAGATACAATAGCCACATACATGTGTCCTGGTGTGTATTTCAAGGTGGATATTTCCTTGGTGTACATTAGTGTCCACGTGCCCGATTAAGTGAATCGTGTTAAAAGTTTGTGCTCGTGCGTACTTGCTTGCTTACGTGATATGGCCATCCTGCAATTATTGTAATTTTAAGTGAATCTTGCGTGCATGTTACATGCCTCACTATTGATAACATCTTGCTCGTTATATCATTCTAGATCTTGCTCTATCATGATCACTCTATCTAGCTTGTTTCATATATCATGTTTTTAATGAGTTTTATTCGTACTTGCATATCATGACAATCATCATGCTTACCTAGTTCTAAATTGCTAATCACTTATATCATTGCCTACACATTGAGATATAAATCCTACTGGGCTAGTTTGCTCATTCCCTAGTTTTAACCATTCTAGGTGACTATGAAATGCAAGAAGAGGAGCAAGTCGAGGATGAGAATGCGTCCGAGTGATGAGCGTCCCAACACTTGTGTCTATCTATAGTTAGTTTGATTTGAGTGTTAGAATAATGTAGTAGGAAGTGAGGAATAAATGTACTTTTCCTTTTGTTGAGTCTAGTCCCGTTATCCAATAGTTAAAGAGTTCAATTAGTTACCTTTGATACAATGAGATGAGATTTGAATACAATTTCAATTGAGTTCAATATTTGGGCCCTATTCTGATGTTGTGTTGATACGCAATTAGTGTGTGCTAGCTAGAGGCTTATTTGTCGACTATTCACGTCTCAGAATATCGACTCGAATTATCCGAATTAATATCCACTGCGTAATTCTCGAGACGTGACATAGTGACTGCAAAATAAATCATATGCATTCTTTACATGTGTAGTGTTTTTAGATTTCATTTTTTGTTTGTAGACATAATGAATGACCTTTCTAGGGTTTTTAATCTCCTTTTCTTTCACAAATTTAGGAGTTGGGTATTTTTCAGGATAGATAATATTTTCTTCATTTGTTGGAGGTGTATATCCTACTCCATATTTTTTTTTACCTGTTGAAGCACCTTTCAGTTTTACAACCAGAGATGTTTTACATTTAGTAATTTTCTCTATAGTGGCTTTTAGATAAGTATTTTCTTCTCTTAATTTTTCTTCATCTTTCAATTCTTTTAGATTTGATTCAATTTCCATAATCTTACTCTTTTTAACTTTAAAAAAAAAATAGTTGATTTTTTTGTTTTAGTAAAATTTTGTCATAATCTTTCTACTTCATTTTTTTAAAAAAGTATTAGATTTTTCTTAATTCAGTAAATTTAACTCAACTATTTTCATCTATTTAATTACTGTTTTATATTTCTCATACAATTCATTAAATGCATCTTCTAGACTATCAGAATCGGATTCAGAACATGATGTAAATGAGGTTTCAGAATTTACCTAGTCTAGTCCTGCCATAAGGGCTAGATTGGCTTGTTCCTCTTATTCTTATTCTGAGCCTGAAGAGTCTAAACTTGTAGGTTCTTCATTATCCCAAGCTGCGGCCATTGGCTTCTTCTTGTACTTTCTGAATTTTCTTTCTTTACCTTTCTTCTTCTCAAATCTTTCAAGTGGATCTTTCTTTTTGAGCTTAGGACATTCCGACTTGTAATGTCCAAGTTGATTGCACTCATAGCAAGTTGGTTCTTTCATCTTTCCCTTTTTGAAGTATCTCTTCGACCGGAACTTCTTCATCATGGCAAGAATCCTTTGGACTTTTCGTGACAGCATAGCTTCATCATCACTGTCATCTGATTTCTCTTTTGAATCTTCAGAGGAAGAAGAATCTACAGCTTTTAAAGTATTCAACATTTTCTTTTTCGAAGAGCCTTCAAAAAATCTTTCCATGTTGATTTCATGAGCCATTAAAGAACCAATCAATTTATCAATAGAAAGTTTTGTTAGATCATGTGCCTCTTCAATAGCAGTGACCTTAGGGGCCCAGGTATGAGTTAATGATCTTAGGATTTTTCTTACTGTTTCTTCATTAGTTAGTTTTTACCTAGTGAACTCAAACCTACTATTATATTTGAGAATCTATTATACATTTTGTTTTTATTTTCATTAGGAAGCATTTTGAATTGGTCATATTGGGAGACAAGAATATCTATTATAGTTTGCTTTACTCTATCAGTTCCTTCATAGGTTACTTGTAATTTATCCTACATTTCTTAGCAGTTCTACAAGCAGATAGTATATTAAACTCTCTTTTGGAAAAAGCACAACATTGATAATTTCTGGCTTTATAATTTAGGGACATGTTTCTTTTGTCAGCTATAGATAATGCAAAAGTTCCATCAATAAGTATAGTAAAGTCACCTTGTTCTATTACCTGCCATAGATCAAAGTATGTGCGTCGAATGAAGCATTCCATTCTCATCTTCCAGTACTGATAATCCTCACCATCGTAGTTGTGAGCTTCAGATGCCATCTCTTCTCAAATCTCTCGATTCTTCTGAGAAGACCTCGCTCTGATACCACTTGTTGGATCAAGATGGCTCTTTAGATGTCCTAGAGGGGGGTGAATAGGACTTCTTGTGCTTTTAAAATTTATCTAAAATTAGATAACACTAAATAGAGTTGTTAGCAGTTAGTGTGGTGTGTGTGAAACAAGTGAAAAACTTGGAGGAAACAATTATACAATTGCACAAGAGATTTTATCCTGGTTCGGCCCTTCCCACATGGTTGTCCTACGTCCAGTCGACAAGACTTAGACTTTTTAGGAGTCAGAGTAGAGTCCAACTTTGACTGTTAAAGAGTCGGAGTAAAATCAGTTGATAGGCAATCGGTATAAGGACTTCGACTTTTAGGGAGTCAGAGTCAAGCTGGACTTCGACTTTTCGAAAGTCGGAGTACTACCCGTTTGTTCATCAATTGATAGAATACTTCAACTTTTCTAAAGTCAGAGTCTAGAGTCGGAATCAGTATGATATACAGTATACGCTGTGGACTTAGAGAAATTTCATGAGATAGTATTGATACTTAGATTTTGTGTGTGCATAAATTTTGGCTAACATATAGCACAATATTGTATATGAGAGCCGTTGTATTATCATATTAATTTTCATAAATTGTGGTATAAATCAATAAATTGATTTAAAAGATATTAAAAGATTTTGTCAAGGCAAAAACATTATGATTAAATGTTTAGCAATATTTTTAAGGATAGTTTCTCAACAGTCTTCCCCGTATGGAGGACGATTATAGGCAATTCCAAGAGCGGTGCTCCTGGTCGTCTTCGGCACATTTGGGTGCTTGTGTGCCGCTGTGGCTAAGAGTGCTTGCGTGTGGTGTGGCCTTCACCAGTGTAGGGCTGTTGTTTGTGGAACCGGTCGAAGGTGTTCATGCCTTGTTGGTTGTCCCCCTGTTGTTGGGGTGTGTGCTGTGTTGGTTGTGTGTTTGGTCTCTTGTCTATGCACTGTGCTCTACTCAGTCGGCATTATTGCTTGAGCTAAGAAGATGTTCTGTGTGCCATGTTGCATCACTGGTTGAGCACTGCGACACTTATCTATGGTTGTTGTCAGCCTGGTGCTGGCTGGTTGTGAGCTCTGGTAAGGTGCTCCTTGAGTTCTTCTCTGTTGGTTCTAGCAGAAGTGAGTTTTCCCTATAACTGTGTTGTGCTTGTTTCTAGTTGTTGTTGCATTGCCCTCTAGGTTGAGGTGCATCGCTTGGTTGCCCTGTGTTCTGGTGATGTTTCCCAGAACCGTTTGTTGTTGTCATGGTAAGGGTTTCCCCCAGGACTGTTCCATGCTTGTTTTTTGTTGTTACTGTGCTGCGTCAGGGCCTGAGGTATGTTGTTGTTTTGGCTGGTGTGTTCTGGCAGGTTTTCCCAGAACTGTGCCTTGGTGGTTCTGGTGGAGGTTCTCCAAGGACCATCCTGCGTTGCTTCTGCAGTTCTACTTGCTGTGGTGTTCTCTCTGAAGGTCTGTGTCGTTTGGTCATTGTGTTGTGGATTCTGGTGAAGGTCCTTCCTAGGATCGCCCTTTGTTGTTTCTGGTAGAGGTTCTTCCCAGGAGTGTTCTGTATTCGTTTTGGGCTACCGTTGTGTTGCCCCTATGGCTTGAAGTGTGGTTTGGTTTGGTTGTTTATTCTGGTGAAGTTCTCCTAGGATGACTTTCTATCGTTCCTAGTGGAGGTCCTTCCCAGGGTTGCTTCGTGTTGTTTTGGTTGTCACTGCTCTCTCTCTCTCTATGGAGATGAGCTGTCGTTGTTACTGGTTGGACTTCTGTGTTATAGTTTGCTTGGGCAATTCTGGTCAAGGTGTTGTGCCCTTGGCCATGCATCTCGCTATTGTGTTGGCCAGCTTGTCTCGTTGTTCATTTCCATGTTTCTCGATTGTGCTGGTGGGACTTCGTATGCCCCCATGGTTCGGGTGGTATGCTTCGTTTCACTCTTCCAGCATGCTCTTGCAGATGGTGGTAAGTTGAGTGCAGTCATTGTCTAGATGGTTGTGCTTCCTCAGAAAGTGCCAATCTTGCATTATGGTTTTCTCTCTCTCTCGTTGGTGGAAGAGACTCGTTGCGTGTCTCCTTCCTCTACCTTTCATGGGTTTTTCGGGGTGGTGATACTCCACTATGGTGTTGTGTCACTAGGGTGCACATCATTGCGACCTTCTTGTGGAGTCATCTTCCCTTGAGTCATTTTTGGGTTGAGCTGCTCATTTCCCTCATATTGTCGCTTCCTTGTGGCACCATAGGTCAATGGACCTATTCGTACCGTTTGTCGTTGATTGTTTCTTGCTGCCTGCCTGGACAATTTGGTGCATTAGGTCCCTGTTGGTTTCATGCGAGGTAGTATCATTTTTTGTTGGGTTGCTTGCGTGAGCATTGTTTTGTTGTGCATTGGTTTTTCGTGGTTGGCCTTGCTCGTGCAAGTGTTATTTCGTTGTGCCTTGGAGGCTTTTCGTGTCGTCGTTTTGGTGTTTGGCCTCTCTATCAGTCGCGATAGAGATGGTGCTTCTTGCTCTTACGCGCTAGGGAGTTACTGTGGTCTTTTGCTCCGCATACGGCAAAGTCGGTGCTCCTTGTTTTGTATGCTTTTTGTAGCCGACATTGTTATTACGCTCTTGAAGTTGTCGGCTTTCCGTGTGCTTTTGTTGTGGGTTTCTAGTTGAGAGTCCCTTCGGTATGCCCTATGTCATCTCGAGCTGTTGGTGCGGTTGTGTGTACTGCACCATGAGCGTTCTCTTCGATGCTTTGCATTTTTGGGCCTCAAGGGCTAGGGTTGACGTGGCTTATTGTACCCTTTCAGGCTTACAGTTCTTTGTATGTGGTTTTTTGGCGGGTCTCTGTTGAAGTGTCCTTCCTGTTAGCTCGTGTTCTTTCGGCCACTGGTGCACTTGTGTTGCACTTTGCTTAGTTTTTGTGTTTGTGGTAGCACCGTGTGCTCGTGATCTAGTATTTCGGTTTTTTATCGTCTGGAGCCTTAGTGCATTGTGTTGTACTTGGGTGGCTCTGGGTGCAGGGTTTAGTGCCATGTGTTGTGTCGTGTGCCCTGATCGTGAGCTTCGTGTGTCGGTTCATGAGTTTGCTCAGTGTTGGGGGCATTGAGCTTTCCACCTTAGACACTTTGTACTAGCCTTTGCCTGTGGTTGCACTATTACTGCTGTGGGGTGGTTGCTTTGCTTTGCCTAGGTAGCCCTATCAGTGGTAGGCCATGGTTTTGTTGTGACCTGTGTCTAAGTTTTCCCTCTCGCTTTAGGAGCGAATGTGTTCGGTTGTGGTACCCTACTTCGGTTTAGGTCCCTCTGAGGTTGACATGTTGTGCTCGACCTCTGCAGTTGTTTCGGTTCTTGCATGGTTGTGCATTTTTTTTCTGATGGTTGGCATGTTGGTACCCGCTTTGAGCCTTGTGTGCGCGTGGCGGGTGTATTGCCAACTCTTCATTGGTTCTCCAGTTGTGCATGGTGTTGGTGAGTCTGGAAGCTGATGGCGGAGTCTCCTATCAGTTCTTCTGGTGACAGTGAGGGCTATTGGCTCGCTTGTACTCGACCACGTAGTTTGTCGATGTTGTGAGGTGCTCAGTTTTGACTTAACCTCAGACATCTTTCGTGCTTCCATTATGATATGTCATGTTGTGAAGCATGCAGTTTTCCAGTATTGTGGCTCCACATGCATTTGGTGTCCTTGTCGGACCACGAGGTAGGTTTGGGTGTGACCTAGTTGTGACAGTGGATGTCTTTTCGTGTGTTGAGGATTCTCCACGAGAGCGCGATGTTGCTCCGGTTCTCGTCGCTTCTCGGTTGGGCTGGTAACTGATGCTAGCTACTGCTAGTAGCGTGAGGCTATTCCTCTGAGTGTTGTGCTTGACCCTCAGGAATTTTTCCAGGTTGCTGTCGGCAGCTGTGTACTTTATCGAGTTTTGCTGGTGATGGAGTTAGTTGCTGACCAGCGTTTCTCGTGTTGCTATTGGCAACTGCATCCTCTGTCGGGCTTTGCTGGTGACAGAGTGGGTTGCTGAGCAGTGGGTCCCAACAGTGGGGTCTATTGGTGGCCACAGTTGTGCTGCTTTGTACTGGTGTTTCCTACTGTTCAAGTCGATTTTGTCATTGCTCAGCACCTGTGGGGTTGTTGTTCAGTTTGGACGCCTCACATGTGGCTAGAGTTAGTCGTTGTGTTTTCGATTGCGTGCTCCCTGTATGTTTAGAGCTCGTCAAGTGAGCCATTGGTTTTCCAGCTTTGTGTGCCCCGCGTGCATTTGGCGGTGCAGTTGTTGCCACAAGGAGGTCATGGTGAGACTTAGTGGCTTCTTCGCCCCTGTTCTCCCATTGGCTCGCGTGTTCCGTTTCGTCCCTCGGAATCTCTTAGGGCTTGCCCAAATTTTAAGGACGAAGTAGTTTTAATGGGGATAGAATGTAATTCTCGGCTTCTCGACTTTCCGTCCGGTTTGTTGGATGACTAGCCACTAACGCATCCAGGTTAGGCGACGCGTTAGTGTCACATTGTGGGTGTCCGACACAACAGTCATCATTGTCATGACCAGCTTGTGCGTCGCGTTCTTGTCACACCCGATTAGCGAGTCGCAACAGTGTTCTATCGCTTCGGTCATCTGAAGCCTGTCAGGGTGGCAGGCATGTCAGTACGACCTGTCGGGTTGTCGCGGGGTCCCTAGGGGATGCATTCTTGTCGCTATGAGTTGACCCATCACTTAAGGTTCTTAACGAGATGCGTCGCCTTGTCGCGACTTGGGTGTCGGAGGATTAAGGCCTTGGCCGGTGACCCTTCTTCCCTTTCTTCTTTCTCTTCCCTTTCCTCTCCAGCGGTGCTACGCTTCCCTCTCTTCCCTTTGTGTGCTTCAGGCGAGGAGGAGGGTCATTTTCATGTTCCGGACGTCGTGGAGCTTGCGTGGAGCGAGGAGGAGGTTTCCAATCCAATGTGAAGGGCCCCCAGTGGGTTTGTTTCTTCATTTAAGCTAGGGATTTCTTGTCCCCGTCTCGATCCAGGTGGATTGGGAGCCCCTTATGGTTTGTAGATAACATTTATTGATTTTCCATGCTCCCCTCCCCCGTGTGGTGTGTTTGTAGTGTGTGGGTGGCCCCAAGATGTAGCATCCCATGGGTCTGCCTCTTTGTTGGTGTCGTGACTGTGGTGCGTGTTGTGACACCATAAGAGGTGTCTACCTGGTCGAACGCGACCTTGTCACGACACCTTATCCCGTCGGAGTTGACAGCTGAGTTGGAAGCTAAGTTGGCGGACTCTAGAGCAGAGGGGAAAACAATTTTTGGATGGCGTCGAGTCATTTCTAGAGCTCTCTTGTCTGGGGTGAGATGCCGAGGTTGTTGAGGTGTTTTCTTTTCGACACGGCTCAGACAGTCCTTATTCTTACTGCCTGTCTCTGCGTTGCTTCCGTAGCCACATAGTGGTGCTACGCGTAGGGCCGCAACTTGGCCAGGCTGCCGTGGTGCATGCATTCTTATGGTGTTCTTTGGCGGCTCTGTCTCACTCTTCCGGGGAGGTTATAGGCAGGAGCCAGGCTGGCGAGCAGAGGGAGTGGCTGGTGTGTCCTCCTCTTAGCTGCTAGTGGCACTGGCTTGGTTGATGTTGTTGTGATGGTGTTTCCTCACGACGTTTCCATGTGTTATCTGTTGCCCTAGCTTGCACGGCGATTATAGTTGGTCGTGCCTAGTTTCCGTAGGCATCATTGGTCTGGCCTTGTTGGCCCGTACTTCTGGCGGTTCCCATTTCGGTGTTCTCTCGGTTTTGTTGTCCCGTTCTTGCTACTAGTCCATGGCGGCACCAGAGTGTGTGGTTTCCCGACCTCGGGGTGTGTTTGGGGTCTGGGGTTGTTCTGCTTGTCGGCCCTCGACCTTGTGGAGGTGTGAGGTGGCAGTGCTTGTGGTGAGACGTCCTTCTCACATGGTTGCTCCGTGGACTCCGTAAGACCCCTGTCTCGATGGGCATACCAACACTTGTTTCCATGTTGTGCCTGACTCCGTTGGTTTCTGTAGGAGTCGTTTGTGTGTCACAACCCTTGGTTGGTGGTCGTGGCGTTGCATTGTTATGTTTTGCTTCTTTGTAGTATCCTACTGTAGGTGTTCCTCGCTTTACAATTTTCTGTGTAGTTTCCTATTTTCAGAGTTCCTGCTACTCTGGCCATTGAAGGACTGGTAAACCCTATTGGGCCTTGTTCGCGAGGCTCACTCCCCCTACTTCCTTCATTTAGGGGCTTGTGATCGCGGGTGATCGGTGTCGATGGGTTGCGGAGGCGGCCGTGGCACCATGCGCTGTCAGTAGCAGTGTGAGCGAGTGTTGTGAGCTGTTGTACCTGAGTGAGTTGAGAGTTGGGCTTTGCAAGTTCTCGGGGTATGCCCCTTAAGGACTGCACCTTTCTTCTTGTACATGTGCTTTTACTTGGGACATGTGTACAAACTTTTATATATTGTATATCTTGTTATAGTTAATTAAATTTAGTACATATCTCACTAGACTATTTCTTCTAACCCTTTTGGGTCTTCGGATCCGTGGGTTGCAGCGTGAACTTTGGGGTCCCTGGCGGGGGGTCGTAACATCCACACACATACACAGTGTGAGAACAACACTCCTAAGTCTTGTAGAAGCACTCAAAGTGTTCATGATTAAGTTTAAAAGTGAAAAACAAATTCACATGAAGATCAGAGTGAAGGGAGACAAATCCTCGAACACCAATCCTTCGGTTTTGTCAAATTTCCTCTGGACTATTTTAATTGAACTCTGAATCTTCAGATTTTGAGAGTTGAAGTCATGTTTCAGATCTTCTTGCACGAACCCATCATCTGCATGTGCTCCTCAGCCAATCTGACTTGAACTCCCTCAAATCAGCCTCAATTCTCTATAGTCTGTTTTAAATCTAATTTACAGAGAAATTCAGATCTGAGTTGAAACTGTTAAGTTCTTCCACAGATGCTGAGCTTCATGCTTTTGCTCTTGCACTGGCTTCCTCTTCCACCTTCATTTAGATCTATTTCTTCTTCTTAGCTCTGTTGCTTCTCTTTGCACAACTGCTCCTTCTTCCTCTGCTACTCTTCTCCTTGATTTGCTCCTCTTGCAACACTTTAACACTCTCTTTCTATGCTTGGCCCTGATCCCCACATTCTCCGTGATGGATGGCTGCTCTAGATGAGATAGAAGGCTTTTTTTAGCCTCAATGCACTCCCTTGTACGTGGGAGACATGTGCACAGAAACCTAGGGTTCACCCATGGTTGCCACATGTACAAAAGTCCTTCTCCTTATTGCCACATGGATGAAAGGGTATTTTGGTAATAATAGAGTCTCCCAAAAGTCTATAGAGATAAATCACACCCTTTGGAAATCATACCCTCTACGTTTCTGAGTTTTCATGCAATGTGCGTCAACACAAATTTGCATGTGTGTCGACACAACTGACTAAGTATCAGTTCCAATTTACTATGAGGAAACAAGAGTCGACCTGATTAACAACTAGTGTCGACCTCTTGTGTTTTTCTTCGGACATAGCTCACTGGATGGGTAATGTGTGTCGACCTGATTGATGACTTGTGTCGACGCAACTGTGACTTTGTCCTTCAAGAGCTTACTAGGCAGACTATGTGTGTTGACCTGATTTTCAACTTGTGTCGACACAACTTTTACAAAATTTTGTAAACCTCTTTATATGAAGTTTGAACCATCAAACATGTCATTATCATTAAAATATGAAATATTAATTATCAAAAATATGTTGTTTAGTCATCGTTATAATATGTACAATATGTCATCATCAAAATCAAAGTATAGTGTTTAGACATCATCAATGTACAATATGTCATCAAGTATGAATGTTTAGACATCATCAACATGTGTATATTGTGTCATCATCAAAACACACAACTGAACAATCTTCCCCTTTTTGATGATGACAAAACATGACAACATTCTTTCACAGAATACAAAGTTTCTCCCCCTTTTTGACAACATAAAATAGAGTGGAACATGATGTGTAATCAAAAGTTCTGTAGGAACAAACTCTCCCCCTTAATCAGTGACAAGTATATTGACCCTATTTTCATAGCACTCTCCCCCTGTGATGATACCAATTGAGTCTTTGATTTAAAATAAAGTAGATTGTGTAAGAGGGGAGAAATAAATTGATACCAATTGATGATGTAGGAACCTAAAAGCACAAGGATGTGTACCAATGGATATCAATTGTTAGACACCAAATGAATAAGTAAGAAGGGTGAGAGCACAATGATATCAAAAGAAATGATTGCACAAATTGTTCGTCCAAGGGTATGAGCAAGAATGGTTTGAGAAATGAGACAAGTTTCTCCTCCTAAATAAAAAAATTGAATCTCAAGTAGCATAAAGAGTCTGAAAGGCAGAGATCTGCATTTGACATGAATATGAATGTTTTTTGGTTAAGAAGAAGTAGCATGATGGGTTAGTCAGAGGAATATCAAGGTACATTAATGTATTAATATGTGAGAGACAATGATAATTGTACATTTCATAATGTGCACCAAGGGTTGAAAATGAAGATGAGTTTTGATTTAGTTTAAATGTCAGTTCTTTATCATCAAAAAAACACTTCAGAATTTTATTTACAAATGTGATACGGTGCTTTGTCCTAACTTGAGTTTTCAAGAATGTATATGAATAGAAAAATCAAAGTTTTGATGTTAACATAATGTAGAATAATAAGTTAACACTCTTGAACAACATGATTTCTATTTCAGGTTAGCTGCACTCTATACACTATTTTCTTTTCTATTCATTTTAATCTTTTGAAACATTTCAGGAGATTTAGAAAAATGGTTTAATCCATACTTTCCTAGTACAAGCATACACACTTACTCAGTGCAAGAATGCTCGACTACTCAGCATGTTAACCATTTGATTGCCTCTTTTTAACTAGAGATAACTTAGTAATACCTTTTGACTCAAGCTTCAACCACGTCTTAGGTGAAGGAGCGTGGTTACTCAGTATACTAATCATTGCTCTGCAATTTCCTTAAAATGTTCTTTTTCCTAAAAATTTTATTTCAAGATTTTTTAATTGAGTGACAGGTAGCTTTTTACCTTAATAGATCATGGTCTTGAGTTGTTAAAATTTTATTCTTAGCATTTGTTAAAAGTAAAACTTCAATTTTTCTTTTGATATAAAACTCAAGACAACTCATGTGTCTAATTAAAGTGTTTTGCAATAAAAGCCTAAAATGACATTCGAGAATAATGATAGACACATGACTCTGGATCTTATTTCTCATTTTCATGATTAATCCAAGAACACAAAAAATTTCTGGTAATTAATCATTATTTCTCATATGAAATTATCAATGGAACATTGATTAGATTTATGGAGCATGAAGAAGTCAACTACCAAGTCAGGAGATTTGTTGATGATAAGGATTTGAGAAAGTGAAAACGATTGATTTGCATCAACAAAACACCACAATAGATTCAGACATGTGAATTCTTAAAATGGCAAGTCAAAGAGCGTTATCATGCTGATTTGAATCAGGAAATGAATGGAAACAAATTTTTAAGCATGAATTTTAGTCGATATTATCATCATGATTCAAGAAAGAATCAGCTCCCCCTGAAGATGAATAGTTCCAAAAAATTTAGATGATGATGTGTCGACATTAGATCCTCAGTGTGTTGACATATGAGCAAGAATTCTTAAGCACAAAGTAGCAGTGAGCAACTGGGGTTGACACATGAGCAAATGTATGTCGACATGATTATGATAAAAAATAATATTTTTGAAAATTTCAGTTTTAATAAAATTTGACATTTATTGGCAGTTGTTCAAAGACCTTTTATCTTTTTTTTTTTTAATTTACTCCCCCTTAGCATGTGCATGATGTGTAAAAGTTTGAAAATAACTTAACCATGATTATGCACAGGATTCATGGATACATGTAACGACCCTCCTTATACCGGTACAATTATACCAATTCACATCGATATAAAGGGCGTCATTATAGTGGGACATTTATCCAACACTATACAATAGATTGAGACGTACATGAATAACAATTGAGTACATCGGAAATAAATAAATATTCTCATTCCATCATCATCACATAATTCATAGTCTATATAGCAATAAAAGAAATAACAATGACCACATTATTACATGTCCAAATGAAATACATTGTCCATCACATTTGATTACATACTATGAAAAAGAAAGTAACTGGGTAGCAATGTCCACAAGTGAAGCTACTTCTCACACTCAGAGTCGCTCCTCACTATGTCCTCCTCAAGTACGGGGACACATGTCTCACCTGTACGCCAAAGCAAGTATGAGTCTTCTAAAAAGACCCAGCAAGCAATCCAAAGATAGCACCCTTACACATATTACATACACATGCTATCTTTCAAACAGTAAGGAAATACATGGTACATGTTTCATATCAATTAAACAATTAAACATGAACAACCTACGCATGCTTTCTACACATAATATATAACATGATTCATATTGCTAATCACATCTCATATCAATCATATTCTTAATCAAAAAAAGCATGGATTTTAGTACAAGGAAACTAGCAATCCTAGCATGGTATCTAGCTATTTTAACATGTTTTTGAACACATATGCACAACTTTAGCTTGCTTTTTTAATATAAATAAATCACATTTACACAAGTTCACATATTTTCACATGCTAGCACATTTACATTACACTATCACATGTTCACTTTTCACATATTCACATTTCACCATTTTTACACTTATTTTCCGTGACACATAGTCCGAACCACCATAAAGAAGGACACACATCACATACACATACCCGTCACCTAGGCAATATAGTGATGAATCTTGGTTAACTGCGCAGAAGTGGGAGAAGCCCTCTCCACCCTAACCAGTGGTACTTGTCCACCTCCAGGATTTCATCTGAATGCCCATAGGATATCACACACATTGAGCCTTTCCATAGGGACTTTACTACAGTACGGCTCCACAGCCTTCTATGGTAGTAGTGTCAATCTCGGCACAATTTACACATTATCACATAATCACATGTTCTCAATTATTTAAATACATTTTAACCCATTCACTTTTGACAATTAAACATGCTTTAGTTTATCTAACATAATGTTACTATTTCATAGTAGTAAATTTAATTATAACAATGCTTAATCATCCTATAAAACACTAAATCTTTACATAGTTTAATTCGCATACACTTAATCATGGTTTAAGACCCTCATTCAAAGCAATTAGTATCTACCGTTACCAAAATAGTACGCAATTTCATACTTTATATGGTTAATATGTCACATGCCTAATTTTTCAGATTTTTCGGAATTGTAAAAAAAAATTTAACAATTAAAATAGATTTCACGCAGATTTATCAAGAAATTCACTTAAGCATGGTTCAGAGCAATAAAGTTGGTTCTAACAGTTCTGAAACCTGAAAACAGTAATCATAAGAACATTGAAAAATTTTAAAACCTTAACATGCAACGAAACTATTTAATTAGAATTAAACAGGGGCAATTCATTCTTAACTCACCATAACAGGAATTTCATTAATTTAAACTATACACAGAAATTCGACATACCCTCATGATATGACCTACTAAACATACATTATCAACAGTAAATTTTACAGTATGCATAGACAACCATAAGTATGAAAATCACAGCACATAGCTCAAGTACATATTTCAGCAAAAACTTGAAGAACTTGGCGGCAATGGCCTTGCCGCCAACATGGGTTAAAGGCGCACGATGTTGCCGCCAACTCAAGATCATGACAGCAACAAGCTTGCCGTTAATATCCTATCTACAGAAGTGCAGACAGAACGCACATAACATGGAGAATTTGGGTTTCCAAGACACGAGGAAAATCAATAAAAATGCCTAGGACCTAAAGGATATGTGTAGGGATGAAATCCCTCGATTACTTGACTTTGAATAAATCTCTAATGGTTTAATTAGGTCGAAGATGCTCTCCTCGACCAAGCCAAGAAGATGCACAAACCCCTCCTGAATCCAGTCTTTGAGTCTGCACAGGGAATTCTCCGGAGTCGGGGAAGCTTCCTCAATGTAAGGTCTACCTCCCAGTCGATGAAGATCGCCGGAAGAGGCACATAATCGCTAGATCAAACTCGCCAAAGTTCAGGTTTTTACACTAAAAGCCCTAGGTTTTCCCAAAGCCAAAAGACTTAACTTGGTCGAATCTGTGGGTTTTATAGAGCTTAAGGGTCGGGGTACGCATTAGGTTAAGTTTCCTACTGTTAGAGCTAGGTTTCCTAATCCGGAACCGCAAGAAACACAGCCATTTCCAGATCTGAAATCACAGCAAAAACTGGGAAATAAATGGCCACTTTGCTGCCGTAACAAGAAGTCAGCGTCCATCGATCTGGACGTCAACATGAAGTCAACGGCACACTGGTTGTCGTTAACCTGCCCTTAACATCAAGGGATGTGGACATTAACTGGGATTTCGGGCAGATAACAAAAAACATCTATTATCATACATACACCATATAATTACATATAATATGCACTACATTATTTAAATACAATATACACAGAATTATATAAGACAATATATACAAAAATAAACATGTATATATATATATGCACATAAGCAAATACATAATTATAGTATACACAAAATCAAATAAGCACAATCATAATAAAGTTCGAGTAAAATGAACATAGTTTAAGGGCCTTACACCCTCTCCCCCTAAAAGAAAACTTCATCCTCGAAGTTAGAATGAAAACACTAACCAAACAAATGTGGACACTTCTTTTTCATGGCGCCCTCAAGCTCCCAAGTAGCCTCCTCCCGCGAGAAATTCTGCCAAAGCACCTTCACGAAGGTAATGCTCTTGTTCCTGAGATGCTGAAACTTCCGGTCTAGGATAGCTATTGGTTGCTCTACATATGACAAGTTTGGCTGAATCTCCATGGCTCGTGACTAATAACATGCGACGGATCTCGCATATACCTCCTAAGCATAGATATGTGGAAAACTGGGTGAACACTGGCTAACGCTGGGGGTAAAGCTAGCTCATATGCCACGGTGCCCATCCGCCTGAGAATCTCAAACGAGCCAATGAATCTAGGACTCAACTTGCTATGCCTGCAAAACTTGACAACACCTCGGGTAGGCGAAACCTTAAGAAAAACATGCTCGCCAACCTCGAACTCCAAATCCTTCCTTCTATTGTCGGCTTAGCTCTTCTGCCTATCCTGCGCCGCAACAAGCCTCTACCTGATAAGCTAAATCTTATCTGAAGTCTCCTGCACCAACTCCGGACCAATCAACTGCCTATCGCTTGTCTCCTCCAAGCACAAAGGTGATCTACAAGGTCGCCTATACAGAGCCTCAAACGGAGCCATACCAATGCTCACATGAAAGCTGTTGTTGTAGGCGAACTCAACAAGAGGTAAATGACGCTCCCAATCACCCTTCCAATCAAGCACACATGCTCTCAACATATCCTCGAGCATCTGGATAGTCCTCACAGACTGGCCATCTGTCTGGGGATGGAATGCTGAAGTAAGCTTCAGCTGAGAACCCAAAGCCTCATGAAGACCCTGCCACAGCCACGAGGTAAACCTCAGATCTCGGTCAGAGATAATGAACTTCGGCACACCATGCAACCTCACAATGCTACTAACATACAGCCTAGCCAAACTCTCCATAGACTACTTATTCTTCATAGCCAAGAAATGCGTCGTCTTGGAGAAACGATCAACAATCACCCAAATCAAGTCATTGCCCTTCGCTGATCTGGGCAAACCCGTCACAAAATCCATAGTGATTGCTTCCCACTTCCATAGCGGTATCTCCATCTTCCACATAAGGCCCGATGGTCGCTGACGCTCGGCCTTCACTTGCTGGCATACCAAACACCTAGATACAAACTCGGCCACATCCTTCTTCATACCAGACCACCAGAAAGATCTCTTCAAATCCTCGTACATCTTGGTGTTGCCTGGATGAATAGAGAATCTCGACCTGTGAACTTCTTCTAGAACATGCTCACGAACATCCACGACATCAGGAACACAAACTTGGTGCTAGAATCTAATAACACCGTCCTCATCTCGAGCAATTCCTGCCTTGCCGACCAACTTCTAAAGTCTAGGATCAGCCTTCTGCTGCTCGATCACCTCATCCAGAATAGTGGACCAAATAGACAACTGAGCCACGAAAACTTGACACAAAAGTGGCTCTAACTTAGTTATCACACACGTTGCATCCTGAAGCATCATCCAATCTTGCTGGAGTAACGATCTCTTCCTGCTGAGAGCATCCGCCACAACATTCACCTTCCCTAGATGATACTGAAGCTCGAAGTCATAGTCCTTAAGGAATTCAATCCATCTCCTCTGCCGCAAGTTCAACTCCTTCTGAGAGAAGAGATACCTCAGACTCTTGTGGTCAGTGAACACCTCGAACTGGACACTATAAAGATAGTGTCTCCAGATCTTCAATGCATGAACCACTACCACAAGCTCTAAATGTTGGGTCGGATAGTTACGCTCATGCTCCTTTAACTGGCGAGAAGCATATGCAACTACCTAACCATGCTGCATCAACACACAGCCAAGACCAATCTGAAATGCATCTGAGTAGATGGAAAAACCCTCTGCACCACTAGGCAAGATCAACACAGGTGTAGATGTAAGCCTCTTCTTCAACAACTAGAAACTACTCTCACAATCCTCAGACCACACAAACTTCACACCCTTCCTGGTTAGCTTAGTCAAAGGTACGGAGATAGATGCAAAACCTTTAATGAATCGCCTATAATAGCCTGCTAAACCAAGAAAACTCCGAATCTCCGATGGGGTCCTTGGAATCTCCCAATCTAACACTGCCTGGACCTTCGCCAGATCAACTACAACTCCAGTGCCTGAGGTAACATGCCCAAGGAAATGAAGCTCGCGCATCCAGAAATTGCACATGCTGAACTTTGCATACAGCTTGTGCTCTCGGAGAACCTCTAGAACAACCCTCAAATCCTCACGGTGTGTAGCCTCATCTGGAGAATAGACTAACACATCATCAATGAACACCACTACAAAGCTATCAAAATATGGTCTAAACACCCTGTTTATGAGATCCATGAATGCTGTAGGGGTGTTGGTCAGACCAAATGGAAGCAGAAGAAACTCATAGTGTCCATAACGAGTCCTGAATGCTGTCATGGACACATCCTCACCCTTAATCCTCAACTGGTGATAGCCGGACCGCAGATCAATCTTAGAAAACAATGATGCATTCTGCAGCTGGTCAAATAAATCATCAATCCGCGGTAAGGGATACATGTTCTTCATTGTCACCTGGTTGAGCTTCCTGTAATCAATGCACTGTTGTGTCCCTGGTTTTGATGATGTCACACTTGAAGTATAAAACATACATATTTGATAAACAGTATTTGCATTACAGGTACAATTCAGTTACAACAATGAATGTTCGGATAAGGTCGACGCTATCGGGAACATAAGTCGACACTACCTGTCTCTGGCTATCATGATGAAGAGATTTGATCGAGTCAGGTCAACGCTATTCAGAAAGCATGTCAAAACCAGAGTGGTTACAAGTCCTTCTGAGCGGTTGTAATCTAAGAAGGTCGACACTTAATGATGGTAAGGTCGACACTAAGCAAGGGCATAATCCACTGTGAAGTAAATTGAAGCTAAGGTCGACACTAGATGGACCTAAGGTCGACACCAGTTGTTTGTTAAGACTTATGTGTGTGTGTGTGTCGACGCTAAACCTTGGAAGTGTCGACACTACTACCCTTAGAATTTTCAAGAGAACTGAAGCCATCACGCGTGCACATAATCCAAGGCCAAGCGACAGGGATCTCTTTACACGTCAGCTGTTCTCGAAGGTGCCAATGTTTGATGGCAAAAAAAAATTCTCCACTTTTTGGTGAATCTGTTGAGGGGCCCACTGCACAGAATCTTGTGCAAGCAGATAACAAAAAGGGGAGTGCTTTGTTTGGTTACGAAGAGGAGAGCTTGCAAAAAACCAACAAAAATAAAAATTACAGAGCATCACAAAGTAAGGAGATCAGAGGTCTTGTGTTCATCTACGAAGATGCAACTTCAGATTGGAGCTACGATCAGACAGATGCATTTGCTAAATCAAGCAAGAATCGGAGCTTCGAAAAGCCTGTGCTGAGCCTTCAAGAACAGAGGATTAGAAAGCTTCTCCAACATCGATTCCTCAATCCAATTGGAACAAAGCTCATAAGGAATTCATCTAAAGAGGGATCGAATTTGAAGACCAGAAATATTGCAATTCACATTTGCATCCTGAGCAAGGAGTTTCGAAGTTTTTCAATTGCTTTTTGGCACCTTTTGGATTTTTATCTTTTCAATTTAATCTGAGAAGTTGAATTGTGTGCTACCTGCTTCTTTGTGAAGTAGATTGAATTGATCAGTCTCAGGTTGTGATTGGATCAATTGAGTTGAAGCTATGTATCATCGGTGTACTCAAGTTGTGAGTCAGCGAATGTGAAGAAGCTGCAAATCAGCAGGTGTTTGAGAACTTCCTTCAGGAGTTCTTATAGGGGTACCTCACTGTTTGGTGAGGGGTGGATGTAGGTCTCCTCATTGAAGCCGAACCACCTTAAAATTCTCTTCTCCTTTGTGGTTTGTGCCCTTCTTGCATCGTGAATTGAGCATCGTAGTCGCTTGATCATAATAGGAATTTCTAATTGCTGATATGTGTTTAAAAAATTCTAAAGATTCTCTATTCACCCCCCCCCCCCCCTCTAGATAATCTTTCTTCACACAACACGTGGTATCAGAGCCTGGTTCCCCAATTAATTTGGTTTCACGACCAGGAGAAATTTGTGTATGATGGACTCTAGGGGTTATATTGTTGAGGGTCATTCTGAGAATAGACTACCCTATTTTGATGGCACTAATTATGCGTACTGGAAAACTCGTATGCAGGTTTTCTTGCGAGCTCAAGACCATAAAATATGGAGAGTGGTGAACAACGGACCTTATGAGCTGTTGAAGATGAAAAGAAGTGGACTCCAGAAGAGATCAAGAAGTCAAATGCGAATTGGAGTGCAATGAACATTATGCAGTGCTCACTGCATCCAACTGAATTTTCAAGAGTCTCATCGTGCTCAAGTGATAAAGAGATCTGGGATCGCCTTATGGTAATATACGAAGGCACATATGAGGTAAAAGAAACTAAGACTAACATGTCAGTTTCTGAATATGAGGCATTTCGAATGAAGCATGATGAAACCATCTTATGGCAGATTAACATTGCTAACAAATGGACTAAGAAATTTGGGTAAAATTTACACTGATAAGGAATTGGTTAGAAAAATTCTTTGATCATTAACACCCATCTGGCATACTAAAGCTACTATTATTGAAGAATCTAGAAACTTATCCACAACTACTGTAGATGAGTTGATAGGTTCCTTAATGACATATGACTTGGGGTTGAAAAGGACTGAGGATGATCTGAAGAAGAAGAAGCCTCTTGCTCATAAAGCAAGTCCTAGCACAAGGGAGGCTACCGAAGACAGTGAATCATCCACCTCTGAAGATGACTCAAGTGAGTTTGCATTGATGACCAGGAAGTTCAGGAAATTTTTGAGAAAAGAAGGTAAGGGTTTTCGCAAAAAGAAACCATACAACAACAACTTGTCAAAACCCAAAGTAAATACAAATAAAAAAATGACAGAATTGTTTGTTACAATTGTAGGAAACCAAGACATGTCAAGTCAGAATGTCCTGAGACTCAGAAGAAAACTCAGCCCAGATGGAATAAGAACAAGCAAAAGCCCATTGTAACGACCCTCCTTATACCGATACGGTTACACCAACCCACATCGGTATAATGAACACCACTACAGTGGGACATCTACCCAACAAAATCGATAGACTGAAATGTACACAAATATAACACATAACAACGGAAAAGAAAGAGTCAAATGTAATTTCTTTTTCCATCATCCACATTCTATTCACAGTCCATATAGAGGAAAAGAAGCTAAACATTTAATAACTGAGAGACGAAAATAAATACATTGTCCACATTGTCTGAACTGAATTACAAAATTTTCCTTTATCACATACTACGAAAAATAAAAAGTACAATGCCGAAACTCCACAAGATCTCCTACTCCCGCTCCGAGTCACTTCTGACTATCTCCTCAGATGAAGTAGAAATCTCTGCACCTGTACGCCGAAGCAAGAGTGAGTCCAACAGACTCAGCAAGTAGCATCCACTCACATTAAACATACATATGCCACATGGGTTATTCACATTTTCATATAGCACGAGTATCACATAAGTATGTACTTGAATAAACTTTTAAAGAAAACCTAAACATGATTTCTACAACTTACCACACATGATAAATGACTTGTAACAAAATTTCAACAATTTAAAACCTATCACATACTTTCTACACATTCTTCTACACGCTAATCTAAGTCTCACTTACTCACAATTATAATCTAAGACAATAGTTAACTTGAACATGGAGTCTACACATATTACAAGAGATATTCCTAGCATGGATTCTATAATCATTTTCACATCTATACACAAGAATAGCTTTCTGTTGACATGGATATGACACGTTCATATAATGAATTATCATCTTTACATGCTATTCTATTGATTTATAATGTCACATGATCATTTACACAATTACACAATTTACACATTCATTTTTCACATAAACACAAGTTCACACATTATTATATGCCATGACACATAGTCCAAACCACCTCTAGAAGGACACACTTGTCACATCAAACACATATCTATCATCTAGGCAACACAATGATAGACCTTAGTTACTATGCAGAACCGGGAGAAGCACTCTCCACCCTAACCAGCAGTACTTGTCCGCCTCCAGGATTTAATCCCAATGCCCATGGGATATCACACACTATGAACCTTTACATGGGGACTTTACCACAGTACAGTTCCTCAGCCCTCTAAGGTAGCAATGCCACTCATTAGCACATTTACACATTTTCTCAAATCTTTTAACACACACTTAATGCACAATTTTAACACATCCATTACATTCTCACACATTCACATACTTCAGTATTAACTAGCATGGTACTACTGTTCTCAGTATAAAGAAGATTCGAAACAAGTCTAATCATGCTGAAATTAGCAGATTTTATTAACAACCATATTAACGTGTATTAATTGATCAATGCTCACATAAAACTAACATATATAGTTATTGTCATCATTTCAGTACGAAACTTTAATCACAAACTTCTTACAGGTTACCCATCATGCATATCAAATTTCGCATTTTTCTGAATTAAACACAAATTATGAAAATTCTAACAGTGGTATTATACAAGGTAAACATAGTCAACTAACATGGATTTTCATTGTTCAGACACACAACTCATTCTACACATGGATATTGAAAGTCCTAAACATATGTCAATTTCTAGGAATTTAACTGTTTCCACACTATTTATCCGAATTTCTACACTAATAAAACATGCTTACTAGTTTACCATTTAGAAAGTGTAATAATTTATATAGATATCAGAAATTTCCCAAATTCCTACAGCATGAACTAAAACCCATAAACATTGTACAGAAATTTTATGACACTTGGATTCCCACATAGATTGCATAAAAGAAATTTTACAAGATCAAAATCCGTCAGCCAGACATTTCATAAATTCTAGTAATTGAAGCATTCCACCAAAATTCATAAAATCTCACAACATACTCCAACATAGATATTTACATATCATATAAAATTCACCATATATATCCTCATGCGAAAAATCCCGAAAATTAGATCATACAGGTCAAACATCCAAATTGTTGCAGTCTAGCGAACTTGACGGCATAAAGGTGGCCGTCTATCATGTTAACGGCAACAAATGTCGCTGCCAACTCAAGATCATAATGGCAAGGGATCCCACCGTTAAGTTCCTCTCTGTGCAAAACACAGACTGCACGTCAGAACTTGGTGAAATTGGGGATCCAGGACTCGAATAAAAATCCATAAAATACCTAGGACCGACTAGACATATGTAGGAGTGATGTGAAAGGGTTACTTGCCTTTGATAAAATCCATAATCAATGAATTAAGTCGGAGAAGCCCTTCTCGGCCCGAGCCAAAAAGCCTTCAAAACTCCCTCGATCCGAGTTCTATGATGGTCTTTAGGGTCCACCGGGGTTGGGAAGATGATCCTTGATGTCCAGCCTTCCTTCCAGTCGCAGAAGATCACCAGATGAAGCCTCTAATCGCCGAATTTCCGAGCTCAAAAATTGGGTTTTCGTACAATGGACTAGGGTTTTGACTCAAGAGCCAAAAAGGGTTAGATCTGGCCGGGGATGAGGTGTTTTATAGAGCTAGGGTCGGAGACGTATTTGGGTAAGGTTGGGTTACCGATGGGGGACGGTTACCATAACAAGGGGCGAAGATTTCGGGGGCGTTTCTGGATCTGAAAACACAGCAGATCTGGCATATTAACGTCAACATCACTGGCTGCCAGTATGGAGTTGGCGTCCATCGATATTGCCGCTGACTAACCATCAACGTCAACTCTTGTTGACGCCAACAGGTCGTCTGCACACACTTAAAACTACAGAAACTTTATGTACACCACACATGTATATATATATATATATATACATTTAATCTACAATGCACATATTAAAATAATATGTATTCATGCAATGTAGACAAGTAAATACTATGCACAATAAAATTTTTACATCGATGTCATACATTTATACATACATAAGCAATCACCTAAAGATGAAAAATCAAGGGCCTTACAGCCATGATCGATACCTGGAGTGAGCAAGAAGAATATGAAGAGGAAGAGAGCTCAGATGCTGAGGATACTCATTCAAAGCTTTGTTTGATGGCCATAGAAACCGAAGAAGAAGAAGAAGAGGTAAGTTCATTGTTCAAAGACTTTAGTTTGGATGATTGGTAGCATGTTTACTTCGAACTCTTAGACCAGTATGATGCTCTTAAAAAGGAAAATAAAATGCTTAAAAAGAAACTGAAACACTCTTCACAGAACACTTTAATTGAAGAAAAAAAAAAAGAATTTTCCCAGGAGATACATGCTCTAAAAGAGGTTGTAAATGAACTGAAGAGTCAGAATATTGAGAGTCTTGAGGAAATAGCTCTTGCATCTGAAAAACATGCTGCCCTACATAGTGTCATCATTGAACTGAAAAAGGAAGT
Source organism: Colocasia esculenta (assembly GCA_014218235.1). Taxonomy (NCBI): domain Eukaryota; kingdom Viridiplantae; phylum Streptophyta; class Magnoliopsida; order Alismatales; family Araceae; genus Colocasia; species Colocasia esculenta. The sequence goes on from CM024760.1 coordinate 133,662,853, forward strand.
TGAAGTTCTACAAAATGAAATAAACAAAAGGCAGGAAGATCTTTTAAAATTCGTAAGCGGCAGGAATAATCTTGAAGTTCTTCTAGGCACAAGAGTGAACTTCAACAAAGAGGGGTTAGGCTTTAATCCCACAAAGGAAAATGAAGTAGGACTGAAAACCATAACATTCATTTCTTCAAAAACTTCTGAGGCTTCTACTTCAACAAGACAGAGAAATATGAAAAACAAAAAGATACAAAACAAGATGGAAAAGCTAATATGGTGTTTTGCAAAGAAACAAATAGAAGAAAGAAAACAAAATTTGAAAATGAACAAGTTCTTCAAAGGAACAAAAAGCTAAAATCACATGCCTGGCAAGGTCGACAATACACCAATGATAGGTCAACACCATTATTTAGAAAACCACAAAAACTGGGAATCTGGACAAATAATAGGTCAACATCATCTCAAACCATGTCTCACGCCAAGTCGGCACATGGGCAATCAAGATTCACTTACTTTAATTATAAATAATGGTCGAGATAGAATCATTCAGGTCGACACTATCCCTTCAGAGTGTCGACACATGGTTATGATTTTGTGAGAAGAAATGAAACCCAACATCCTGAAAGGCTGCGGAGTTAAACCAAGTTTAGATCCTACTCTGAAAATGTGGAGAAAAAGCCTAACATAAATGTCATAAATGGAAATACCTCAAAACATCATAACTTCAAGAACAAGGATAATATTGAGGTGAACAAACAACTCTGGATTCCAAAAAGCCTGCTTTCTTGTGTTCATGATTATGGAGGTATTGTGGGACCCAAATGCACTTGGGTTCCAAAGAATCTTTTTTGATTGTGTGTGTGCAGGTATGTCTTATAGCCAAGAAGAACTTGTGGTACTTAGACAGTGGTTGTTTAAGACATATGACAGGGGACAGTGAAAAGTTCTGTCTTTTATCTGAGAAGAAGGCTGGACATGTCACATTCGGAGGCAACAACAAAGGTAAAATCATTGGTTCAGGTAAGGTTTGTAGGAATCTATCCAACTCAATTGATGGAGTACTTATGGTGGAAGGTCTGGAATATAATCTTTTGAGCATAAGCCAGCTATGTGATAAAGGACACAAGGTAATGTTCGATTCTTTGGGTTGCACTATCTTTGAACCGAATTCTGATATTGTTAAGTTCACCGTAAAAAGAGCAAATAATGTGTACATGGTAGATCTTGATGATTCTGAAAACACCAACCTGTGCTTAACTGTAAATAAAATTGACTTAGCCTACTTGTGGCATCGTAGACTAGGTCATGCTAGCTATAGTATGCTTCATAAGTTGGCCAAGTTCAACATGGTTAGAGGCTTTCTTGAAATTCCTTTCAAAAATAATTTGAAATTGTGTTAAGCATGTTCTCAAGGTAAGCAAGTAAGAAAATCCTTTAAAAGTAGATCAGAAAGTCAATCCACTAAACCTTTTAAGCTTATTCACATGGACTTGTTTGGTCCCACAAGGAAAAACATACTAAATGGGAAATGATTTGGATATGTCCTTGTTCATGACTTTTCCATATTTACTTGGGTTTTCTTTCTTGCTCATGAAAATGATGCTTTCACAGAATTTCATGAATTTTACAAAAATGTTTTACAGGAAGGAAAATTTAGCATTGTTTCCATTATGTCTGATCATGGTGGTGAGTTTAAGAATGCTGATTTTGATAATTTTTGTAGGAAAGAAGGACTTTCCGCAAGTTTTCATCACCAAGAACTCTTGAACAAAATGGAGTGGTGGAAAGAAGAAATAGGACCTTGTGGAGATGGCTAAAACCATGTTAGCGGAAAGTGGTCTGCCAAGGAAGTTCTGGGCTGAAGCAATAAACACCTCATGTTATATAATAAACCATGCAATTGTAAGACCTTTCTGCAAAAAGACTCCATATGAACATTTGAAAGGTAAGAAACTATCGATTGCACATTTTAGAGTTTTTGGAACAAAGTGTTTCATTTTGATTAACAACAAACATGACTTGGATAAATTTGAGCCCAAAAGTGACTTGGGGATATTTCTACGTTACTCTGAACATTCAAGAGCTTATAGAGTGTTCAATGTAAAAGATCAAACTATTCTAGAATCACCTCATGTCACCTTTGATGAATTTAATTTTGATTCATGCAGGGAAAAGCGATATGGGGTGTTTCTAGAAGGAGAAAGTTCCAAAGAACATGAAGAAAAGGAAGATGCAACCAAATAGAGCTCAGATCACAGTGAAGCACAAGGATCAGTAAATGAATTCAGGGAAAAAGTTGGAATGAACATTAGAATGCTGACAGATCATCCACAGGAGAGCATAATTGGTAATCTACTTGATCCTCCTAGAACTAGGTCTCATTTTAAAGCAATTTCAGAACTTGATCAAATAGCTCTAGCGTCTCAAATTGAACCTAAGAACATAGATGATGCACTAAAAGACACTTTTTGGATTAATGCTGTGACGACCCTCATTATACCGGTACGGTTATACCAACCCACGTCAGTATAGTGAACGTTATCACAGTGGAGTATTTACCCAAACAATAGCATACAATTGAGATGCTCATAAATATAAACACAGAGTAGCGGAAGCAAAAGAACTACTTGTCTTCATTTCATCATCCACATTTAACATACATGATTCAAATGCCAATTTAAAGATAACTAAAGTCTACATAATGAAGTACTAAATTCAAATACATAGTTGTCCACAAATTACATAATGTTTCTATTACAATGCCTCAATTACATACAATGGAAGCAAAATGTCACAACTACAACTCCGCCAAGCTACTTGCCACGCTTGGAGTCACTCTCCACTGTCTCCTCCAAAGGTGTCGGGTCACCAACTAAACCTGTACGCCGAAGCAAGGAGTGAGTCTAAAAGACTCAGCAAATAACACCACACATCTCATACATGCATATATCACAATAGGTTTTTCATTCCAATTTACAAAGTAAAACATATAACATGCTTGAATGTTTATAAGAGTCAACCTATCATGACAATTCTACAAAATTGTAACACATCGTACATGGTTTAAGACATTCCAAAATAATCATCCTATCACATGCCTTCTACTCATGTAATCCCATGAAAGCTACCTTCCAAATAAGGCTATAACATTGAAGCAACCAAACATGGAGTTCTTGCCTACATAAAAGGAAGCATTCCTATCATGGTTTCTACACAATATTACACATGCACATTATCATTTATACACTTTAAGGTTGTTGTTTTGACATGGATTTAGCAATTCACATTCTATCACATGAGAGTTACATTCCCGATTAATCTACAACATGATAGCACTTAAACATGGAGAAGTTTACACATAAGCAAGAATTGTTCCTAGCATGGATTCTATGCATCTTTACGTATGTAAAACATATTTATAACACAACTAGGTTGCTGTCATAACATAATTCCACATTAACATATCATGGGCCACAATTTCACAATTTTAAAAAATGGTTTCACATGTTTACACAATTACTCATTCACATAGTTTTCTTTTTACACATTTCACATTTACACATGTTCACACTACACAATTTACACATAGTCACATTCACATTTCACAATTTAGTGCCGTGACACATAGTCCAAACCACCATTAGAAGGACACATCACATAACACATACACATAGACGTCACCTAGGCAATATAGTGACGACTCTTGGACTGCGCAGACCGGGAGAACAAGTCTCCACCCTAACTACTGGTACTTGTCCACCTCCAGGATTTCATCCTAATGCCCTTAGGATCTTAACACATTGAACCTTCCCATGGGGACTTTTCCATAGTATGGTTCCACGGCCCTCTATGGAAGCAGTGTCACATATGCCACACACTTTTACACATTACACATTTCGATTTTTAACGTACATATTACACATGTCTTTACATTCTTTCACTTACACACATAGCTCTATTTTCCTAATCACGATACTACTGTTGACAGACTTTAACATTCAATACTTTACACTAATCAGGCTGAAAATGCCTAATCAAACCACAATCATGATAACATGCATTTATCATTCGTTTTCACATGGAATTCTTATAATACCCTTTTCTGTTATCCAAATCATATGAAAATTTAAGCACACACTAGTTGTAGGTTTATGACCACACATGCAAATTTCTAGATTTTTCTGAGTCATATTACATTTACAGAAATTACCACATTCAATTGCATGCCATTCATAATTCAATTTATCATGGAACATAACATGAATCTCAGATTGGACATTTCACAGATCTGAATTTATCATACACATTGTTATAGGAATTTTCCATGAATTTATTACACAACATACAATTTACTGTAAATTTTGAATAACCCACTCATGCTTTCTATTTCCATTGCAGAAATTACAGTAAATCATATGAAAATGAACAAATTCTCAAATTTGTAGGGCATGAACTGACACATATACACATGGTATAGAAAAATCTAGGGCATTTAATTCCTCAGGAATCATGTAGACAGTAGGTGAACATGAAGAATCCATTTTCCCCAACATGTATTTCAATAAATCTAATAATTTATGCCATCCACAGAAAATCACAGAAATTTCCACACACATCACATTAGCTATTTTACATAACATATAAAAATTACACTATATCCTCATGCGCCAAAGTCCAGAAAATACTTATTTAAGGCAGAACAGTTTACTGTTCTGCACTGAATAACTTAGCGGCAGTGTCTGGCCGTTCAAGGAGTTGGACGCCAAGATCGCTGGACACAGACTGGTGATCTTGGCGGCAAGGGCCTTGACGCCAAGTTCTTGCCTGTGCAAGAACACAGACCGAGCTCCAAATAACAGGGGAATGTGAGGATCCAAGACACGAGGAAAATCTGTAAAAATGGTAGAAACCTCCTAGACATATATATGGACGAAGTGAATGGGTTACTTGCCTTTTAAAAACCTCCAAAGGGATCTAAGTTGTTGTTGAAGCTCTCCTTGGGCAGTCCCAAGAAGCCTCAAAAAGTTCCTTCCTCCTGGTTCTCAGTCGATGCAAGCTTCAGTCCGGTGTTGGGGAAGCCTTCCCCAAGGTCCAGACCCCCTCCTAGTAGCAGTGGATCGCTGGAAGAAGCCTTCAGTCGCCGAATTCAAGCTTGCCAAGTTCATTTTTCCTCCAGTTTTGAGCTAGGGTTTCTCTCCTCTTTGCAAAGAGTCAAGAGAACTCTTTCTGGTGCGAAAGGAGATTGGTTTATAGGAGAGGGGTTTGGGGAACCTCAAAGAGGTGATGTGAGGGCCTGCTAGCCGTTGGGGACATCTCTCAAATGGCTGGGCTTGCTTGCCCCCGAAGTTTCGGGGTCTGTAACGCATGCAGGTCAGAGATCTTAACATCCATATCAATGGCCGTTGACTTAAGTATTGGCGTCCATCGAGGTGGACGCTGACTCAGCATGGACGTCCATCCATGTGGACGCCAATTGGGTCCTTCGGCCATAACTCAAAACATGCAGAAAATCCATGCTTAACTTATACGTATATACATGCCATACATATACTATCATGTACACACTACCACCATGCAATTCATACACTATTTACAACTAATTATACACATGCACACATAAGTATAACTAGTTAATACATACGTAGATATGTACATCTATGCATACACAAACATGAATTATTTACAAATAATAAAATAATACAACAAAATTCGAGGGCCTTACACCCTCTCCCCCTTAAAGAAAATTCGTCCTCGATGTTTAAACAAAACGACTCAAACAAACGGGGATACTTCTTCTTCATCGCATCCTCAAGCTCCCAAGTAGCATCCTCTCGCGAGAAGTTCCGCCATAGAACTTTCACCGACGCAATACCCTTGTTCCGGACATGCTGAACCTTCCGGTCAAGAATAGCTACTGGTTGCTCCACATACGACAAATCTGGCTGAATCTCCACTGGCTCATGACTAATCACATGATATGGATCTCGGACATACTTCCTGAGCATAGAAACGTGGAAAACGGGATGAACACTAGCTAAAGCTGGGGGTAATGCTAGATCATATGCCACGCTGCCCAATCGTCTGAGAATCTCATACGGGCCAATGAATCTAGGGCTCAACTTACTATGCCTGCCAAATTGACGACACCACGATTAGGTGATATCTTCAAGAAGACATGTTCACCCACCTCGAACTCCAAATCCTTCCTCCTGTTGTCGGCATAGCTCTTCTGCCTATCTTGTGCCGCAACAAGCCTCTTCCTGATAAGCTGGACCTTATCCGAAGTCTCCTGAACTAACTCCGGACCGATCAGCTGCCTATCACCGGTCTCCTCCCAACATAAAGGAGATCTGCAAGGCCTACCATACAACGCCTCAAATGGAGCCATACCAATACTTGCATGAAAGCTGTTGTTGTATACGAACTCCACTAGAGGTAGATGACGCTCCCAATCATCCTTCCAATCCAGTACACACGCTCTCAACATATCCTCGAGCGTCTGGATAGTCCTCTCGGACTGTCCATCTATCTGGGGATGAAACACCGAACTGAGCTTCAGCTCCGAACCTAACACATGCTGAAGACCCTTCCACAACCACAAAGTAAATCTCGGATCTCGATCCGAAATGATCGACTTCGGCACACCATGCAATCTAACCACACTACTAACATACAATCTAGCTAAACTCTCAACCGACTGCTTCTTCTTCATAGGCAAGAAATGCACAGTCTTCGAGAATCTATCTACGACTACACAAATCGAGTCATTGCCCCTTCTAGATCAAGGCAAACCTGAAACAAAGTCCATAGTGACAGCTTCCCACTTCCATACTGGGATCTCCATCCTTTACATAAGGTCGGATGGTCGCTGTCGCTCAGCCTTCACTTGCTGGCACACTAAACACCTAGATACATAATCTGCCACATCCCTCTTCATGCCAGACCACCAAAAGGACCTCTTTAAATCCTGGTACATCGTAGTGTTACCCGGATGAATATAGAATCGCGATCTATGAGCCTCCGCTAACACATGCTCACATACATCTACCAAATCAGGGACACAAACACGGTGATGGAATCTAATCACACCGTCCTCATCACGAGCAATGCCTGCCTTGCCCACTAACTCTAGGAGTCTAGGGTCTGCTTTCTGTTGCTCGATCACCTCATCCAAAACCGAGGACCTAAGGGATAACTGAGCTACAAAAGCCTGTCATAGCGATGGCTCTAACTCAGTCAATGCGCAAGCCGCATCCTCCAACATCTTCCAGTCCTACTGGAGAGATGGCCTCTTTCTACTCAGAGCATCCGCTACGACATTCGCTTTCCCAGGGTAATACTGAAGGTCGAAGTCATAGTCCTTCAAGAACTCAATCCATCTTCTCTGCCTCAGGTTTAATTCCTTTTGGGAGAAAAGATACTTCAAGCTCTTGTGGTCGGTAAACACCTCAAATCTGACACCATAAAGATAGTGCCTCCAGATCTTTAGTGCATGAACCACTGCTGTGAGCTCCAAATCATGAGTCGAATAGTTCTTCTCATGCTCCTTCAACTGACGAGAAGCATAAGCCACTACCCTTCCTTGCTGCATTAGCACACAACCTAAGCCAATCCGAGACGCATCTGTGTAGATAGCAAAACCCTCTACACCGCTCGGCAAGACTAACATCGGAGCTGACGTGAGCTTAGTCTTCAATAATTGAAAACTATTCTCACACTTCTCAAACCAGACAAACTTCACTCCCTTTCTGGTGAGCTGAGTCAATGGGGCGGCGATGGATGAAAATCCCTCAATGAATCGCCGATAGTAACCAGCCAATCCCAGAAAACTACGAATCTCCAAAGGGGTCTTGGGAGTCTCCCAATCCATAACTGCCTGAACCATTGCTGGATCAACTACAACACCAGCACCAGAGATAACATGCCTGAGGAAATGAACCTCGCGCAACCAGAAATCGCACTTGCTGAACTTAGCATACAGCTTGTGCTCACGGAGAACCTCTAATACTACCCTCAAATGCTGACGGTGTGTGGCCTCGTCCGGAGAGTAGACCAGCACATCATCAATAAACACTACAACAAAGCTATCTACATACGGCCTAAACACCCTGTTCATGAGATCCATGAATGCTGCAGTGGCATTGGTCAATCCGAAAGGAAGAACCAAAAACTCATAATGTCCATAACGGGATCTGAATGCCGTCTTGGACACATCCTCTCTCTGAATCCTCAACTGATGATAACCAGATCGCAAATCAATCTTAGAAAAGACTGATGCATCTTGCAACTGGTCAAACAAATCATCAATATGAGGTAAGGGATACATGTTCTTCACAGTCACTTGGTTCAGCTTTCTATAGTCAATGCATAACCTAAGTGACCCGTCTTTCTTCTTGATGAAGAATACAGGTGCACCCCAAGGGGAAACACTAGGGCGAATAAATCCCTTATCTAGCAACTCTTGCAACTGCCTCCTCAACTCGGCTAACTCCGCAGGTGCCAACCGATATGGAGCCTTCGAGATAGGAGAGGTTCCCGGAAGCAACTCTATGGTGAACTCTATCTCTCTATCCAGTGGCAATCCAGACAAATCATCAGGAAAGACGTCTGGAAAATCCTGCACTACCTCGATCTCTGCAAGAGTAGGTGACTCATCAGCCTCTGGTACTAATACCATGCTGGCAAGAAAAGCGTCACAACCCTTGTTTACCATGCGCATTGCCTTCATGGCAGAGATGACTAGCTTTCCCACCAAGTTCCTTGGAAAGGGATGAGAGAACTCATCCTCACCAGGAATGCGGAAAACAATCCTCTTCCCACGACAATCTACTAATGCATAGTGCTCCTCTAGCCAATCCAGACCAAGAATGGCATCATAGTCCTTCATCTTTAGCAAGAAGAAACACCCTTCTAGGATTCCATCCTCAATGTACACAGGTAATGACGGAATGCACTTTCTAGTCGATACCGTACCCGCAGGGGTGTGCACAGACAAAGGGACCTCTAACTCCTCAGACTCTATGCCTAACTCTAGGGCTAACTGCCTAGCGAACTGCTCGGAAATGAACGAGTGAGTAGCACCCGTATCAAACAAAACTCGAGCGTGCACACCTACAAGTAAAACCGTACCTTCGGTGACATGCTCCGCCTGCTCGGCGTCCTCGCGTGCTAAAAAAAACACTCGAGCTGGGGCTCGAGGCCTTCCTGGTCATCCTGTAGTTGGCGCTGCTGCCGCTACCACTGCTGGGGTTGGCGCTCCGTGCTGGATTCCCTGCTGAAGTCTCGGAAAATCCTTGATCTTGTGGTCGCTGCTTCCGCACTTCAAGCACTTTCCCGTAATACATCCAACACTCGGAACCACCATGTGTCTTCCCACAATGGGGACACTCTTTCTTCACACTAGGGGAACGTACAGAGGGTACCTGAGTACTGCCGACTACTACTGATCGCTGCTGTGTCTGGTACACTGCTTTCTTCTTGTCCTGCCGCTGGAACGTAGTTGCAGGTCTCTTCTGCAAAGCCCTCTTCTCTTCAAGGTATTGCTCAATCTCACCCTCCTGCCTACATGCAGCGCTAAGGGCCTCGTCTAAAGTATGATGGTCGAATGCCAGTAGCCTCGTCCTCAGTGATGGCTTGAGTCCCATCACAAACTTCTTCGCCTTTCTGCGCTCATCAGCCACAATGTGAGGTGCATACTTAGATAGTTCTGCAAACCTTGCCTCATACTCTAGTATGGTCATGGAGCCTTGAGTCAAAGAGAGGAACTCCTGCTCCATCCAATCTTGAATATGCTCGGGGACGAACTTGGCCCGAAAGAGCCTCACGAACTCGTCCCAAGCAACATCAACCGCGCCGTCTTCAAACCGTGTACGTAGTAATGAAGCCCACCATACATCAGCTCTTTTCTGTAGTACACTGTTCATAAGCACCATCTAAACAAATCTAACTTAATAGAACATACAAACATACAAAACTAACACATACCTGAAGCATATAGGTGGCTAAAGTAACCTTATCCTCATCTGCACACCTAATAGCTCGGAAAATCTTTTCAATCTCCCTCATCCAACTATCAGCTAGTAACGGATCGCTCTCCCCCTTAAAAGAGGGTGGCAGCATCCTCTTGAATCTTTCCATGATGGAAGGTCCACCATGGTCCTGAGCTGGTACTTGAGCCTGCTACATCCAACAACAATAATACACATTCAACATAACATCATACAATTAAATAAAACAGACTACACTTGAATTAATTATGCTAACCTGAGCCTCCAACTGAGCCTGGAGTGCAGCCTGGGTGTGGGCCCACGTCTGCATGGCCTGCACCAAACCTTGCATGAACACTCCATAATCCACAGGCGGCGGTGGGGGAAGTACAGGACCCTGCGGTGCCGGGGCCTGCTGCTCCGCCCGCTCCTCACGTCTCGGCTTGTCCTCACGGGCCGGCGCTTCACCACGCCTACCTCTTGAAGCCATGGCTGCAATAAATTTCAGCCACCATTAGAGCTACGTTAATTTATTTCCTAACCATTTCCTTATCTATTTTTCATTCATTATTAATCAATTCTACACATGTGGACATTCCTATATAGACTTAGCATGTAATGGGGATGATGACTTATATATATTCATGTGCAATCTCAACCGGTCGCTTTGTTACCAATCCCTGTGACGACCCTCATTATACCGGTACAGTTATACCAACCCACGTCGGTATAGTGAACGTTATCACAGTGGGGCATTTACCCAAACAATAACATACGATTGAGATGCTCATAAATATAAACACAGAGTAGCAGAAGCAAAAGAGCTACTTGTTTTCATTTCATCATCCACATTTAACATACATGATTCAAATGACAATTTAAAGATGACTAAAGTCTACATAATGAAGTACTAAATTCAAATACATAGTTTGAAGGATCGAGGACAAGGATGGATAAGATCTAGAAGGGGGGAATGAATAGATCTATGCCACTCTATGCGGAAGCTTAAGCAATTTAAAATTACTTTGAGAATCATAGGCAATTTTAATAGTGAAAAACACAGATCTGATGATGTTACGCCCCAACGCGGAATATCGTAGCGCGAAGGCAGTTGCAAGAAAAGGTATAGAGCGTATACTAGACATCAAACCATTGCACACTGAATAATACTAAAGCAAATCTTTCTCATTAATAATTTTCCAAATGTCTAGTTACAACCACTAATATCAGAGCCATTCTAAAGGGCCCAATTACATTGCAACAGAAGGAAATAACTAACTACAACTCTAAGATAACATAATGACTCAAGGGTACTCCTGGCTTCACTCTTGGTCATTCCCTTCCTCGTGAGTGTATGTGTCATCCTCGGTCTCACCTGAGAACACAACATCAAATAACCTAGGGTGAGCGATAACGCCCAGTAGGACTTAAATCTCAAGCTCAAGCAGGCTTTAAATAATTAACGCATTTAATGGCAGAGTGTCTAGAGATAGCAGGTACAAGAGAGTCAAAATATAGTAAGAGATAGCACAACAGGTAACAAGATGGCACAATAGCACGAGATCAAGTATAGTTTCCAAAAATAGCACAAGTATCGAATATAGCGCGAATAGCAGGATGGCCATAGCACAACTAGCACAAGTATGGTAATAGCACGACGAGTATAGCACTTGTTTGTCATTCTAGACATCGAGAGAGTATATCACGTTTTGTGTTTTGATTGTCATATAGATAGTCGAGATAGATAGCACTTGAGTGTAATGCCAAACACTCTGATCATTTAACTCCCATGGGCACTAGCACTTTCGGGCGCACATCCCAGGACCAGATCGGGCCCTTTATATATTGCCTGGCATTGGTTATATTGTTTATCTTTAGACAATCAGTCAATGGCTAGTATAGAGTACCAAGAAATAGATAAGAGCACCAGATGAATAGATGAGCTAGTAGAGTGAACGTGAATAGGTGAGCGAGTAGAGTATATATGAGGGCTAGTGGACATTGCACGTAACACGTCGAGTAAACAGGCGATAGTAACAGTTGCACAACACGCGCACATCGTATTGGCAGTCAGGTGGAACTCATGACCCTACCACTGGCCTTGTTATGCACAGGTCCAGAGGTCCGGCTTGATTTAAGACGAGAGTGAATCTCTAATAGCCGTTTGGACCATATAGATCCCTAAAGGGTATCATAGGTATTAGGGTACAACCGGCTCGTCGACCATGTGGGAATCCCTGATCAGAGGAGACTTACGGAGGCCTTGTGCAAGAGTTCACTAGTCCGGCGAAAGGAATATTCGACGGAGAGTTCACCACAAGCCAAGAAAAGTGTGTATATAAAACAGGTGCTCGACGTTCTAGAGGAATTCTAGGACAGTGGAGCGTCGATATCGGAATATAGAGAACGCAAGAAACAAATACAAGTCCTTTAAAAATAGGGCAATTAATATACTTTATTGCAATGATTTTCTAGACACCTAATGAGATATTTTCTGCAAGATTTCAGCCATAAATGGATGGTTCATGTGTGTGCATGTGTAAGAGAAATCATAGCTAGAATAAGTCGTGAACATGTATTTTAAATCATTCAATATAGCATCCTTTTTAAGTAGGTTTTTTACTGGGGGTATAACAGTAAGAAAGCGACAAAAATATTTTTCATGGCTTTTTCTCAAAATTCTTATGAAGGCGACATAGGGCTGTAAGGATGGCGACATGGGCCAAGCAGAACGCGACAGGGTCCTGTACGGGTTGCGACATGGCTGTCTGTTCAGGCGGCCAGAACGCGACGTAGCTACTGTCGCATTCAGAAAGCGACAAGGAAGGCGTCGCGATGGCTTGAGAAAGCGACAAGTGGATGGTCGCAATCAGACCCAGAAGGTGACATATCGGCCTGTCACAATCTGGTTGTCTGCACCTGGCTCTGACAGGATTCAGACCAAGCTTTGGATTGCGGGCCAACTTGAAATCAGATGATACAAGGTGCTTTGAAAAATCATAACTAATTGTATAGTGAACGAAAAATCATGAAACCAGTTGCAAATTAAACTAGACATGTAAGGGTACTTCCAATAAATAGGGATTCGAGAGAGAACATGGTTTGAAGATTGTTTGAGCATGAACAACAACGAGTAACACAGAACATGACATAGAGAGCAAGACTGAATTAATTCGAGCAACGTGCTTAATGAAATTTAGGCTTTTTGGGGGCAAATAATCCCTAACAACAAGAAGTATCCACAGTAAAAATTTTGTAGCATGGGATCAAGTATACATAGAGATTTAAATTAAACATGACACCTCGGGGTTATCATGTTTGCAGTTCTTCAAAAATTAAGAACAAAAGATAGGATGGATGGAAAAATATGAAACTTGGGGGTTTCATTCAAGAGGGTAGGGAGAACCTACAGAAAAAGTTTCATGGTTTATGCTTGTGAGAATGCCTATCTTTGACTCGATTTGTCTTCTAGGGCTGGAACTTGAAGAACAAGGGAAGAAGCTTCAAGCTCTTCTTCTCTCCACGAAATCCTCTCCTCCTTAGCCTCTTTTCCACGTCCAGCAACTCTTGGCAACGAGCTAGGGTTGCCCAAGAGAGTTTAAGAGGTGTATTTATGCAAGTATGTATTTCTATTCCTACTATTACTCTAATTCCTCTTTAATTACAAAATTTCCTTACTCCCACCTTCCTTCCTTGCTTCCAATCTCTATTTAGATTTGGAAAAGATCCAAATTCGTGCTAACCCATATGGGGTAGGTTTAGGAATCCAATTCCTAATCTAACTTCCTATTTAATGCATTAAATACCCCTTTTCTATTTAGGTAATAATTTAGTTACGAATTTAGGGTATTTTCCTATTATTCTCCCTTTGTAAAATTCATATTTTGACCCAATAAATTCTAGAAGATCCATTAAGCAAAGCCCATTACTCTTTTCCATTTAATGGGTTTTATTTAATGGTCTATTTAAATATCCATTTAGCTAGGTTTTAAATTCTTTATTTAAATTTTTATTTTTCGTAAAAATTCAGGTTGCTACAGATGAGATGTTAAGTGAGTTGATAAAATAGATGAGAAACCAGTTGATTAAGTGAATCTTAAACGATCCTATGCAAGCATCTAACGAATAATAGAATCAAACCACAAATAGACAAGTGCACAGAGATTTTTAGGTGGTTCGGAAATCACCCATGTGATTCCTACATCCACCCCTCACACCCAGTAAGGATTCACTAAACAACTTGGGTAACACACCCACTGGAGCCAGACAACTCCAACACCTGAGCTTACAACTCACACAACTCTAGAGTAAGACTACTCTAGATCCCTGAGCAAGACTGCTCAACAAACACTTGAGTTCGACGACTCAAACTGAGCACAGTGGCTCACAAACAACTTTGCTAGACACCAACACAAGACATAGATCTTCTAGCAGCAGATCATGTCGAACATGAGAACATTCATGAGAATTATGCAGAAGCACTTGCACAATCTCAAAATGTCTCAGAAGAACAGAAGTACAATGAGGATTGTATGAAAAGACTTTGTTCTTCAGTGTACTCCCTTGTAGAAGCTCAGATTGGGAAGAGGCTTAGATTCTTGAAGTCCAAAGCGATGCTCTGCACTTTTGAACTTGGGGATCTTCCTTGAAATCGTCTCCAATGGATGCTTCTACTTGATCTGCTTCCTTGAGGCGCTTCAAATGCTTCTTCAATGATCACACCCCAATTCTCACAATCGAATTGATGAGAATTGGTCTTCAGAAGACACCAGGAGAGCAGAGGAGGGAGATGAACTCTTCTCACCGCCAAAGGGAACTTTTTGGAGGCTCCAAGAGTTTGTTGGGTCTCTTGATGTGATGGATAGCCAATTGGGGGCCTTTTATACCCAAAAGATTCCAAAGATACCCTTTAGGTACAAGGGCACACGATCCTAGGTTGATACACCATCGCCCTAGGCTGACACGTGGCAATCATCCATCTTAAGTTGGAATATTTCCGTAGTGTGTCGACCTGCCCTGGTGGTGGTGTCGACACACTGTCCCAAATCTGACAACAGGCTGTTCTGGGAACGAGGTCCAATGTCGACCTGCTCTCATATTGCGTCGACCTGCTGTCCCATTCTGCAAACAGGCTGTTCTGGGAATTGATCCAGTGTGGACCTGCCCTGGTGGTGGTGTCGACCTGCTGTCCCAATTCTGAAAATAGGCTGTTCTGGGAGCGAGGTCCAGTGTCGACCTGCCCTTATCTGTGTCGACCTGGGTAGACTAATTCCTAGAATCTGCAACTCGTGTCGACCTGCTCTTTGACTAGTGTCGACACAGTCTTAGCAATTCTTCATCTTTTTACCTTTGAGTCTGAGGTGTTGTGTCGACACCATTGTGGGGTGTGTCGACACCATCTTTGCAAAAAGTCTTTGTACCTGAAAATTAAACACTTATATCATTAGTAAAATATTTTATTATGAGTACAAATGATAAGTGTTCTTTAAAGCATGTTTTTTGAATATGTATTTCAGGTGAAATGTGTGTATCTTGTTTCAATTAATTTGCATTCAAATCACATTTGTCATCATCAAAATAAGAGGGGAAATGATATGAAATTACACTCAACCCAACATAGTTGTCCACAAATTACATAATGTTTCTATTACAATGCCTCAATTACATACAATGGAAGCAAAATGTCACAACTACAACTCCGCCAAGCTACTTGCCACGCTCGGAGTCACTCTCCACTGTCTCCTCCAAAGGTGTCGAGTCACCAACTAAACCTGTACGCCGAAGCAAGGAGTGAGTCTAAAAGACTCAGCAAATAACACCACACACCTCATACATGCATATATCACAGTAGGTTTTTCATTCCAATTTACAAAGTAAAACATATAACATGCTTGAATGTTTATAAGAGACAACCTATCATGACAATTCTACAAAATTGTAACACATCGTACATGGTTTAAGACATTCCAAAATAAACATCCTATCACATGCCTTCTACTCATGTAATCCCATGAAAACTACCTTCCAAATAAGGCTATAACATTGAAGCAACCAAACATGGAGTTCTTGCCTACATAAAAGGAAGCATTCCTATCATGGTTTCTACACAATATTACACATGCACATTATCATTTATACACTTTAAGGTTGTTGTTTTGACATGGATTTAGCAATTCACATTCTATCACATGAGAGTTACATTCCCGATTAATCTACAACATGATAGCACTTAAACATGGAGAAGTTTACACATAAGCAAGAATTGTTCCTAGCATGGATTCTATGCATCTTTACGTATATAAAACATTCTTATAACACAACTAGGTTGCTGTCATAACATAATTCCACATTAACATATCATGGGCCACAATTTCACAATTTAACAAAATGGTTTCACATGTTTACACAATTACTCATTCACATAGTTTTCTTTTTACACATTTCACATTTACACATGTTCACACTACACAATTTACACATAGTCACATTCACATTTCACAATTTAGTGCCATGACACATAGTCCAAACCACCATTAGAAGGACACATCACATAACACATACACATAGACGTCACCTAGGCAATATAGTGACGACTCTTGGACTGCGCAGACCGGGAGAACAAGTCTCCACCCTAACTAGTGGTACTTGTCCACCTCCAGGATTTCATCCTAATGCCCTTAGGATCTTAACACATTGAACCTACCCATGGGGACTTTTCCATGGTACGGTTCCACGGCCCTCTATGGAAGCAGTGTCACACATGGCGCACACTTTTACACATTACACATTTTGATTTTTAACGTACGGATTACACTTGTCTTTACATTGTTTCATTTACAAACATGGCACTGTTTTCCTAATCATGATACTACTGTTGACAGATTTTAACATTCAATACTTTACACTAATCAGGCTGAAAATGCCTAATCAAACCACATTCATGATAACATGCATTTATCATTCGTTTTCACATGGAATTCTCATAATACCATTTTATGTTATCCAAATCAAATGAAAATTTAAGCACACACTGGTTTTAGGTTTATGACCACACATGCAAATTTTCAGATTTTTCTGAGTCATATTACATTTACAGAAATTACCACATTCAATTGCATGCCATTCATAATTCAATTTATCATGGAACATAACATGAATCTCAGATTGGACATTTCACAGATCTGAATTTATCATACACATTGTTATAGGAATTTTCCTCGGATTTATTGCACAACATACAATTTACTGTAAATTTTGAATAACCTACTCATGCTTTCTATTTCCATTGCAGAAATTACAGTAAATCATATGAACATGAAAAATTCTCAAATTTGCAGGGTATGAACTGACACATATACACATGGTATAGAAAAATCTAGGGCATTTAATTCCTCAGTAATCATGTAGACTGTAGGTGAACATGCATAATCTATTTTCCCCAACATGTATTTCAATAAATCTAATAATTTATGCCATCCACAGAAAATCACAAAAATTTCCACACACATCACATTAGCTATTTTACATAACATATAAAAATTACACTATATCCTCATGCGTCAATGTCTGAAAAATACTTATTTAAGGCAGAACAGTTTACTGTACTGCACTGAAGAACTTAGCGGCAGTGTATGGCCGTTCAAGGAGTTGGACGGCAAGATCGCTGGATGCAGATTGGAGATATTGGCAGCAAGGGCCTTGACGCCAAGTTCCTGTCTGTGCAAGAACACAGACCGAGCTCCAAATAACAGGGGAATGTGAGGATCCAGGACACGAGGAAAATCTGTAAAAAATGGTAGAAACCTCCTAGACACATACATGGACGAAGTGAATGGGTTACTTGCCTTTTAAAAACCTCCAAAGGGATCTAAGTTGCTGTTGAAGCTCTCCTTGGGCAGTCCCAAGAAGCCTCAAAAAGTTCCTTCCTCCTGGTTCTCAGTCGATGCAAGCTTCGGTCCGGTGTTGGGAAGCCATCCCCAAGGTCCAGACTCCCTCCTAGTAGCAGTGGATCGCCGGAAGCAGCCTTCAGTTGCCGGATTCAAGCTTGCCAAGTTTAGTTTTCCTCCAGTTTTGAGCTAGGGTTTCTCTCCTCTTTGCAAAGAGTCAAGAGAACTCTTTTTGGTGCAGAAGGAGTTTGGTTTATAGGAGAGGGGTTTGGGGAACCCCAGAGAGGTGATATGAGGGCCTGCTAGCCGTTGGGGACATCTCCCCAATGGCTGGGCTTGCTTGCCCCCGGAGTTTCGGGGTCTGTCACGCATGCAGGTCAGATATCTTAACATCCATATCAATGGCCGTTGACTTAAGTATTGGCGTCCATCGAGGTGGACGCTGACTCAGCATGGACATCCATCCATGTGGACGCCAATTGGGTCCTTCGGCCAGAACTCAAAACATGCAGAAAATCCATGCTTAACTTATACGTATATACATGCCATACCTATACTATCATGTACACACTACCACCATGCAATTCATACACTATTTACAACTAATTATACACATGCACACATAAGTATAACTAGTTAATACATACGTAGATATGTACATCTATGCATACACAACATGAATTATTTACACGTAATAAAATAATACAACAAAATTCGAGGGCCTTACAAATGCAATGCATGAAGAGTTAAATCAATTTGAGAGAAATAAAGTGTGGCAATTAGTCCCAAGACCTTCATCTCAAAGTGTCATTGGAACTAATGGGTTTTTAGGAATAAAATAAGCGAGGATGGGATGGTAATCAGAAACAAGGCTAGGATAGTAGCAAAAGGCTATAATCAGGAATTTGGAATAGATTTTGAAGAGTCTTTTGCTCCTGTAGCTAGGCTTGAAGCTATCCGAATTTTACTTGCCTTTGCTTGTGCTCATGGTATTAAATTGCAGCAAATGGATGTAAAGAGTGCCTTTTTGAATGGTCTAATTAAGGAGGAAGTTTTTGTTGAACAACCTCCTAGTTTTGAATGCACTAACTTTCCTGACCATGTGTATAAGTTGAAAAATGCCTTATATGGTCTGAAGCAAGCTCCCCGAGCCTGGTATGATCAGTTGAGTTCATTTCTTACAGGTAAAGGGTATTCAAGAGGTAAGGTTGATCAAACACTTTTCACAAAAATTCAAGATAAGGATATCTTGGTGGTCCAAATATATGTCGATGACACTATTTTTGGATCAACAAAGTCCTCCTTATGCAAGGAATTTTCAGAACTAATGACCAATGAATTTGAAATGAGTCTAATGGGAGAACTTAAATTCTTTCTTGGTTTGCAGGTTGTTCAATCAAAGGAGGGAATTTTCATAAACCAATCTAAATACATTCAAGATTTGCTGAAGAAATACAAAATGGAGAACATCAAAGCAATGGCAACTCCGATGAGCACTACTTTCAGCCTAGATGCTGATATGAAAGGCAATCAGGTAGATTCAAAAGTGTACAAAGGTATGATTGGTTCCTTACTCTATTTAACTGCATCTAGTCTAGACATTCAATTTTCAGTGTGCCTATGTGCAAGATTTCAGGCTTGTCCTAAAGAAACCCACATGAGTGCAGTGAAAAGAATTTTTAAGTATCTTTCTGGAACTCATGAATTAGGTCTGTGGTATCCTGCATTTAGTGAATTTAACTTGATATCCTATTCTGATGCGGATTTTGCTGGTTGTAAGTTAGATAGGAAAAGCACAAGTGGTTATTGTCAATTTTTGAGAGGTTGTTTTGTTTCTTGGGCTTCCAAGAAACAACACTCAGTAGCCCTCTCTACTGCAGAAGCAGAATATATTTCTACAGGAAGTCGTGGCACTCAAGTGTTATGGATTAAACATCAACTTCAAGACTACCAAGTAGATCTTGGATGTGTCCCAATTTTGTGCGATAACATGAGTGCAATTTGTTTGGCAAAAAACCCCATCCAGCATTCTAGGACAAAGCATATAGAAATCAAGCACCATTTCTTAAGAGACGAAGTTAGCAAAAATTCCTTTGAACTGCACTTTGTTGAAACATCCAAACAAGTTGCGGATATTTTTACCAAACCTTTGTCAAATGAAAGATTCTCTTATTTGAGAAGAGAACTTGGGTTGTGCTTGCTTGATCCATGAGTAACTGAATTGAAATGACTATCTTAGTGTGCTTGAATGGGTGATTGTGTTGGAATGAGCTCTTGTTGTTTGCTGATAAATTTCCTGTGTGATTTTCGTCAAGTAATGTGAGGTGGAAATTGGGTGAAGGTATATATGTTGATGATTCAGTTTGTCAGTTGATGTGGCTGGAATGCAATTAGTTCTTGTGCAGATGGTGGAGTGAAAATCTCACTGTGGTTCTAAGGTATCTTCTCTGTCTAAGGTCAACTCTATTGACAACAGAGTCGACACTGTTTCCTTTCACTCCAAAAGCTTTTGTCATTCTTGTCAACTCACACATCCTTGATTCTATTCAGAAAATAAATTACACTTCCTTCAATAAATCAAATCCTTGATTCATACCCTGCATTGGCCGATATGGTATATAAAATGGTTACTTGAAGAAGGACAAGTTAAGCTTGTCTGGAATCTTTCACTATACGAGAGTATATGTCTCCGCCAAGTACCAAAGGTCTGTATGCATTTTTTGAGGGGGAGTTCTTCTTTTGCCAACTGTCCTTCTTGGTTTGAGAATTCATTTTCTAAGAGGAAGTTGTTTCATTATGAACAGCAAATCTTTGAGGCATCTTCTCAGAGGGAGTTAATTTCAATTTCACATTCTTTGAAAACTCTTGAATCTCAGAATTCAAAAGATTGTGGGAAGAATATTATAAAATTCTGGGCTAACTATTAAACTTCCATGAAGATTTCATTTCAATTAACTAACAGTGCATAAAGAAATTCTTTTAGTGAGAAGTGCATCTCTATTAATCCTTGAAAATTATCTTCTAACTTGGTTTCATTGGATAGGTTCTCAAGGCATCTAAAATCCTTTGATTTGAAAAATCTTCTTGACCCAGAAACAAAATTGGTTGATACAGTCTTTACAAATGACAGAACAATGACTATGCTCTGAGAAACTGCAAATTTTTTACAAAAACAGAAATATCATTGTATGTCATGATGAGCTGGTTAATTCTGTTCAGGATGCTAAAATGAATATGATGAAATCTGAGTAATTGAGGATTCTGGTGTTTGATAGACATGTTTCCTCACATGAAAGGATGCATCTAACATTTTTTTTCTTGAGGCAAAATGATTTCCGAAAAGAGTAATCAGGAGTTCTGGTGTGTACAAAACATGTGCTCTTGTATGAAATATGAGGGAGATCAGATTGTTCATTTGTATCAAGAAAATAAAAATTAAATTTTTTGAATGAATGAAATGAAAATGATATTCAAAGGAGTAATTTTTCTGGTGGAATCAAGACAGATTTATCATATTAAACAATTTTTGGCCTACTTAGATAATGTTCCAATGTGTCCTTGCTTCATGTAATGAGTAAATGGGTTCGTAGTGATGTAAATTCTCTATCTAAGATCCTTTCCTCTGATCTGTTATTTACTCACATGAGTTCTTCAGTTTTTCTTTAATGGTTAACATAAAAATTTATAATATTTGAACCATTAATCTGAAGAATAATGGGAAAGAGTGTAAAGAATGTGTAAGTGATGTTAACTTCTCCAGGATCCTCAAGGAATTAAGTGAATCATTGTGAAATGTGACTTCCTCGAACTTATTGTAGTCTGGTTTTAGTCTCAGATTCATTAGTGTCGACACTATTCACTATAGAGTCAACACTACTCCACCTTGCGGTTTGGTTCACGATACACAATCAGTGTTCTGCAGGTCCATGATACCTTCGACATGGTCGACGCCTTAAAGTTACATCTCTTCAGACGTCGCTATTTCCAAAAGCTGGTTTGAAAACTCCTTTTTCCTCCTCAACCCTTTCCAAGAGAACCAGCTTCCCTGCAACTCCATCTTCTTTCCTTCCACGATACTTTGTTCCTCTTCTCATGGCTCCTAAACTACAGTCTCGTCGCGGCAGGAAGAGAAAGCAAGAAGTGCTTCCTGATTCAGAACAACAGTTCAAGGTTGCAAAGGGCATTGTGATTCGTGAGAAGAAGGCGGATGCTCCTGCATTTTCAAGCCGCAGATATTCACATCCTCGCACTGCAAAAGAAAAGAACTTCTCTAAAGGTAAGAAAAAGTTGGAATTTGTTGATTTGAGTAGTTCTGGAGAGGTTACCTCAAGCCAGAAAGGGTCGAAGACATCACAAGAGAGAAGCCCTAATTCCCAAGAATCGATGATGTCGCTGGTAGTCAAAATGTATAGGAGGAATCATCTAATTCCTCTCAAACAATCCTGTAATAATGAGACAGTGGCTTCTGAGAAATCTAAGGAAAAAGAAGAAGAATTTGTTGGCTCAAAGCAGGAAGAAGTGAAAACAGATGAAGATGAGCTTAAAGTCAACAGTCCTAAAGAGCAAAGTATGGAAGCAGAACAAGAAGAAGTCACATCAGAGAATGATGGCACTGATTCAGAAGATGAAGAAGATGCTCATATACCCTCAAAAGCAAAAAGGTTGATTATTGGAAATAAATCTCTGTTACATCCCAGGATTATCAATGTTCATGAAGCTAAATTTGGATCCTCAAGAGGATGACACTTTCGTTTTGAAGCAGGAACATGCACATCTAGCTGAGGAAGATCAACAAGGCCAAGAAAATGTTGCTCACGAGGAGTTTTTACCAGAACAGTCACTTCCCATCCATTCCCCTCCATTAGTTCGCCATTTTGATGCTCCTGACCTTGATCCTCCACAAATTTCTCATCCTCATGTTCCTTATTCTGAATTTTCTCCATTTGCACATGATATTCCCTCAGCATCCTTTGCAGAAGCTTCAATTCCTCCTACTCTTCTAACGTTTCTGGAAGAGTAGTTTGCTTCTGTCAATAAGTCACTTGCCTTACTGAATACGAAAATGGAGGAACAAGCTTCTAATTTTGATAGTCGGTTGGAAGTCATTGAGCGACAATTCCTGGTTCGGCTGAATCTGTTCGATTGATTCTTCATCGAATGAATTTTCTGAGGTCTACTAATGAGAATATCTCTAAAGAGTTGCAGTTGATGAGAGAAGAGTTTAACCAAGTCTGGAGGCTACATGATATTAATGAATCTGATACAGTAATCAAGCCACTTCCTCAGTAGTAGCACCTACTATGCCTCATGGTGTTGACAATGTACCTATGGTAATGGAGCATCAGATTGCAAAGTTGACAGATTTTTTGAATGTCAGATTCAATGCAGTTCATATATATCTTCGGGACAACTATGATGACTTGAACTTTCGACAATCACGGATTGAGAACAGACTTTTTCCATCACAACCTCCACCACCTCCTTTATGATGTCTTCTTTTTGATTATGTCAAAAGTGGAGAAGGTGGTTAGATGTTTGATTTTATAGTTATAGCTGTGGTCAGTCGTAGGGATGTCATTGGATGGTTGGTTGATTTGTTCGTTCGTTTTATGGTGATGCATTTGTTTATTTGTGTTAATCTTGTCTGTTGAACTATGATGACTAAGATCTTTTTGTAAAAATATCAGTTCTTTAAATGAAATCATTTGAGAATGGCATATGCAACTGAGCTTGTTCACTTGTCGTCTGTTCCATTTCAATGGAACGAATATCTGTGTACAAGGGTTTGACAAATCACTGTTTCTTAATGTTAAAAAGATCAAACATCTATGACAAATTGTTGCCATCATCAAAAAGGGGGAGATTGTTGTGTCCCTAGTTTTGATGATGTCACACTTATAGTATAAAACATTGATATATGATAAATAGTATTTGCATTATGGGTACAATTCAGTTACAACAATGAAGGTTCAGATAAGGTCGACGCTATCCAGAACATAGGTCGACACTACCTGTCTCTGGCTATCGTGATGAAGAGATTTAATCGAGTCAGGTCAACGCTATTCAGAGAGCATGTCAACACCAGAGTGGTTACAAGTCCTTCTGAGCGGTTGTAACCTAAGAAGGTCGACACTTAATGATGGTAGGGTCGACACTAGGCAAGGGCAGAATCCACTGTGAAGGAAATTGAAGCTAAGGTCAACACTAGATGGACCTAAGGTCGACACCAATTGTCTGTTAAGACTTATGTGTGTGTGTGTGTTGATGCTAAACCTTGGAAGTGTCGACACTGCTACACTTAGAATTTTCAAGAGAACTGAAGCCATCATGCGTGCACGTGATCCAAGGCCAAGTGCCTGGGATCTCTTTACACGTTAGCTGTTCTGAAAGTTGACGATGTTTGGCGGCAAAAAGATTCCTCCACTTTTTTGTGAATCTATTGAGGGGCCCACTGCACAGAATCCCATGCAAGCAGATAACAAAAAGGGTAGTGCTTCATTTCATTACGAAGAGGAGAGCTTGCAAAAAACCAACAAAAAGAAAAATTACAGAGCATCACAAAGTAAGGAGATCAGAGGTCCTGTGTTCATCTATGAAGATGCAACTTCAAATTGGAGCTACGACCAGAGATATGCATTTGCTGAATCAAGCAAGAATCGAAGCTTCGAAAAGCCTGTGCTGAGCCTTCAAGAACAAAGGATCAGAAAGCTTCTCCAACATCGATTCCTCAATCCAATTGGAACAATGCTCATAAGGAATTCATCTAAAGAGGGATCAAACTTGAAGACCAGAAATCCTGCAATTTGCATTTGCATCCTGAGCAGGGAATTTCGAAGTTTTTCAATTGCCTCTTGGCACCTTTTTGATTTTTATCTTTTCAATTTAATCTGAGAAGTTGAATTGTGTGCTATTGGCTTCTTTGTGAAGTAGATTGAATTGATCAATCACGGGTTGTGATTGGATCAATTGAGTTGAAGCTGTGTATCAGTGGTGTACTCAAGCTGTGAGTTAGCGAATGTGAAGAAGCTGTGAATCAGCGAGTGTTTGAGAACTTCCTTCAGGAGTTCTTATAGTGGTACCTCACTGGTTTGGTGAGGGGTGGATGTAGGTCTCCTCATTGGAGCCGAACCACCTTATAATTTTCTTCTCCTTTGTGGTTTGTGCCCTTCTTGCATCGTGAATTGAGCATCTTAGTCGCTTGATAATAACAGGAACTTCTAATTGCTGATCTGTGTTTTAAAAATTCTGAAGATTCTATATTCACCCCCCCTCTAGATAATCTTTCTTCACACAACATGCACAACCTAAGGAAACCGTCCTTCTTCTTCACGAACAATACATATGCGCCCCATGGTGACACACTAGGGTGAATAAATCCCTTGTCCAGCAAATCCTGCAACTGCTTCCTCAACTCAGCTAACTCCACAGATGCCATCCGATACCGGGCCTTAGAGATAGGAGAGGTTCCTGGAAGCAACTCTATAGTGAACTCTATCTCCCTAGCCGATGGCAATCCAGACAAATCATCAGGAAACATGTCTGGAAAATCCTGCACTACCTCAATCTCCTCAAGGATCGGTGACTGATCGGCATTAGGGACTAAGACCACACTAGCAAGAAATGCGTCACGCCCCTTGTTCACCATCCTCATTGCCTTCTTGGAGGAGATCACAAACCTTCCTGCTAAGTTCCTTGGCAACGGATGTGAGAACTCATCCTCACCAGGATTACGTAAAGTAATCTTCTTCCCTCTACAATCCACCAAGGCATAGTGCTCCTCCAACCAATCCAGACCTAGAATTGCATCATAGTCCTTCATCTTGAGCAAATAGAAGCACCCAACTAAGCCTTGGTCCTCAATGCACACAGGTAAAGACGGAATGCACTTCCTTGTCGCTACCGTACTTGCTGGTGTATGCACAGACAAAGGGACCTCTAACTCTTCAGCCTCAACATCTGACTCTACTACTAACTGCTTCGCAAACCTCTCAGAAATGAATGAGTGTGTGGCACCTGTATCAAACAATACACGAGCATGCACACCCATGACTAAGACCATACCTTTCTTGACGTTCTCAGCCTGCTCCGCATCCTCTTATGCTAGCGCAAACACTCGAGCTTAGGCTCGAGGTCTTCCTGGTCTTCCTATCACTGGTGCTGCTGCTGCTGCCCTTGCTGGTGTCGGCGCTCCATGCTAAACACCCTACTGAAGTCTAGGGCAATTCCGGATCTAGTGCTCAGTATTGCCACACTTGAGACACTTCCCCACTATCATCCAACATTTGGTGCCGCCGTGTGTCCTACCACAATGGGGACATGCCTTCTTGTCGCTGGGCCTGAAGCTGGGGGATTGAGGTGCAACTGCCTGCAGACTAGTAGATACTAGTAGACGCTGCAGTGACTGTTACACGGCCTTCTTCCTGTCCTACCTCTAGAAAGGTGGTTCGGACCTCTTCTGTGATGCCTTCTTCTCCTCTAGGTATTGGTCCATCTCGCTCTCCTGCCTGCATGCCGTGCTGAGAGCCTCATCTAGAGTACGGTGGTCAAAAGCAACAAGCCTCGATCTCAGTGATGGTTTAAGACCCATCACATACTTCTTTGCTTTCCTACACTCATTAGCAACCATATGGGGAGCACATTTGGACAGTTCGGCAAACCTGGCCTCATACTCCAGAACCATCATGGAGCCTTGAGTGATAGAAAGAAACTCCTACTCCATCTTGTCCTGGATGTGCTCGAGGATGAACTTGGCCCAGAACAGCCTCGTAATCTCGGCCCAAGTCACCTTCATGGCACCATCCTCAAACATGGTGTGAAGTAAGGAGGCTTACCACACATGGGCTCTCTCCTGCAAAGTAAAACTCATAAGCACCAATCCAGACAAACCTAAACTTAATACAAGTACATATTTGTATATTAAGTACCTGTAGCATATAGGTGGCCAAGCTAACTTTGTCTTCCTCGGCACACCTGATGTCTTGGAAGATCTTCTCAACTTCCCTCATCTAGCTCTCCACTAAGAGTGGCTGACTCTCCCCCTTAAAGAAGGCGAAGCCATCCTCTTGAACCTCTCCATGATGGAAGGACCACCATGGCCATGCTCTTAGGGAATTGGAGCAGGAGCTTGAGCCTGAGACAATAAGAAATACAACTAAGCAACATATAAATTATGCATTTAATAAAACAGACTACTCTATTACCAACTCTAACCTACGCCTGCAGTGCCGCCTGAGTATGCGCCTGGGTCTGCATTGCCTTGACCAGGCCTAGCATGAACACACCATAGTCCACAGGCGGTGGTGGAGGAAGTACAGTAGGACCTTGGGGTGCTGGGGCCTGCTGCTCGCCCCTCTCCTCACATCTCTGCTCGTCATCCCGAGCCTGATCACCACGCCTACCACGGGTAGCCATAGCCTAAAAAATAATTACGTTAATTAGAAACTAAGTTATTTAGTCCTAACTATTTTCTTAACTATCTTTCATTCATTATTAGTACTTTCTACATATATGGACAATCTATAAAGACTTTGCAATATTGTGAAGATGATGGTTTATTCATGCACAATCTCAACCTTGGTCTTTGATACCAATCTTTGTAATGACCCTCCTTATACCGGTACAATTATACCAATTCACATCGATATAAAGGGCGTCATTACAGTGGGACATTTACCCAACACTACACAACAGATGGAGATGTACATGAATAACAATTGAGTACATCGGAAATAAATAAATATTCTCATTCCATCATCATCACACAATTCACAGTCTATATAGCAATAAAAGAAATAACAATGTCGACATTATTACATGTCCAAATGAAATACAATGTCCATCACATTTGATTACATGCTATGAAAAAGAAAGTAACTAGGTAGCAATGTCCACAAGTGAACCTTCTCCTCACACTCGGAGTCGCTCCTCACTATGTCCTCAAGTACGGGGACACCTGTCTCACCTGTACGCCAAAGCAAGTATGAGTTTTCTAGAAAGACCCCGCAAGCAATCCAAAGATAGCACCCTTACTCATATCACATACACATGCTATCTTTTAAATAGTAAAGAAATACATGGTACATGTTCATATCAATTAAACAATTAAACATGAACAACCTACACATACTTTCTACACATAATATATAGCATGGTTCATATTACTAATCACATCTCATATCAATCATATTCTTAATCAAATAAAGTATGGATTTAGTACAAGGAACTAGCAATCCTAGCATGGTATCTAACTATTTTCACATGTTTTTGAACACATATGCACAACTTTAGCTGGCTATTTTAATATAAATAAATC
Source organism: Colocasia esculenta (assembly GCA_014218235.1). Taxonomy (NCBI): domain Eukaryota; kingdom Viridiplantae; phylum Streptophyta; class Magnoliopsida; order Alismatales; family Araceae; genus Colocasia; species Colocasia esculenta. Next base: position 133,691,022 of record CM024760.1, read on the forward strand.
ACATTTACACAAATTCACATCTTTTCACATGCTAACACATTCACATTACACTATCACCTGTTCACTATTCACATATTCACATTTCACACTTTTTATACTTATTTACTGTGACACATTGTCGAAACCACCATAAAGAAGCACACACATCACATACACATACTCGTCACCTAGGCAATACAGTGACGAATCTTGGTTAACTATGCAGAACCGGGAGAAGACCTCTCCACCCTAACAAGTGGTACTTGTCCACCTCCAGGATTTCATCCTAATGCCCATATGATATCACACAAATTGAGCCTTCCCATAAGGACTTTACTACAGTATGGCTCCACAACCTTCTATGGTAGCAATGTCAATCTCGGCACAATTTACACATTATCACATAATGACATGTTCTTAATTATTTATATACATTTTAACCCATTCACATTCACTTTAGACAATTAAACATGCTTCAATTTTTTTTGTTTTTGTTTTTTGTGAAAAGATGGTCCTCAGAGTCTCAAAACTAGGAGAGTGCACCCTCCTCCCCCAGAGGGGGAGAATGGACCCACTCCACCATCGAGATCACCTGGGCCAAAATATATATTGATAAAAAGAATGATACAAGAGTAAGGAGGCATACCCCCATCAGACCAGTCTAACATTCATAAGACCAGTTTTGTCAATGACCATTGGCCTCTTACAATAATGAGGAAGATTATGAACACCCGAAAAGACTTCATTGCACATGTATACAATCGCATGGTTCACAAGCCGATCCACCAACTGGTTTGTCTCCTGGAAAACATGAGAAATAGTACTGAAGTCTTCATGCAGCAAATCCTTCACTTCACGCCACCACCTGTAAGTGTGCCAAGAGATACACCTGTTCTGCTTCAGTTTATCTAACATAGTGTTACTATTTCACAGTAGTAAATTTAGCTATAACAATGCTTAGTCATGCTGTAAAACACTAAATCTTTACATAGTTCAACTCACATATATTTAATCATGGTTTAACACCCTCATTCAGAGCAATCAGTATCTACAGTTATCAAAAATGTACACAATTTTTATCAAAGGCTTTATACAGTTAATATGTCACATGCCTAATTTTTAAGATTTTTCGAATTTGTAAAACAAAATTTAACAATTAAAATAGATTTCATGCAGATTTATCAAGAAACTCACTTAAGCATGGTTTACGGCAATACAATTGGTTCTAACAATTCTAAAACCTGAAAACAGTCATCATAAGAACATTTAAAAATTTTGAAACCTTAACATGCAACGAAACTATTTAATTAGAATTAAACAAGGGAAATTCATGCTCAACTCACCATGAAAGGAATTTCATTAATTTAAGCTATATACAGAAATTCGACATACCCTCATGATATGACCTGCTGACTATACATGATCAATAGTAAATTTTACAGTATGCATAGACAACCATAAGTCCAAAAATCACAGCACATAGCTCAAGTACATATTTCTGCAAATACTTGAAGAACTTGGCGGCAATGGCATTGCCATCAACATGGATTAACGGCACACGATGTTGCTGCCAACTCATGATCTTCATGGCAACAAGTTTGCTGTTTGCCGTCATATCCTATCTGCAAAAGTGCAAACAGAACACACATAACATGGAGAATTTTGGGGTTCCAGGACACGAGAAAAATCCATAAAAATGCCTAGGACCTAAAGGATATGTGTAGGATTGAAATCCCTCGATTACCTGCCCTTCAATAAATCTCTAATGGTTTAATTAGGTCGAGAAAGCTCTCCTCGGCCAAGCCACAAAGATGCACAAACCCCTCATGAATCCGGTCTTTGTGTCTGCACAGAGAATTCTCTAGAGTCGGGGAAGCTTCCTCAATGTAAGGTGCACCTCCCAGTCGATGAAGATCGCCGGAAGAGGCACATAATCACTAGATCAAACTCGCCAAAGTTCAGGTTTTTTCACCAAAAGCCCTAGGTTTTACCAAAGCCAAGGACTTAACTCGGCCAAATCTGGGTGTTTTTATAGAGCTTAAGGGTCGGGGTACGCATTAGGTTAAGTTTCATACATTTAGAGCTAGGTTTCCTAATCCAGAACTGCAAGAAACGCAGCAGTTTCCAGATCTAAAATCGCAGCAAAAATTGGGAAATAAATAGCCATTTAGCTATCGTTAACAAGAAGTCAGCGTCCATCGATCTAGACATCAACATGAAGTCAACGGCACACTGGTTGCCGTTAACCTGCCCTTAACGTCAAGGGATGTGGACATTAATTAGGATTTCGGGCAGATAATAGAAAACATCTATTATCATACATACACCATATAATTACAATATGCACTGCATTATTTAAATACAATATACACAAAAATATATAAATACAATATATATAGAAATAAACATGTATATACATATGCAAATAAGTAAATACATAATTATAGTATACACAAAATCAAATAAGCACAATCATAAAAAAGTTCGAGTAAAATGAACAAAGTTTAAGGGCCTTACAGTACAGTTATGCAAGCATGATAGCACTGTTGTGCCCCTAATTTTGATGATGTCATGGGTGACGGTTCTCGTCATACAGGCCTATTAACTTGATAACGTGCCTAACACGACTTCGCGTCCCGCAATCGGGCCGAAGCCTCGCGAGGGATATCAATCACATGTGTCTGTGAAAATATAAAGAAACACATTGAATACATATAAGATTCCATTTATCACATATATTCACATGAATGTACATACTCAGTTCCATAACATAGTCATTTAAACAAGTACAACAACCTGGGACAAACCCCCAAGGCTCCGCAAGTAAAAAGATTACTCTACTGGTGGTGAGGGCCCGACTCCGCTATGATGCCGACAGGAACTAGAAGAGGAAAGTGAACCCTCTGACTCTCCTTCACCTTGAAGAAGAAGGGGTGAGCCTCAAATGTCAATGGCTCAGTAGGGTAAATCCCCCAAAGCTGATAAACACAATGAACAACAGATATAATATGCAAAGCTGTAAAGAATCTAAAATCTATAGCACCTACACCTGAAGCTACAACTACAATTAAATAAACGGCAAACCACAAACACTTGTACAAGCTATAGTAGGGCACGTCGCACATGAGTCACGAGAACAGTTTCATGACACCAGCCACAGACCCGGACAAACAACACAAGTCCACCTCTCAGTCTTGCAGCCATAGACGAAAGGTCTAGCTGCTGCTCCACCTCAACAAGACAGGAACTATGGAGACAACTACCACCACTCCTACAGACTACACAACTGTAGGCCCAAACCTGACACCTTTAGGGACTCCGGTCGAGAACCCTAAAGTGAGGCACTGGAAACATGACTAGCTGGGGACCAGTATGTCTACTAGTGTCTGTCCCCCAACCACGAGTATGCTACAAGCGACCGCACACCCACAAATACGTGTCGCGGCCCCTTGCCGTCTTTCCCTCAGTCGGACGTACAACTCAAACATATGAGTGAGGGTGTCCAGGAAAATGACTCAGACCTTGGCAGTACTCACTGTACCAGGGCAAAACCTAAGCACCCAGTCCCTGGGTAACTAACTAGAGAAGTAACCTCAAAAGGTGTGACACCCAACTTGCTACGCACACATTTCCACACAAAACCCCTCATTATCAATCACACTATGAGTCGACACAACCCACACAAGTCCTACATTGCCTTTCCAACACAGCCCAAGCAATGTGGGATAGAAATCAGACAGACTGGCCACATAACCCCAGAGCTCGCGTGGCCACATTTCAAAACGCGTCCAACACAGTGGACATCTTTTAACCTGAATCATGACGGGCAGACCTGTCGCCTTATAGTCTAAATCACGACATCTGGTTACATCTCCTTTCAGGTGACAGAACCAAAACCCAAACCCTGTTCCCTGTTCTAGAAATCACACCAACTCACCATACATGTTGTTTAAGCAGGAAAATAAGCATATAAATGAAACCCTAGCATGCTCTCTATCATGCCCTCATGATTCTTTAGTCAAAACTTATAAACCCTAATCCACATGTCTCATACAAGCTGAAACAAAGGAAAGTCCTCTTAGATGCAAGTGAAACGCAAATCCGACGATATCCCGACATTCCCCACACTCCAAAGCACCTCCTCGCACTGGAATCATGCCGAACGGAGACCAAATGGCTGGAATTCACCCAAATCCCCTTCAGAACCGTACCAGAACTCCTCCCAGCTGAACAGTGCTACTGCATTGCTCGGCCAAGGGTAGGAGCCCAAAACACACTGGGTTTAAATCGCGTCGTGTCTTCCCGCCACGTTTAGAAATGCATCTGACCTCCGGGATGCATTTATACCCCGACGTCCCTGCATGTGCCACACGGCGCCCATGCAATGACGCTCTCGTAATGACGGTGCCAAATTGCGTCAGTAAAGGTGGACGCGTTCAGCTAAAACATGCGTCATCTGTGTTAGACGTGGTCTTAGTGAACCCAATAGAGGCCAGTTTGGGCTGGAATGCCCAACCCTCCAGCCTCCCACCTGCTACAATAAACCTGTAAAAACACATGTAGACCAACATGGTCTACCAATGGGCCATACATTGACCCCCAAACCCGATACACTACAATCCGAACGTACTAGTTATTACATTACTATCACCTAAAAAGATTTTCATCCTCGAAATTATAAAGATAAGCTTAAAGATAGTTCAACATATATGCAACTATCACCTAAAAAGAAATTAACTCTTACTCAAATAAGTATGGATACGTCTTGTACATTTCATCGGCCAACTCCCAAGTATCTTCACCACTCTGCCAGTTTCCCATCTGATCTTTACCAATTCAATATCCTTATTTCTTAACTTCAGTTTTCGACCGCCTGTAATCATAAAGGGAGATTCGGCCTGGACATATCCGGCTTCAAATCATCTCTTTGATAGCTGACTACCTGGGAGGGATCTCGAATGTATTTTCGTAGCATTGAGACGTGAAACCACGTCGTGTGCATTCGTGAAGTCCACTGAAGCTCTAACCTGTATGCCGTCTCTCCAATTCTTTGCACAATCTGAAATAGACCCACATACCTAGGACTCAACTTGCCTTCTTACTGAACCTTATTACATCCTTGGTTGGAGAAACTCTCAGGACACATAATCACCAACCTCGAACTGTAGGGCCTGCACCATGTTCCGCATAACTCTTTTGCTTGCTCTATGCCTTTTGAAGCTTCTCCTTGAGAACTTAACCATTTATGCACATTGCTGCACCATTTTTGGTCCTATCACCTGCCTCTCACCCACTTCAGCCCAATTCAGTGGTGTTCTGCAAGGTCTTCATAAAGTGCTTCATATGGTGCCATACCGATACTTGCGTGATAGCTGTTGTTGTAGGTAAATTCAACCATACCTAGATGCTGCTTCCATCTACCTCCCAAAACTAAACAGCAAGCTCACAACATATCTTCAATGGTCTGGATCACCCTCTCCATTTGTACATTTGTTTGGGGATGGTCTGCCGAACTGTACCTCAATTGGGTGCCAACAACCCTTTGCAAACTCCTCCAAAAACCTAAGTTAAACCTGGGATCTCTGTCTAAAACAATAGTGACCAGAATGCCATGCAATGACACAATTCTATCCACATATAACCTGGCCAACCTGTCCACTGCCCATGACATACTCATTGCTAATAACCTGCATACCTTTGTCAACCTGTCAACAAAGACCCAAATGCCATTGTGTCCTGACGATGTCCTGGAGAAACCTATAACAAAGTCCATTGCTATATCATCCCACTTCCACTGCGATATTGGTAAGGGCTGCAATAAACCACCTGGCCTTTGATGTTCCGCTTTAACTTGCTGGCATATCAAACATCTTGCTATGAATTCTGCTATTTCTTTCTTCATATTTGGCCATCAAAAGTATTTCTTCAAATCTTGATACATCTTGGTGCTTCTTGGGTGAATGGTGTACTTGGACTGATGTGCCTCTTCCAACACTTTCTGCTTTACACCAGCTTCACTTGGAACATATAACCTGTGTCTGAATCGGACCACACAATCATCATCTATGGTGACATCTTCCAGCTTTACAATTTTAGCCAAATTCTCATCCATCTTTTGTGCTTCTATAATTAGCCAAAACAAAGATGGCTCCACCGTGCAGTTGGCTAACACTGCTCACCATTGGCTATGTTGTGTTGAGTGTGTATTGGAATTTCATAAAGTTGATTTTTAATGATGACCATTGTACATCACTCATACTTTGATTTGATTATGATATATTGATCAATTTGTACATATTGAATATATTATAATAATGCTCAAACAACATGTTCTTGACATTTAATATTTCACATTTTAATGTTAGTGACATGTTTTGATGGTCTACACTTCATATTTTTAGGTTCACATAATTCTGTCAAAGTTGTGTCGACACAAGATGTCAAGTGTGTCGACACACCCTCTTCATTCAGAGCATAAAAGAGTCAGTGGTGTCGACACAAGTGGATGTTGTGTTGACATAATGTATGAATTCAGAAATCAGTGAAGGAAGCAATAGCCAGTGGTGTCGACACAATCTGCCTATGTGTTGACACTCACTGTCCCTCCCAGAACCTGTTCTGAAGCTAGTAGGCAGTGGTGTCGACATAGTCTGCCTGTGTGTCGACACACTTCGACTGATGCTCAAAAACGTGAATTTTTCTAGACACGTGGCTGCATGGGAATCAAGGGAATTGACCTAGTTATTCATGCCCACACACTCCAAGGATCCACATGGACACATGGGACTATATATACCAATGATCCTCATACTCCAAAAGGTGAGGGAGCTGGGACTTTTCCAGAAGAAGAGGAGAAGAGCGGGTAAAGCTCTTACGTCCAGAAGGGGAGCAGAGGAGCGCCGCCAAGGGGAAGAAGGAGAAGGAAAGAAGAGGAGGAGTTCCCGATTGAAGCTTTGCTGATTAGAAGGAGATCCATCTGAGTCTGTACTTCGTTTGAGTATCAATTTCTCTGGATGTGAGATCTGTGTATGTGTTCTACACAGATTGCCTAATTCTGTTTTGTTCTACTTTTTCATTATACTGAGATAGATCATGCTAGAGGATCTACTCTCTAATTGTGCTTGTTCTAGCAGAACTTGGATCCTTTGAGGTCCAGAGGTTTTGAGTACTGTGTACTCAGGTTTGGAGCCATAGTGCTCTGGGTTGGAGCCGTTGTGCTCTGGTGCTTGAGCTGTCGTGCTTAAGTGCTTGTGAATTTCCTGAATTCACAAGTGGTTTGTGGAGTAGGTCATCGTGCCTATCTCCTGGGTTTGTTTGAGTCGTCGCACTCAAAGTGGTTGGAGTCATCGTGCTCCAGGTTGTATGCACTGGTGTTAGTGGTTCCTCCGTCGTGAAGAGGTGGACATGAGAGACACAAGTTGTGTTCTCCGAACCACCTTAAAAATCTCTTGTGCACAATGGTTTGGGTGTGGTTTTCTGTCTATATTCACTATACTTACACACCACTCTTGGATCTGATCGAGTTGTGTGTATTACTCATTTTAATTCCGCTGTTGTGCACACACATTCTTAATTAATTTGTTAAAGTCATCTATCCGATCCCAACAATTGGTATCAGAGCAGGTCAGAGTCAATTCTATACTCTGAGGTGCTTTGGTGAATTTTCTGTATTTTGGATTTTGATTCACTCAATTACTTGCTCAAATTGTGTTGTGTGCTTGATTTGATTATCTTTATCATGGACTCTAGAGGTTTTGTTGCTGAAGGTCATTCAATTAATCGACCTCTATTTTTTGATGGTACTGACTATCCTTACTGGAAGAATAGGATGATGGTTTTTCTTAGAGCACAGAACAATGAAGTATGGAGAATTGTTGAAAAAGGACCAATCGAAGTTACTGGAGATGAAGATCAATGGACCAGGGAGCAAATCAGAAGGGTCACCCTGAACTACAGTGCCATGAACATGCTGCAATGTGCCATCCATCTAAAAGAGTATTCCACAATCTCTGTGTGTAAGTCTGGCATGTAGATGTGGAATAAATTACAATCACTATATGAGGGCACATCTCAAGTTAGAGAAACTAAAGCAAACATGTTAGTTTCTGATTATGAATTGTTTATCATGAAATCTGATGAAACCATATCTGAGATGTTTGCTAGGTTCATGGTAATCATCAATGGACTTCGAGCTTTGGGTAAGGATACTCAAATGAAGATTTGGTAAGAAAAATTCTGCAATCTTTATCTCCTGTGTGGCCACTAAAGCCATAGTCATTGAGGATTCAAAGGATTTATCCAAAATAACATTGGATGAACTCATTGGATCTTTAATGACCTTATGAGCTAAATATTAAAAGATCTGAAGAACACATGCTGAAATCAAAACCCATTACTCTTAAAGCTTCATCAAGTAATAAAAGAAAATCTAAAGAAATTTCTAAATCTGAAAAATCTGAATCTGACAATGATAATATTGCTTTGATTACTAGACAATTTAGGGCATTTCTGAAATCAAACAAGAAGAATTTTGGTAATAAGCAAAATGTCATGTCTAGTAAAAATAAAATTTTGTCACATGTTGATCACAAGAAAACTGATGAAATTCCTATGTATTATAGGTGCAATAATCTGGGCATATGAAGGCTTATGTCTAGAGGCTAAGAAGGATAAGCACAAAAACCACAAGGAGTTTCACAAAAAGAAGAACAAGGCCATGGTTGCTACATTGTCAGATGAGGCAAAGCTCAGGCAAATGGAGAATCCTCAAGTTCAGAAGGAAATAAAATCTGCTTCATGGCTGGAAGTAGTGAAGAATAGGTAGATATGTCTTTTGAACTATGTACCATTGAAGATTGGCAAGAAGCATATGGTAATTTAGTTGAAAATCTTTCTGATGTTGGAAAAGGAAATAAATATTTGAAAAGAAAAATTGATAGCATTCTTCATGACATATCAGCTTCTGAAATTTTGTTTTTGAATTAGCAGCTCAAATTTCAGATCAAATTAAAGAAAATGATGAATTGTTAATTTTTGTTGATGATCTGAAATTAAGAATTCAAAAATTGAACAAAGAACTTATGAATTATGTTAAGAAATTTGAAGAACGAAAGAAGGAAAATCAAAAAAATTTATATCAAATTGAAAAACTCAATCTTTGCCTTAAAGAAAAAGAAGACATCATCAAGAACTTCACACAAGAAAAAGAAAATCTGAATGCTCTCCTGGGAGTTAAGATGAATTCAAATAAATATGGTTTATGTTTTGAACCACAAAATTCAAAGAAAACTGAATCATCTCCTAAAAAAATAAAAACATAAAAAATTCCTCTAATAAAATTTGTCAAGACATGTTCATCTAAAAAGAAAGGAAAAAAACAAAAACAGAAAGAACTTGTGAGGTCGACACATACCCTACCCAGGTCGACACACACACAACATAGGTCAACCTACCCTTCTTATGAAAATCAGAAAATTTCAAACCAATAAATAATCATCTTTCTCATGGAAATTGGAATGTTTTCTCAACTTACAATTCAAGATAGAATAATTCTTGGAACCAAAGGTACAATCATAACTAATGGTTCAATCATTATTTTTATCACTCACAATTTCCTGCTCATCAACAGCATTACATGCCAAGATTTTCACAATGAAATAAACAAACTAAGAGGTCTAATGTTCAGAAAATTGAAAAACAAAAAACTGAATCTCTTGTTTCAAAGAACACTGTGAAGAAAACTGCTCAAATATGGGTTAGAAAGGATCTACTTTCTATTCTGACTCAGGATGATGGTACCAATCACATCTGGGTCCCAAAAACTTTTTTGTCTGATTTATTGTGTGCAGGAAAAGCCGTGCATCCAATTCAAACATCTAGATTCTTGACCGTGGATGCTCACACATGACAGGAAACAAAAATAAATTTTCATACTTGATTGAAAAGGATGGTGGATCAGTCACCTTCGGAGGTAAGAATAAAGGAAAAATAATTGGCAAAGGAAAAATTGGTAAGTCTTGCATAACCTTGAGTGATGATGTTTGCTTAGTTGAAGGATTATATTACAACTTGCTTAGTATAAGTCAATTGTGTGACAATGGTCACACAATTCTTTTTGAATAGGATTCATGCAAAATAATTGACACCTCTTCTAAGCAAATCAAATTGATTGGAAAAAGAGAAAATAATGTTTACATGATAGATTTGTGTGATAACTCTTCATCAAATGTTTGTTTGATTGCAAATAAAAATGACATTGCTTGGTTGTGGCATAAAAGGTTGGGTCATGCAAGCTTATGAACCATTAGCAAACTCATAAGAATGAATCTTGTAAAAGGTCTTCCTGAATCATTCCCTATTATTGGCAATCAAGTTTGTGGGATATGTGCTCAAGAAAACAAACAAGAAAATCTTTCAAGTGTTCATGAAGTACTTACATCTAACCACTTGAGTTACTTCATATGGATCTTTTTGGTCCAACCAGAACTCTAAGTCTCAGTGTAATAGATATGGATTAGTGATCATTGATGACTTTACTAGATACACTTGGGTGTCATATTTCAAAATTTTTAGTTGCAAATGTTTTGTTCATAATAACAACAAAGAAAATCTTCTTACCTGATCTTCTGCCACCTTTAATATGAGGGAGTTTTTACCATTTGTGAATTTTTCTAATGTGCTAGATAACTGTATATTTTCTTTTGTTAGTGTTTTGATTTTAGTTTTCAGTTCATCTGAATTACTTGTTTTTTAATTTAGTTATTTGTTCATTCTTAGCTTTTAGATCTTCACATAACAGTTCATTTCTTCTTTTAAGTTCAGTTATTTGACTTTCTAATTGTTTATTTTCTAATTTAGATTTGAGTTTGTATTTTCTAGACAAACTATGTTTTTCTTGCTTACTTTTAATAGTTTGGTTACTTCTCTATATTATTGTATAGTTCGTTGAAAGCTTCTTCTAAACTATCGGAATCTGAACCATTACAAGAATCAAAGGATGAGTCAGAGGTTACTTTTTCTTCGGTATTTGCCATGAAAGAAGGTTGGCTTCTTCATCATCATTGGTTGAGCTTGACTCACTGTCTGAGTCGTTGCTGTTGCTCCATGCAGCTGCCATAGCTTTCTTCTTATATTTCCTAAACTTCTTGGAGCTCTCTCTCTTCCTGAATTCAGGCTTCTTGAGCTTTGGACATTCAGCTTTTATATGTCTTGGCTTCTTGCACTCATAGCATATGGGCTCACTCTTCTTTTGATCCTTTCCATCTGGTTTCTTGAAGTCTTTATTTCTCTTGAAGTGTCTTCTACCAGATTGGAACTTCTTTCTTTGCTAGAATGCGTTGCAATCTTTTGACAGCATGGCTTCTTCATCTTCACAGCCACTTGAGTTCTCATCTTCAGCTGATGACTCATCTGACTTGTCTTCTTCTGCTTTAAGAGCATTTGAATGCTTCTTTTACTAGAGGACTCTCCTAGCCTTTCCATATTGATCTCATGGGCCATGAGGGACCAATGAGTTTTTCCAAAGACATCTTTTTAGATCATTAGCTTCTTCAATAGTTGTGACCTTTGGGGTCCATGAGGATGGTAAGGATCTAAGAATTTCCTCACCATGTCTCCAATCTCATAGGTTTTTCCTAGTCCGGCTAACCATTTGTGATATATGTAAATCTACTGAACATGGGGTTATGGATTCACCTGATTGCATCTGAAATCTTTCATATGTGTAACAAGAATATCAATTCTTGTCTCTTCACCTTGTCTGTGCCTTCATAGGTAATTCTAAGCTTTTCCCACATCTCCATTGCGGATTTGCAGGCTGAAACTCTGTTGATTCCTTTTGCTTAGTGCACAGCACAGAATACTCTTAGCCTTACAATTCAAAGAGATCTTTTTCCTGTCATCATCTGTCCACTGAGCTTTCTCATTTGTGACCAGGAGATGGCCTTCTTCTACTATTGACCATATCTGATAGGCGTGACCTTGGAGAAAGTACTCCATTCTGGTCTTCCAATAAGCATAATCTTCACCATTGAAGAGAGGGGGTCGGTTGACAGACTGACCTTCAATGTTACCTTGGGATGCCATGAATCTTTACTCTTCAGATCGTTAGATCTTCTTCTTTGTCGAAGAGACTTGCTCTGATACCACTTGTTGCCCAGTTGACTAGCCCAGAAGGGGGGTGAATGGGTCTTTAAAAATTTATTTAGGTGACACTTGTATGTAAAAGTATACACAAAAACAATCTTCGATGTTGGTTAGTAATGGTTAGTATGAACAACAAACTCACAAAGAATAAATCACACAACGCAAGGAATTCTCCTGGTTCAGACCTCCTTTCCTTAGAAGTCCTACGTCCAGTCCCTAAGCAACAACTTAGGTTTTCACTAACTAGGGTACAGTCCCCCTAGGGACACTACAACACCCAGCACAGCTGGTCTTCCTTCACACCAGAAGAGAATAACCACACCCTGGATACCTCACCAGGTCTTCCTTCACAACCGAAGGGAAACAACACCCTAGATCCCACCAGGTCTTCCTTCACACACGAAGGGAAACACCACATGAGAATAGAATGAATTCAAGCCCCTAGATCAAGCTTTTTCAAGCCAAGATCTGAAGCAACAAGTACTGAGAGCAAAAGATCTAAACAAGGCACACTCTCAGAACTACACGGGCTCTCATAGAAATTCTGTTACAGTACAGAGAGCGAAGAGCTAAGGATGTTGAGGAATGTGATTCTTTGGCTCTAGACTTCTTGCAGAAGAATTTGAATGCTTGAATGCGAGATGCATGTTCTCCACTCCAGTTGCTTTTCATTTTTCTCTTCTGTCTTGTATTTATATCTCCTTTTGAAAATACGGCCGTTGAAGTAACCGTTGTCTCTTAAATTGATAGACGTTAGACTACTTGACATTTGGAAGCTTCAACACTCTTTTATCCATTTGAGCACGCAAAGAGATAGGGCCTTCTGGTGTCTATATGGTCCAACGTTGTATGAAAGAATGTCTTTAGGACCCTGCACACATTAAATGCTAGAATAGTAGACAGCTAGGCTTTCTCTTGTTGTCAGTAAATGTTGACGTGAGTATTCACCAAAATAGCACTGCCAAATAGCTTGTTCTAAAAGATTTTGACAGAATATGCACAATAAGAAAAGGATATCATCTGCATGCATGCAGAGATATGTTCTGTCTTTATTAAATGCACAACAGTCAGATAGATAAGAGAAGACTATGACTATTCAACGCTTTAAGAGATAAGATAAATGTCACGTCGATATAAACCATAAAGTCGTTGTCTATATGACTTATGAAATCGTTATGAATACTAACAAGTCATTATAGAGAGCAAATCGTTATAGAAAGCAAGTTTATGTGTTCAACAAAGAAATCGTTATGAACACTTAACAAGTCGTTATGAGCTTTAAAGAAATCTTTGCAAGAAGCAAATCGTTATGAGCTCTAAAGAATCGTTGCGCAAAGCAAGCCGTTATGAGTTCTAAAGAAATCGTTGCGCAAAGCAAGTCGTTGTGAATTCTAAAGAAATTGTTATGATAACTTAAGAAATCGTTACGGCGAGCAAGTCATTACGATTCTAAAGAATCGTTATGATAACTTGCGAAATCGTTACGGCAAGCAAGTCATTGCGAATTCTAAAGAAATCGTTATGATAACTTAAGAAATCGTTGCGGCGAGCAAGTCGTTGCGAATTCTAAAGAAATCGTTATGATAACTTACGAAATTGTACGGCGAGCAAGTCGTTGTGAATTCTAAAGTAATCTTTATGATAACTTAAGAAATCGTTGCGACAGGCAAGTTGTTACGGGTTCTGAAGAAATCGATGCGATGACTTTGAGAGAACGATTTGTTTGTAATCAAACGATGTCCCAGTAAAGAAGTCGTTCAGACACTTAAGAAATCGTTATGAATTCAAATCGTTATAGCACTAAAGGAAGTCATTGTGACTTTCAACAGAAGTCGATGTGGGCTTAGAGAAATATGATCTTGACTAGATAAAAACTTTCAAAAGGTAATACTTACCAATATTGGCTTATTTGACCTTGGATATTTCCTGTACTTAAGACATATGAAGAATGTGTTAGAATTTTTTTGTTTGATTTTGTTAATCACCAAAATAAATATGTAGTTAATTAAAATTACATGGGGACAGACTGAGCATCAATCCATTCCTTGGTGCCGTTCATGGTGGCACTAGAGTGTGTAGTTCCCTGACCTCGTGGAGTGCCCGAGGTGCAGGGTGGTTCTGTTTGTGGGCCCTCGACCTTGTGGAGGTCTAAAGTGGCCGTGCCTGTGGTGAGACGTTCGTTCTCACTTGGTTGCTTGGTGTCTCTCGGGGTGACACCTGGTTGTTCCTTCCCTACCTCGTGGAGGTCTGGGATGTTGGGTGCTTGTGTCGTGAGACTCTGGTCTCACATATTCGCTCCGGTGTTCCGTGAGCTCTGTTGTCTCGGTAGGTGTGTGCCGAGAATTTGCTTCCGCATTGTGTTGCTCTGGCCCGACCCCGGTTGCGGATCGTGGCATTGCTCTAGTTGCATCCGCTTGTGTTTGACTCCGCTGGTTCTGCAGGAGTTGTGTTTGGCCTGACCCGTGTTGTGGTCGAGGCGTTTCTCTATTTCCGCTATTTTGTAGTACTCTGTGTTAGGTGTTTCTTGCTTTACTACTTTGTAGAGTAGATTTGCTTCCGCTTTGTTGGAGTTCCTGCTGCTCTGGCTAGTGAGGGACTCGTAATCCCTACTGAGCCTTGTTCACGAGGCTCACCTGTAAGGCCCTCAAATTTGTTGCATTATTTTAATTTTGTGTAAATAATTCATGTTTTGTATGCATAGATGTACATATCTACGTATGTATTAACTAATTATACATATGTATGCATGTGTAAATTAGTTGTAAATAATGTATGAAATGCATGGTGGTAGTGTGTACATGATATACATATGCATAACACGTATATAGTATAAGTTGTGCATGGTTTCTGCATGTTTTTGAGTTCTGCCGAAGGCCAACTTGGCGTCAAGATCAAGGACGTTTGTTTGTGTCGGTCGGCGTCAACCATATGGACGCCAGCACTAAGTCCAGCGTCCAGCGATGTGGTCGTAATTTCTTGATCTGCATGCGTTGCAGAGCCAGATTTCTGGGAGCAAGCTAGCTCACCCATTGGGGAGCAGTCCCTAACGATCTGAAAGGGTTCACATCAACCCCGCGGGACAGGAGAGGCCTCTCTCCTATATCTGAACCTGAGTGCAGCCCTAAACCCCCTCTCTTGACCTCTTTTGGGAGATAGAGAAAAGCCTTAACTGCTGTGAGTAAAACCCCACCTTTGCAACCTTTAATCCGGTGATCTAAAGCATGTACTGGCCATCTACCACGACAAGGAGGTAGTGGAACATCGAGGAAGGCATCCCCGACCTCGATCTGCTGTGAAGTTACTCAAGAACCCGGAGGAAGGCTTTCTTGTAAGCTTCTTGGGACTGCCCAAGGAGAGCTTCACCAACACATTTTATCCTTTGGAGATTTTGGAAGGCAAGTAACCTACCCCTATCGTCCATGTAGATGTCAAGTAGGTTTTATCATTTTTATGTAGTTTTCCTCGTGTCCTAGATCCCCCATTCTCTTTGAATTTGGAGCTTGGGTCCTGCATTCTGCAGAGACCTGAACTTGACGGCACATAAATTGCCGTGAAGATCTTCATTGACGGCCAGCGATTTTGCGTCAATCTCCATTAACGGCCATGGCTTGCCGTTAAGTTCACTGGACAGAACAGTGAACTGTCTCTCCTTATATATGATACTTTCGATGTGTTTGCGATGAGGATATATTGTAAACCTATATGCTACGTAATGTGAATGTTGGAATGTGTGGGAGAATGGTTGTGCATTATTTGTGATGGTTGAGTTATGTTTTATTTAAAATGCATGGGGAAAAGACCATGTATGTTCACCCATGATCTAAAATCGTGGGAAATTATGATGCCTAATCTGTGAACCATGTCTATATACTCATTTCTCTACTATGAATTTCTGGAATTTTCCCATACAATGTGATTTACTGAAAATTTATACTTGGGAAATAGAAAACATGTGTGTAGGATTTGTTAAATTTCCAGTAAATCGGTGTTGTGAAAAAATCGAAGAAATTTCTTGTGGTTTGTGTATATTGGTTCAGAGTTATGACCTGTTAAACTGAACTTTCATGTTATACACCATGATAAATTGAATTTGAATAATACGGGACTTTATGTTAAATTTTCTGCATGCATTTTGGATCAGAAAAATGTGAAAAAATTCATGTGGGGTCCCAAACCTGAAATCAGCATGTGGTTAAATTCTCAGGTACTTTGTACAACTATACCATGCAATATGAATTTTCCATGCAAAAATAGGTAATTAATGCATGCCATTGTGAAATGATTTAATTTCTAGAAATCCAACCTGATTGGTGAAACTTCTTGAATGATAAATTCTGTCAGCTATAGTGGCATGATTAGGAAAACAGAGTCATGTTGTAAATGAGAGAATGAATGAGATATGAGCGTCATGTGTAAAAATATGTGTTAAAAATCGGTAAAGTCATATGTGTAAAATTGTGCCAAGTGTGACACTGCTTCCATAGAGGGCAGTGGAACCGTATCATGGAAAAGTCCCATGAGAAGGTTCAATGTGTTGTGATCCTAAGGGCATTAGGATGAAATCCTGGAGGTGGACAAGTACCACTGGTTAGGGTGGAGACTTGTTCTCCCGGTCTGCGCAGTCCAAGAGTCGTCACTGTATTGCCTAGGTGACGTCTATGTGTATGTGATGTGATGGTCCTTCTTATGGTGGTTTGGACTATGTGTCACGGCACTAAAGTGTAAGATGTGAAAATGGAAATGTGAATGTTTCATGTGAAAAGTGAGAATGTGAACATGTGAAATTGTGAATGAGTAAGGTGAACTATGTGAATAAGAAATTGTGTAAAAATGTGAGGCCAAAATGTGAGGATGTGAGATTGAAATCCATGATATGATGATCTGAAATCATGTTAGAATAGCAACATAAATGTGGTTATGATCATGTCCTATATGGGTACAATGCGTAGAATCCATGGTAGGGACAATCCTTACTTATGTGCAAACCATTCCATGTATGTTTACTCTCACGTTGTGGTTGAATGAGAATGTAGCTTTCATGTGTTAGATTGTAAAGTGTTAAACCATGTCAAAATAGCAAGCTTAAAGCATGTAAAATGGTTATGTGCATGTGTAAGAATGAGAAGTAACCATGTTAGCAATGTTTTCTTCCATGTATGTAAGCTAGTCATGCTAAATTGCTTTCATGTTCTAGCTAATTGAAAGTAGAACTTTCATGTGTTGGAATGATTAGAGAGCATTGGATAGGAGATTTTATTTAGGAAATCTGAAAGCATGAATCATGTATTTCATTAATAGAATACCATGATAGGTTGTTAATTTCAATGTCACGCATGCTACATGTTGTGTCTTGTAAATGGTATGTAAAAACCTGCTATGATATGTGCATGTATGATAGATGTAGTGTTATTTGCTGAGTCTTTTAGACTCATTACTTGCTTCAGCGTACAGGTGTAGTAGGTGACACACCTTTGGAGGAGACCGTGGAGAGCGACTCCGAGCGCGGGGAGTAGCTAGCTTGGTGGAGCTTAATTGTGACATTTTGACATTTTGATGTATGTAATTGAGGCATGTATTAGAACTATCATGTAAACTTGGACAAAACTATGTATTTTATCTTAGCAGTCTTCTATATGGATTATGTGGACTTTAGCTCTTTAAATTCAATCGAATCATGTATGTAAATGTGGATGATGAATGAAATGAGGACAGTAGTTCTTTTACTTCCGCTACTCTGTTCTTATATTCACGTGTATCTCAGCTGAATGTTATCGTGGGTAAATGTCCCACTGTGGCAACGTTCACTATATTGACGTGGGTTGGTATAACCGTACCGATATAATGAGGGTCGCTACAGAGATTGGTATCAGAGAGACCGGTTGAGATTGCACATGAATATATATAAGTCATCATCTTCATTACATGCTAAGTCTACATAGGAATGTCCACATGTGTAGAATTGAGTAATAATGAATGAAAAATAGATAAGAAAGCGGTTAGGAAATAAATTAAAGTAGCTCTAATGGTGGCTGAAATTTATTACAGCCATGGCTTCGAGAGGTAGGCGTGGCGAGCGCCGGCCCATGAGGACGAGCCGAGACGTGAGGAGCGGGGGCGAGCAGCAGGCCCCGGCACCGCAGGGTCCTGTACTTCCCCACCGCCGCCTGTGGATTATGGAGTATTCATGCAAGGTCTGGTGCAAGCCATGCAGACGCAGGCTCATACTCAGGCAGCACTCCAGCACAGTTGGAGGCTCAGGTTAGACTAATAAAATGATTAATAGTCTATTTTATTAATTATGCGATATTATGTTAATTGTGTATTGCTTGCCGTGTTTGTAGCAGGCTCAAGTACCAGCTCAGAGACCATGGTGGACCTTCTACCATGGAGAGATTCAAGAGGATGCTGCCACCCTCTTTTAAGGGGGAGAGCGACCCATTGTTGGCAGAAAGCTGGATGAGGGAGATAGAAAAGATCTTCCGAGCCATCAGGTGTGCAGATGAGGATAAGGTCACATTAGCCACCTACATGCTACATGTATGCTTTAGTTATATGCTTGTATGTTTTGTTAAGTAGATTTGTTTAGATGGTGCTTATGAGCGGTGTACTGCAGGAAAGAGCTGATGTATGGTGGGCTTCATTGCTGCGTACCCAGTTTGAGGACGGAGCTATTGATGTTGCTTGGGACGAGTTCGTGAGGCTCTTTCAGGCCAAGTTCGTCCCGAGCATATCAAGACCGGATGGAGCAGGAGTTCCTCTCCTTGGCTCAAGGCTCCATGACCGTGCTAGAAATGAGGCAAGATTTTCTGAACTCTCTAAATATGCACCTTTATCGTGGCAGATGAGCGCAGGAAGACAAAGAAGTTTGTGATGGGCCTAAAGCCATCACTAAGGACGAGGCTCGTGGTGTTCGACCATCGCACCTTGGACGAGGCCCTCAGTGCTGCGTGTAGGCAGGAGGGTAAGATGGAGCAATACCTTGAAGAGAAGAAGGCTTCGCAGAAGAGACCTGCAGCTACATTCCAGCGACAGGACAAGAAAAAAGTAGTGTACCCGACACAGCAGCGATCAGTGGCAGTCGACAGTTCTCAGGTACCCTGTGTACGTTCCTCTGGTGTGAAGAAAGAGTGTCCCCACTGCGGGAAGACACATGGCAGTACCGAATGTTGGATGATTACGAGAAAGTGCTTGAAGTGCGGAAGCAGCGACCACAAGATCAAGGATTGTCCGAGACTTCAGCAGGGAGTCCAGCGCGGAGCGCCAGCCCCAGCAGCGGTAGCGGCAGCAGCGCCAGCTACGGAAAGACCAGGAAGGCCTCGAGCCCCAGCTCGAGTGTTCTCTTAGCACGCGAGGACGCCGAGCAGGCGGAGCATGTCACCGAAGGTACGGTTTTACTTCTAGGAGTGCCACTCGGGTTTGTTTGACACGGGTGCTACTCACTCGTTCATTTCGAGCAGTTCGCTAGGCAGTTAGCCCTAGAGTCCGGCATAGAGTCTGAGGATTAGAGGTCCCTTTGTCTGTGCACACCCCTGCGGGTACGGTATCGACTAGGAAGTGCATTCCATCGTTACCTGTGTGCATTGAGGATAGAATCCTAGATGGGTGTTTCTTCTTGCTAAAGATGAAGGACTATGATGCTATTCTTGGTCTGGATTGGCTAGAGGAGCACTATGCGTTGGTAGATTGTCGTCAAAAGAGGATTGTTTCCGCATTCCTGGTGAGGACGAGTTTTCTCATCCCTTGCCAAGGAACTTGGCGGGAAAGATGGTCATCTCTGCCATGAAGGCGATGCGCATGGTAACAAGGGTTGTGACGCTTTTCTTGCCAGCGTGGTATTAGTGCCAGAGGCTGATGAGTCACCTACTCTGCAGAGATTGAGGTAGTGCAGGATTTTCCAGATGTCTTTCCTGATGACTTGTCTGGATTGCCACCGGATAGAGAGATAGAGTTTACCATAGAGTTGCTTCCGGGCACCTCTCCTATCTCGAAGGCTCCATATCGGATGGCACCTGCGGAGTTAGCGAGTTAAGGAGGCAGTTGCAAGAGTTGCTAATAAGGGATTTATTCGCCCTAGCGTTTCCCTTGGGGCGCACCTGTATTATTCGTCAAGAAGAAAGACGGGTCACTTAGGTATGCATTGATTACAGAAAGCTGAACCAAGTGACTGTGAAGAACAGGTATCCCTACTCGTATTGATGATTTGTTTGACCAGTTGCAAGATGCATCAGTCTTTTCTAAGATTGATTTGCGATCTGGTTATCATCAGTTGAGGATTCGGAGTGAGGATGTGTCCAGGAGGCATTCAGATCCCGTTATGGACATTATGAGTTTTTGGTCCTTCCTTTCGGATTGACCAATGCCCCTGCAGCGTTCATGGATCTCATGAACAGGGGTTTAGGCCTTATTTATATAGCTTTGTCGTAGTGTTTATTGATGATGTGCTGTCTACTCTCCAGATGAGGCCACACACCGTCAGCATTTGAGGGTAGTGTTAGAGGTTCTTCGTGAGCACAAGCTGTACGCTAAGTTCAGCAAGTGCGATTTTTGGTTGCGCGAGGTTCATTTCCTCGGGCATGTTATCTCGGTGCGGTGTGGTGTAGCAAGGATCCAGCAAAGGTCCAGCAGTTATGGATTGGGAGGTTCCCAAGACCCCTTCGGAGATTCGTAGTTTTCTTGGTTTAGCTGGTTACTATCGGCGATTCATTGAGGGATTTTCATCCATCGCCGCCCCATTGACTCAGCTCACCAGAAGGGAGTGAAGTTTGTTGGTCCGAGAAGTGTGAGAGTAGTTTTCAATTGTTGAAGCTAAGCTCACGTCAGCTCCGGTGTTAGTCTTACGAGTGTGTAGAGGGTTTTGCTATCTACACGGAGGATGCGTCTCGGATTGGTTTGGCTGTGTGCTAATGCAGCAGGAAAGGTAGTGGCTTATGCTTCTCGTCAGTTGAAGGAGCATGAGAAGAACTATCCGACTCATGATTTGGAGCTCGCAGCAGTGGTTCATGCACTAAAGATCTGGAGGCACTATCTTTATGGTGTCAGATTTGAGGTGTTTACCGACCACAAGAGCTTGAAGTATCTTTCTCCCAAAAGGAATTAAACCTGAGGCAGAGAAGATGGATTGAGTTCTTGAAGGACTATGACTTCGACCTTCAGTATCACCCTGGAATGGCGAATGTCGTAGCGGATGCTCTGAGTAGAAAGATGCCATTCTCCAGCAGGATTGGAAGATGTTGGAGGATGCGGCTTGCGCGTTGACTGAGTTAGAGCCATCGCTATGCCAGGCTTTTGTAGCTCAGTATCTCTTAGGTCCTCGATTTTGGATGAGGTGATGAGCAACAGAAAGCCGACCCTAGACTCTTAGAGCTAGTGGGCAAGGCAGGCATTGCTCGTGATGAGGACAGGTGTGATTAGATTCCATCACCGTGTTTGTGTCCCTGATGGTAGATGTCCGTGAGCATGTGTTAGCGGAGGCTCACAGATCGCGATTCTCTATTCATCGGGTAACACGAAGATGTACCAGGATTTGAAGAGATCCTTCTGGTGGTCCGGCATGAAGAAGGATGTAGCGGATTATGTATCCCGGTGTTTGGTATGCCAGCAAGTGAAGGCCGAGCGACAGCCGACCATACCTTATGCAAAGGATGGAGATCCCAGTTTGGAAGTGGGAAGCTGTCACTATGGACTTTGTCTCGGGTTTGCCTCGATCTAGAAGGGGCAATGACTCGATTGGGTGATCGTAGATAGATTCTCAAAGGTTGCGCATTTCTTGCCTATGAAGAAGAAGCAGTCGGTGAGAGCTTAGCTAGATTGTATGTTAGTAGTGTGGTTAGATTGCATGGTGTGCCGAAGTCGATCATTTCGGATCGAGATCCGAGATTTACTTCGAGGTTGTGGAAGGGTCTTAGCATGCATTAGGTTCGGAGCTGAAGCTCAGTTCGGCGTTTCATCCCCAGACTGATGGACAGTCGAGAGGACTATCCAAACGCTCGAGGATATGTTGAGAGCGTGTGTATTGGATTGGAAGGATGATTGGGAGCGTCATTTACCTCTTGTGGAGTTCGCATACAACAACAGCTTTCATGCGAGTATTGGTATGGCTCCATTTGAGGTGTTGTATGATAGGCCTTGCAGATCTCCTTTGTGTTGGGAGGAGACCGGTGATAGGCAGATGATCAGTCCGGAGTTAGTTCAGAAGACTTCGGATAAGGTCCAGCTTATCAGAAAGAGGCTTGTTGTGGCACGGGATAGGCAAAAGAGCTATGCCGACAATAGGTGGAAGGATCTTGAGTTCGAGGTGGGTGATCATGTCTTCTTAAAGAGATCACCTACTCGAGGTGTCGTCAGGTTTGGCAGGCATGGTAAGCTGAGCCCTAGATTCAGTGGCCCGTATGAGATTCTCAGACGATGGGCAGCGTGGCATATGAGCTAGATTACCCCAGTTTTAGCTAGTGTTCATCCTGTTTTCCACGTTTCTATGCTCAGAAAGTATGTCCGAGATCCATCTCATGTGATAGTCATGAGCCAGTGGACATTCAGCCAGATTTGTCGTATGTGGAGCAACCATTAGCTATTCTTGATCGGAAGGTTCAGCATCTCCGGAACAAGAGTATTGCGTCGGTGAAAGTTCTATGGTGAAACTTCTCACGAGAGGAGGCTACTTGGGAGCTTGAGGATGCGATGAAGAAGAAGTATCCCCTTTTGTTTGAGTAGTGTCGTTCTAACTTCGAGGACGAAGTTTCTTTAAGGGGGAGAGGGTGTAAGGCCCTCGAATTTTGTTGCATTATTTGAATTTCGTGTAAATAATTCATGTTGTGTATGCATAGATGTACATATCTACGTATGTATTAACTAATTATACTTATGTATGTATGTGTATATTAGTTGTAAATAATGTATGAAATGCATGGTGGTAGTGTGTACATGATAATACATATGCATGGCACGTATATAGGTATATGTTGTGCACGGTTTCTGCATGTTTTTGAGTTCTGGCCGAAGGCCAACTTGGCGTCAAGATCAATGGACGTTTGTGTCGTGTCGGCGTCAACCATATGGACGCCAACACTAAGTCCAGCGTCTAGCGATGTGGAAGCTAATTTCTCTGATCTGCATGCATTGCAGAGCCAGATTTCTGGGAGCAAGCTAGCTCACCCATTGGGGAGCTGTCCCCAACGGTCTGAAAGGGTTTACATCAACCCTGCGGGACAGGAGAGGCCTCTCTCCTATATCTGACCCCAAGTGCAGCCCTAAACCCCTCTCTTGACCTCTTTTGGGAGATAGAGAAAAGCCCTAACTGCTGTGAGCAAAACCCCACCCTTGCAACCTTTAATCCGGGGATCTGAAGCTTGTACCGGCCATCTACCTTGACAAGGAGGTAGCTGGAACATCGAGGAAGGCATCCCCGACCTCGATTGCTATGATGATTACTCAAGAACCCGGAGGAAGGCTTTCTTGGGAGCTTCTTAGGACTGCCCAAGGAGAGCTTCACCGCCCACCTTTGATCCTTCTGGAGATTTTGGAAGGCAAGTAACTACCCCTATCGTCCATGTAGATGTCAAGTAGGGTTTATCATTTTTATGTATTTTTCCTCGTGTCCTAGATCCCCCATTCTCTTTGAATTTGGAGCTCGGGTCCTGCATTCTGCAGAGACCTGAACTTGATGGCAACATAAATGCCTGAAGATCTTCATTGACGGCAAGCGATTTTGCCGCGTCAGTCTCCATTAACGGCCATGGCTTCCCGTTAAGTTCGTCGGATAGAACAGTGAACTGTTCTCTCTTATATATGATTACTTTCGATGGTTTTGCGATGAGGATATATTGTTAACCTATTATGCTACGTTATGTGAATGTTGGAATGTGTGGGAGAATGGTTGTGCATTATTTTGGGATGGTTGAGTTATTGTTTAATTAAAATGCATGTGAAGAATAGCATGTATGTTCACCCATGATCCTATTAATCCGTGGGAAATTACGATGCCCTAATCTCGTTGAACCCTGCCTATATACGTCAGTCTCTACTCTAAATTTTCTGGAATTTTCCATGTCAATGTGATTTACTGAAAAATACTTGGGAAATAGAAAACATGTGTAGGATTTGTTAAATTTCCAGTAAATCGGTGTAGTGAAATAAATTGGGGAAATTCCTGTGGTATTATATATTGGGTTCAGGGTCATGATCTGTTAAACTGAACTTTTATGTTATACAGCACGATAAATTGAAATTTGAATAATACGAAAATTTATATTAAATTTTCGCAATCGTATTTTGGATCAGAAAAAATGTGAAAATTTTCATTGGGGTCCTAAACCCGAAATCAGCATGTGGTTAAATTCTCAAGTCATTTGGAAAACTATACCATGCAATATGAATTTTCCATGCAAAAATGGTAATTAATGCATGTCATGTGAAATGATTTAATTTCTGGAAATCAACCTGATTGGTGAAACTTCCTGAATGATAAATTCTGTTAGCTGTAGTGGCATGATTAGGAAAATAGAGTCATGTTGTGAATGAGAGAATGAATGAGATATGAGCGTCATGTGTAAAATATGTGTAAAAATCGGTAAACGTCATATGTGTAAATTGTGCCAAGTGTGACACTGCTTCGATAGAGGGCAGTGGAACCGTATCATGGAAAGTTCCATGAGAAGGTTCAATGTGTTGTGATCTAAGGGCATTAGGATGAAATCCTGGAGGTGGACAAGTACCACTGGTTAGGGTGGAGACTTGTTCTCCCGGTCTGCGCAGTCCAAGAGTCGTCACTGTATTGCCGAGGTGACGTCTATGTGTATGTGATGATGTGTCTTTCTTATGGTGGTTTGGACTATATGTCACGACACTAAAGTGTAAGATGTGAAAATGTGAAATGTGAATGTGTTCATGTGAAAAGTGAGAATGTGAACATGTGAAATGGTGAATGAGTAAAGTGTGAACTATGTGAATAAGAAATGTGTAAAAATGTGAGGCCAAAATGTGAGGATGTGAGATTGAAATCCATGATATGATGATCTGAAATCATGTTAGAACAGCAACATAAATGTGGTTATGATCAAGTTTATATGGGTACAATGTGTAGAATCCATGTAGGGACAATCCTTACTTATGTGCAAACCATTCCATGTATGTTACTCTCACGTTGTGGTTGAATGAGAATGTAGCTTCATGTGTTAGATTGTAAAGTGTTAAAACCATGTCAAAACAGCAAGCTTAAAGCACGTAAAATGGTTATGTGCATGTGTAAGAATGAGAAGTAACCATGTTAGCAATGTTTTCTTCATGTATGTAAGCTAGTCATGCTAAATGCTTTCATGTTCTAGCTTAATTGAAAGTAGAACTTTCATGTGTGGAATGATTAGAGAGCATGTGATAGGAGATTTTAATTTAGGAAATCTGAAAGCATGAATCATGTATTCATTAATAGAATTACCATGATAGGTTGTTATTTCAATGTCACGCATGCTAATATGTCTTGTGAATGGTATGTAAAAACCTGCTATGATATGTGCATGTATGATAGATGTAGTGTTATTTGCTGAGTCTTTTAGACTCATTACTTGCTTCGGCGTACAGGTGTAGTAGGTGACACACCTTTGGAGGAGACCGTGGAGAGTGACTCGAGCGCGGGAGTAGCTAGCTTGGTGGAGCTTAATTGTGACATTTGACATTTTGATGTATGTAATTGAGGCATTGTATTAGAACTATCATGTAAACTTGGACAAACTATGTATTTTATCTTAGCACTTCTTCTATATGGATATGTGGACTTTAGCTCTTAAATTCAATCGAATCATGTATGTTAAATTGGATGATGAATGAAATGAAGACAGAGTTCTTTTACTTCCGCTACTCTGTTCTTATATTCACGTGTATCCAGCTGAATGTTATCGTTGGGTAAATGTCCCACTGTGGCAACGTTCACTATATCGACGTGGGTTGGTATAACTGTACCGATATAATGAGGAAACCTGCTATGATATGTGCATGTATGATAGATGTAGTGTTATTTGCTGAGTCTTTTAGACTCATTACTTGCTTCGGCGTACAGGTGTAGTAGGTGACACACCTTTGGAGGAGACCGTGGAGAGTGACTCCGAGCGCGGGGAGTAGCTAGCTTGGTGGAGCTTAATTGTGACATTTTGACATTTTGATGTATGTAATTGAGGCATTGTATTAGAACTATCATGTAAACTTGGACAAACTATGTATTTTATCTTAGCACTTCTTCTATATGGATATGTGGACTTTAGCTCTTTAAATTCAATCGAATCATGTATGTTAAATGTGGATGATGAATGAAATGAAGACAGTAGTTCTTTTACTTCCGCTACTCTGTTCTTATATTCACGTGTATCACAGCTGAATGTTATCGTTGGGTAAATGTCCCACTGTGGCAACGTTCACTATATCGACGTGGGTTGGTATAACTGTACCGATATAATGAGGGTCGCTACATCACCCCCCTACTCTCTCCAGGTAGGGACTCGTTGTCGTAGGAGTTCGTTGCCGGACGGTCCTGGTGGTGGTTTGTTGTGCCTTTCTTTGCCAGCAGTGTGAGTTGTGAGCATAAGCGCTTGTAGCGTGAGTTGAGAGTGGCCTTTTTGCAAGTCCTCGGGTTATGTCCCTTATGGACTGCACCTTTCTTTCTGTACCTGTACTTTTTTTTGGGACATGTTGTACATAATTTCTTTATTAAATGTATGAACTCTCTGTTATAGTTATTTGAATTCATTGCTTATCTCATTGGACTAAATTCTAACCCTTCTGGTTCAGATCTATGGGCAGCGGCGCGACCTTCGGGGGTCCCTGGCGGGGGTCCGGAGGTCGGGTCGTTACAAAATGCAAACGATGTTTAAAGATAATCGATGTTAAAGACAATCGATGTTTAAAGGCAATCGTTATTTAAAGTATCTATAATCAATATGTGCCAATCAATCTTAACTATACAATCGATGCGAGTTTGTTTAGCAATCAATTGTTATATTAAAACAACAATTGATGTAGACTTAGAAAATGCATATGAAAATGCATTTTAACTAAATTGAGTTTATTTAAATTACTAGAGTCATTGTAATTGTGTCATGTTCAGAAACTTCAGATAAAAATGTTATAGTCAAATATTTTTCATGTTTTTATTATCACCAAAATACATAAATGGGGATGAATTGTTCATCATCTCCCCCTTTTTGGTGATAACAAAATAATTTAAATATTGAAATCAAGACGATGCACTAAATATGTATTTTAGAGTATTGTCTCCTTCTTTTTGTCATTAATCAAAAAGATTTGAGAGGGAGGGGTAGACAAAGAGAAATGGAGACCTTGGAAATGAGATTTTATTAAGAAAGAAAAAGTAGAAATTAGATATAGAAAGCATGCGACAATAAGGATGCAAAGTAGGTTATAATCAGCAAAGCTTTGACTTCCTACTATTCAAAATATTGCTTGAACAGTTCCCAGCTGATAGAATAGGATGACCCCATATCTACTCTGAATTTCTAAAGATGAATCTTTTGTTGAGTTTGAAGAAACTGACAATACTCAGTGTTATTGAGGGAGAACCTGTATAACCTTAGAGTACCAAAACTGGCATGCTGTAGAAACTAATCTATAGAGATAAGACGAATGATATTGTTGGTAGAGAATTCTTGTTTCACAGCAACAAAATCCTTGTAACTTTCAACCCATAAGGCAAAAGGATCCTTGACTAGAATGATGGAATTTAGGTTCATGAATTGCTTGGGTGACAAACTGGGTTGACCTGCTAGCTGTTGAGCAGCCTGTGGATAGGTCTTCCGCCATTCATATGAAAATAATCTTTTAGATTTAGCTAATAGAGGTGCTAAAATAGTAGACTTAATAAAGCCTTTGTGATACTCTCTAAAGAGAAAGCGGTTAAAATCCAAATGCCCTCCTTTTGAACTTGAATTCTGGATTTAACTCTGGCATACCTTAAAAAATGATAGGTCCAACAACATAATCCATTAAAACAAAATGAAGTCCAGGTAATAATCGAAACTCTGGCATCTTGAGGGTAGCAAAGTTGACTTGATATTATGTGTTGTGCCGATTCTTAGTAAAAAGGTCATCTAATACATATCTGAATTGAGCTTCTGGGAAGCCATGAATATGACAATAATCATTGTACAACTGAAAATGCCCCAATAACTTGATTTCTTTTTGAATCATGGTGCCCATTTGGTGGTGTGCTGGTGCACAAACCACTCAGAAAGAGAAAGGGGATGATCTCTAGGTGGGTTCCTTCTATCCCTTTCAATCTCATACTTTCTATATATAGCTCTATTTGACTTGGCCTATTGTTGCATGTCTTAGACTCAACAATGGAGAGAATTTTGAGCATTTCAGAATTGGGCACATTTGATAAAGGAAGAATGAGAGAGAGATATTATGGGAGATTCATGTTGGGTAGCCCAAAAACTGCTGCAAAGGTGTACTTCCTAATGTAATCTGTGTAGACTAATTTCCTCCTGTGAGTAATAGCCCAGAAGTACCATAAAGGTGGAAACTGATCTGGAGATTTGTGGAGAATTAGTGCTTGAGAGACCTTTCTTCTTTTAGGAGTTGGACTTGAAGGGGGCAGAGAATCTACTATGTGAATATGCGAGGCAATAGATGGAACTACCCTGAGAATGGCTTCCTAAAATTCATCCTTAATGTTACGAACTGTGAGTTCAGTGACACAGGCTCCTTCAGGAATAATGGTGATGTAGGATGGTGAAGTAGGTGGATGAAGTGAAGAAAAAAGTATGGGTGGAGGTTTGTGTAGAAGGTCTAGCTAAAGTGGTACCGGAAGAGAAGAACGTATTAGCTTGTGGTGCATCTGTTTGAAAGGCTGGGATTGATTTGGAGGGAATAGATTGAGAGAAGGTAGGTAAAGAGGTGGTAAGTGGTGGGTTGATAGAAGAGGAAGGTGTTGGGGATGAAGTTGGTTCATCAATGAATGTTGTTGGAGAAGAAATTGGTTTGTGGATAGGTTTCTTTGAAGGTTCGGATGTAGGAGATTGCTGTATATTGTGGAGCAAGGAGGATCACGTGCTGAATAAGAAGGATCAGGTGATAGTTCCCACTAAGACACATATGGAATCTCTACATGAAAATAATTTGTGCCAGGCTCCATACCATCAGGTTGAACATCTGTCACTGAGGGCCCTAGTGGCCCTGTGGCTTCTGCCTACTCAGATGGCCCTGATGGCCCTACTTCTGCCTGACCTAAAAGCCCTAATGGCCTTACTTCTTCTCCTTAGACATAGGGCCCTGATGGCCCACCAGCCTCTTCTTCTTCAATTAATGTCACTGAATCATTCTCTTTCATAGATGGACTTCTCAAAATCCTAGGAAAATTGGCAGGTTTGTTGACTAGAGTAGATGAGATTAGGTGAGTTCTCACAAGTTGGGTGAGGTCAGTTACCATGGTCCACAAATTGCCCAATTTAACGTTCATTTCCTAAAGCTCATGCTTACTTCACACAGGAGTTTTCCTGAACATCTTATCTTTGTATAATGGGCCAAAAGTCATGTTGCATTGTACATAGAACTTCTCCTTGAGCATAAGACTTTCTATAACAGGCTCTAAGTGAGTACAGATTTTCAGCTGTTGTTTTTCTTGTGGCCTTCTTGTGCAGGGAGGTACAATAGTGTCAGGGAGAGGAGAGTCGTTGTCAGGTGTAACATTGTTTTTGACATCAACATCAAGACCTGGTGCTTCATCAATAATAACATCATCAACAAGTCCATCAATAGGATCCACCTGTAGGTGACTGACAGATGAATCTTGTACTAGTCCTTCCATAAACGTATCCTTCTTTTTTTTTTTGCAGGTTCCCCCTGAACTAGTGCTAAAATGAATTCTTCAGTAACTGTTTCTAAGTTTCCCATTTGCACATTGTCTAGGAAAAAAACTTGATGCTCCCTCTCAACAGGAGCTACCTCCACATGAGTATCAAATGAACCTACATACATTTCCTGTACAACAAGTTTAGTCACAATGTTTTCATTCCTGGTTGCTCCAAAGATTGAATAGTTTCAATGTGCTCAGGAGGTATATCTGCAATTCTTCGATTGAGAATAATATATACAGCTATCTCTGCATACATAACATCATACTCAACTGCTTGAGTTGAAGGAGATTCTGCACTGACATTAGTTACCAAAATGGCCTCTTCTGCTGCCATAGAGTCCTTGGACCACGCATTTCCAGACAAAATGAATCCACTTTTCTTGAGATTTCTGGTTCTAATGGGCTGGCACATTCTGTCTAACAATTCCCCTTCCAGGTCTACGTCAAAATGACAAAAGATTTTTGTGAGCAGATGAGAATAGGGTAGTGGGACTGCCTACTTGTTCTTAACATCCCAGATGAGCTCTGCTGCAGCTTTAATCTTCTCAAAAATGATCTGTGTCATGGTCACCTTTTCATTCTGCACTGCCCAGAACATAACATCGCATCCCCTCTTGTGCATTGAGAAAAGCTAGCACCATGAGGTACTAATATTGACAGACAATAAAATGTAATGTTTGTTGAAGGCAGTAGTAAATGATTGATATCGATCTTACCTTCTTTAAAAATGCTTATACTCTGTTCCAATGATACCAAGCCCCTTGACATGAATATCTACCGAATTGCGAGATTGTGACTTTCTTTGGAACATTCAAATAATTCTTCCAATAAATGAAAGCTTATCCTTATGTGCTTACCTTTGATAGAAGATACCAATGTTGCTTCATCTTCAGGATGTAGGTAGGTGTAGAACTGTTTCACTAGCTAAAGGAAACTAGGTTTAGAAACTGTGCACAAGAATGTCCACTTCATTCTTTCTATGGTTTCCACAATAAGGACCGTGCCGTGCTTGTTCAAATCTGACATATCTACAGCCATGTTCCCGTAGATCTTGGTCTTGACTGACTGATTCCTTTGGAGTTGATCTACCATGAGGAACTCTGCACTATAACCTCCCAAATTGCTGGAACATCCTAATGTTCCCATGAGAACAAGAAAAGAAAGAAACCTCGAGCTCACAGTAGATAGGAGAGTAAAACCACTCAAGAAATTTGAGCAGGAAGGACTGAGAATCTACGAAGAGAAGAGAGAGTCTCTTTCGAACTCGTGAAATCAAAAGAGGGTTTCACAGATCTTGGAATCGAAGGGGGGCGAGGAGAGAAAGAATCGATAGAGAATGGGTTACAACTGATAGAATAAATAAAGGTAAAAGTAGTCGAAATCAGTAGGGTAAACATCGATTACATAAAACGATAAAATAGAGTGTATCGATTACTAAATAACTTATCCAGGGAAGATATCAATTGCTGAACGCAACATATCGATTGATGATGAAACATAAGAGAGGATAGAACCGATTGTAGTAAAGGAGACGGACAATTTTTACTCTGAAATAAATTGATGTATTTTAGTTTTATGCAGATATATTGTCACACCCAGATTTAGCAGCGGAAATAAGTTAAGAGCATGACGATACAAGTACCAATAGTCGAGTAATTCAGAGCGACAACTAAGTATAACAAAAGACTTTAGACAATAATAGTGCCAACCAAAATAATTTTTAATTCATTGCTTCAATTCTAACTTACAACATCATAATTAGGGCCAAACATAGGGCCCAATATTCAAAATACATTTGACTCAAGAAGCTAACAACTAATTGTTAAAAACTCTAATGATGCTAAGCATATTGGCTGACGAGCTATGTCGACCGGTACACTCTGAGAAGTTCATCACTCTTCCCCAGCCCCATCATTCTCTATTTCCTCATAATCATCACCTGAAATATTATAAGAAGTAGGTGTGAGTGCGCTAACGCCTAATAGGATATACATCTCATGGTGTGGGCATGCTTTACGTAAATTAAGATTTTATCAGGCAAGATAATGTCATGCAATACTCATGGCATGATAATCATGATATCAGTATGGATCAATTCCAAAGGGTAACAACCATAAGAGAATGGTTCAATAAAAAAAAATCTGATGACAATTATCATGTGGGATGGATGATTATCAATGAGATGGACGACAATATGATCATTTGTCAATTAGAAGAGATTCAATAATTCGATAGCATGTACAGTGAATACCACAAGTTGAATTCCATTGAATTCCAGTGAGCAATGACATATTGGATTCGATAATAGTGACATATACAATATATTTGGCCATTTCACTTATAACAATTAAATCATTCAATCATTCAATGTCAATGTGGAAATTACCCAGATTAATCTTGCAGTCAATTAGGTGATTGTTAGACACTTTAATGGAACATATACTTTTGTGATTATAAGTATTTCAGGTGCTCCTCCTATTACCATACCGGGCTCTTATATGCACAAGCATCAGTTGTGAACCGAAGTTCCAATAATTTAACCAGAGCCGCAGCCAGAGAAACCTTCAGATCAACCTGTTGAACAACAACAACAATAGAAGCAATAACATCCAGAAGCAACCTTCTGAGCAATTAGAACAACAATCAGTTGAACAAGAAATGCAGCCAGTAGATCAGTCCACACAAAAAGAAGAGGCTCAGCCTAGGGTTCAAACTTTCAAAGAAGAGTCAGGAGGAGGTTAGTGAAATCTAGATCTATTCTTTTTCCTTCCTCACAACCTTCAGCCTCCTCTTATTCTAATCCCCCTTTTGCTCTTCAGCCTCTCTCTCCACCTAAAACCTCTTATGCATCCTTTGCTATGGTGTATACCTACACTTCTCCTACTTTCAATACACCAACTCTACACACCTTGGCACAACACTTTTTCTCATCTCTTCCTACTTCATCAACTCCTTCTTCTTCTCTTCCTACTCACCCTCTTGCTTAGATAGTGCCCAATGTGGTACTTCTATCTCTTGTTGGGCAGAAGAAGAAAAATAAACCTATCCAATCATTTCCTCCTTTTTGGTATGCCTTCATTTATCATTCTAAATGTAATTTTATTCTTTTTCAAAATTTTTTGAAAATCAAAGTCTTTCTTGAAGTTCATGGGTTGCGAGGATACAAGTTTGAAGACTGACTTCCCCTTTTGATCAGGACTAAGGAAGTTTCCATTGATGCCCTAAATCTGATCACCTAGAAAAGTCATAGTCTTTCTGAGGAAGAATTTTTGTCTATCTATCCTGCCGAGGTAGTTAAGTTTAGAGCAGCTCTAGCTAGAAGCAGTTGCATGCTTAATGTAGCTTCACATTTAGGCCTTAGATTCTTCGATCTGTTTGGAAAGCTATTGAAAGAATAGGAAGTCAGTTTTAGCAGACTGAAGAAGTTTAATGAAGATAGATTTGAGTTGGTCTTTCTGATTTTAGTAAGGGTCAGTGGGGCATCCTCCTTGTAGGGCAGAGGCCTATCACTCCATCTATGGTTGTTGGCCTACCTTCCCTACTCTACCCTACACTGATAGGTGCAATTTCTTCCAGGAGGAAATGTGCTCAAGTTGTGTTTAATAGGCACATCAGGTTAGCTCTCAGATTTCAGATCATGTATGATAGGACTCCCACCATCCATAGATTTGTTCTCATGGATGTTGCCAAGACTTCAGACTACCTTAAGGACCTTTACCATAGCCTTGCAGAGTCAGAGAGATTGGCTGCAGATCAGTGGGCAATTTGTTACCCTGAAGAGGCTCAGGAATGATCAAAGAAGAAACTTCAACCCTCTTTATACATGTCGAAGAGCTTTGATGCCCTTTGGTGATTATTATCCATCAAATGGGAAAGAAAAATACATCATGTACTACAAGGCCAATGCAGCAGCTCAGTCACAAGGACTTCAGTGGAATATCACTATCCATGACTTTCTGCATAAGGCTACAAATCGAAAATTCACTCCCTAAGGCAAACTCTGAGTGGTGATGCTCTTCATAGAAAACTCCTTTGATATCATCGCAGGCACCTTAAGTCCTTTAGGAAAATTCTAGACATAGGACCTTCATATAATTTAGATAGTTATAAATTTCTGCATGTATTCCCGAAAATGAGAAGAAGTTGTGGGATCTTCTCCAACCTTTCCTTGATCAAATCCCACCTTCCCTCTATCTCCCACATTCTTCTTGAAGTTTGTACAAATGCTTTTCAGTTATTGATATACTTGTGTCTCCTTATCTCTATGTATTTCTTCGTCTTTCTCTATTTTATATCATTTCTATTATGCGATAAAAGGGGAGAAGAGAAATGATATACCGAATAGATAGGAGTACAACAAACAAAACAGAAAACTAAATGTTTGATTAAACACAAATTTGTTTACACTGTCTATATAAAAGATTGTTTTTGTCATTAACAAAAAGGGGGAGAACTGTTGTGTAATTATCTTTCACAAATGCTTCATAAATGTTTTTGCTTATGCCAAAATCTTTTAGTAATATTTTAGTTATGCAAATTTATTTAATGAAATCACATTTTACTTTGTATGAAAATTAATGTGTTAAAATAAAGGCATACATGTACTAATATACAACCTTTACAGTCAGTTAGTGTTGGCACACTAAGCCTATGTGTCGGCACAGTAAGCCCAAGTGTCGACACATTGTCATTTTTCATTACAAAATTTTTCTAAGTACATATTGCATACTCATATATAACATACTGACTCTGACTCCCAAGAAGTTGAAGTGTTGGACCGATTGCTGAATAAACTGGTCACACTCCGACTCCTGGAAAGTCAAAGTATGATATCGATTGATGAACAAACTTGTACTATTCTGACTCTCAAGAAGTTGAAGTCTGGTACCGATTGTCATACAAAGAACATCAATCGATGTCTCACTCCGACTTCTCTACAGTCAAAGTATGTAATCGAAGTTTCAACATTGATTGTCTAATCATGAACATCAATTACTATTATGAACATTGATTGTCCTATCCTAAACATTGATTACTGTTATGAACACCGATTGTCTTATCCTGAACATCGATTATTGTTATGAATATCGATTGTCTTATCCTGAACATCGATTACCGTTATGAACATCGATTGTCTTATCCTGAACATCGATTATTGCTATGAACATCGATTGTCTTATCCTGAACAACAATTACTGTATGAATATTGATTGTCTTATTATGAACATCGATTGCTTATATATACGATTCACATTGATTGTTGGTTATTATGTTTACTGACCTACTCCGACTTTTGAAGAGTCGAAGTTAGGTTTCGACTCATGATATTTAACTATAAATTTCTTTATGACTTGTTATATTTGTAAAACTATGAATGTATTATTAGTGCGATTAATGTTTTAATACTTATGAAATTATTTAACAACAGATGAACACATGATCTACATTGTGATATTCTTTTTGCTATCTATATGATAATATATGTTCATTGTACTTCTCTATTCTTTTTATATATTATTTCTGACAAAAATATTTTTGAAGCTTAGTTTCATAGTTTATCTTTTCATGAATGCTAAGTGTCTTGCAAAGACATGTGCTAGCATGCTTTAGAATATCATGTTTACAGATTTTAAGAAAAAAGTCCTTTGCAGATGTACTGTGCGCCAAGCAGGTGTCCATTCCTCTTGAATGCTCACTTAACTCTGTACTGTCTAAAGGATAGATTGTCTGTCTGGAACTGATAGATATCTGTTAGAAACTACTTGTCCTTTACCATCTCATATTATTTTATATCTCACAAGACTAACACCGAGAAAAAGAAGAGACGTAGTATATATATGGTGTCTGCAGATAATCAGGAAAAGCTATCTGAGATAGAACCATCCAGCTACTAGATAGCCTGGAAGCCGATAAGACTCAAAGATTTGATGATCCGATGATTGTCATCTCAAGCCTCAAGACCCAACGTTCAAATTTAAACAGCTACATTTCCAACAGGAAGCTGGAGAATTAAGCTGTTATTTGAAATACAAAAATAACATATACAACAACAAGGTGTGAGACATATGCGAAGTGCATACACAAAAATAGAGAGTAGTCTTCACACTCACTAAAGAAATAAAAGAGCACACAAGATTTGAAAGAGAGCCTTATATTCAAGCTACAACCTTCTGCTCTCTGACATTTGAAGTTCTTGGGTGGTGTTTACTTGTCTGTAAATCTTCTCAGTCCACCCTCAGTCAGAAAGACTTAGAGCATTATTTCTTGTTTGTATAAACTCTGTAACGACCCGAACTCCCGGACCCCCACCATGGACAACGAAGTTCACGTCGCCACCCACGGATCCGAAGACCTAGAAGGGTTAGAAGAAATAGTCTAATGTGATATGTACTGAATTTAAATAACTATACATGATATATAATATACAAAAGTCTATATAACATGTCCCAAATAAAAGCACAGGTACAAGAAGAAAGGTGCAGTCCTTAAGGGGCATACCCCGAGAACTTGCAAAGTACAACTCTCAACTCACTCAGATACAAGAGCTCACAACACTCGCTCTCACTGCTACTGACAACACATGGTGCCACAGCCATCTTCGCAAACCGTCCGACACTGAGCTCCCGCGATGACGAGCCCCTAGCTGAAGAGAGTAGGGGGGGTGAGCCTCACGAACAAGGCCCAATAGGGATTACCAGTCCCTCACAGGCCAGAGCAGCCGAAACTCCGAAAGTAGAAAATACATTAGAAAGCTGTAAAGCGAGGAACACCTACAGCAGAGTACTACTAAGTAGCGGAATAGAACACTACAATGACACACACACGACTCCCGCAGAAACCAACGGAGTCGGGTACCAAACAGAAGCAACCCTCGGCACACCCACTGAGACCACACACACAACCAAGTGAGAACGATGTCTCACCACAAGCACGGACACCTCATACCTCCACAAGGTCGAGGGCCCCAAGCAGAACCACCCCGAACGTTGGACACAACACAAGGTTGGGAAACCACACACATTGATGCCACCACGGAGTGGCACTAGGGAACGGGACTACGAAAATGAAAGAACACCATGCAGAAACCACCAGAAGCACGGGCTAAAAGGCCAAACCAACAATACCCACAGAAGCTAGACACGACCAGGCTACAACCACCGTCCAGGCTAGGGCAACGAGGCATACTTAGGAACGTCGTCACAACAACAACAACCAAGCCACCACCACTAGAAGCCAAGAGGGGGACACGCCGTCCACGCCCTCTGCTCGCCAGCCTGGCTCCTGCCTCAGTTTCCCCAGAAGAGCGAGACAGAGCCGCCACAGAACACCACAAGAACGCACGAACCATCGCAGCCTGGCCAAGCTGCGGCCTCACGCCTGACCTCCCTACACAGCTCCGGAACCAATGTAGGGCAAGGTAGTGAGAAGAAGGACTGACTGATCTACTCCAGGAAAAACTCTAGCCAACCTCGGCATCCCAGACCAACCAAGAGAGCTTTACAAATGACTCAGCGTTGCTGTCCAAACATCGTTTTCCCCTCAACACCAGAGTCCGCCAACTCGAGCATGCTCATAGCCCCGAACGCTCCCTCAAAGGCTCTCGAGGATGGGGGTCCAAGGCAATGGAGACAACCTCTGAATGGGACAAGCCCTCAAGTGCCAAGCACTGGGTGAACAGGAGGGGCAAGCACAACAAGAACCATGCCAAACTGCTGGCTTATAACCCAGACAAGCCCAACAAGCACGAAGCACGCACAGACCCTCAAGAGGGCCGTCGGCCAACCAAGGCACACAGGAACAAGGCAAAACCTCGGAACACCACCAGACAGTATGGAAAACATCGCCCTGCTAATAATGAATTGGCCATCAGACAATCGATTATTAGACAGACGCGAGCCTCCTATCACCGCTGCTACGACACAACCATGAAGGTGTCACCTTGTGTCACTGAACGCAGCGACGTAACCTCCCGTGATAACACGGGTACTGTCGCGACTTCCAAGCCGTCGCGATACCATCACCACGGGGAAAGGCACCATGACAGCAACCCTGTCGCGATGGGGCGAAGCGTCGCAATAGCAAACCCAATCAGGATAGGAAAACATGTCGCGACAGTGATCCTTATATCGACAGGAAAATGCATCGCGATAAGGTTGCGCCTAGCCGAGCAAACGCCTCTTTTGGTGTCGCGATGTGCACCGCGGTCGCAACACCAACAGAGAGGTAGAATGTGACGGACCGGGGTATTTATGCCCATTAAGGCTCCATATCCAGATCCGCCTCCCGCAAACGGACAGAAGTCTGATAAGGGATAGCTCACACAAGTGTCCAGTAAGAATATAAAAGACAAACCACAACAATATAAGACACAAGAAAGTACATGTGCTCATACCTGCATATAACAATTTACAACTATCCCATTACATTAATACATGTCCAATTAAAAGTACAACTACCTGGGGCATACCCCGAGGGAGCACAAGCTCACACAACACTAAGTACTACACTACTGCTGGTGGTACAAGTCTGACACAACGCCGCTGCAAGCCAAACACACGGCAAGCCCTGAAAAGAACTGTAGGGGAGTGAGCCTCATTAAGTCACTGGCTCAGCAAGGACCACCCAAAAACCTCAACAATCAAACAGAAGAGACCTCAATCCCAGATGGTCTCACTGGCAACACCAATAGCCAAACCATTTCATGCTCACATCATAACAATAAATAATAATTAAACATAATCATGATAATAAACATAAAGTACTCGGAAGGAGAGTGGAACTACATGACTAATATAATATCATTAGTCAGCCCAACTACTGAACTGCCTAAACCACAGTCTCACAGGCACACTGCTACAACAACTAGTTGCCTAAGCTATATGCCACACAAGCAAATCATTGCCCAGGTCACAAGCTTCACAAGCGAACCCCAATCACGTTGGTACTAGGACAGCCAACCAAGTGCTAGTCCATTAAACCCCAAACCATACTACGACGAGAGCCACACATAAGTGGTAGGACTGGCTATAGCTAGCTAGTCCTTCACACACTAAAACCATAATCGGAACCATACCCAAAAAAGGTAAAACTCAACCAGTGGAAGGTCTCACACGGCCTCCACGGAGCACAGCTCTACTAAACCACAACATGCCTAGGCCACAAGCCTCATTGGCAAATCATCCACAAGGTAACATAATTGGCAATTACAACTAATTCACATTAAATTATAAACATAGATCTACTTAAAACGGATAGGATACGACAAGTGGCAGGTCAAACCACAAAACTACCACAATACACGAGAGCCTGAAAAGGTTGGTACACAATGTACCATCACAAAACTACACAGTAACCCACGAAGGGTACAAGTACCTGCTACTCTGAGGCACCACAACACAAACACCCGAACAAAAGTACAAGTAGGTGATAAACACCACCCAGAACCACAATTATATTATACCTTTATTTAGGCACAATATTATAAGTAAAACCTCAACCGGCAAGTCACACAAACCACAACTCAGTCACAATTGTGCTAACACCAAGGCACACCTCGAACAGGTCAAACCTCGACCACAAGTTACAAACTCACGAACTACAGCCAGTGGCAAAGCACGAGTCAGAAAGAACGACGCCACCACACGGGAATAGACTACTGGCTGATCAGGCCAGTATCCAATCCAGACAACACAACACAAGAACAAACTCTCAGCCTCGCAGTCACGACGAAAGGTCCAACTGCCGCTCCACAAGAACAAGTCAAACAACTGTGGAGACCAACCAACACCACACCTGCAGACACACAGCTGCAGGCCGATGCCTGGCACCTCTAGGGTCTCCGGCCGGAGCACCCTAAAGTGAGGCACTAAAAATAGGACTAGCTGGGGACCAGTGTCTACTACTGGTGTCCGCACCCCCAACTACGAGCGCGCTACAAGCGACTACACACCCACAAACACAAGCCGCTGCCCTACTGTCGTCTTTCCCTCAGCCGGACGTACAACTCAAGCACAGGAGTGAGGGTGTCCAGGAAGACGACACAGACCTCGACGGTACCACACTGTACTGGGACAAACCCCGAGCACAACAAACACACGTGCCTGGCTCACAAAGAACCTAGGGTACCCGACTAGAGAGGCATTTCGGAATAGGCGCCGGACCACCACACTCGGCTAGCACAAGCCACAACACTTATATGTTTATCACAAACCATGATACACGTGTGAGGAATAGCTTGTCCTGGTCACTCGCGACCTACAAGCTAGTCTACACAAACACATATATAAACCATATTAAAAATAATGCCACGACCTGACATTGGTCACATAGTGACCTTTACTACCATACTAGGCATAATACATTAACATTCATACTTTACTACTTATCCATTTAGGATGACTTGCAAAAGATCTTAAAGTATCAAGGCTAGGTTCCCATGTGAACCTCATCGCCACAAAACTACAGACCAATCATAATAATTAAGGTATAATAAACACAATAACATATGATATGCCATGCACACGCAAACCATACGCATGGCATCCAAACCACGTAGACCTCACGTGTACGACACACCCTAGTTGGTGTACCATACGACATTCACGGAAACCACATGTCCAACACATGGACAACGCACTCCAAGAGTGCCACGGGTACCAACACAGCACACATACTACGTAAACACCAAGCCGATTACGTACATCACATATTAACCACATAAAAGATGCCCACTTCAAGAGCTATGCGCCCCATGAGCGTAACACATGCAATGGCTCTCACTTGTCATTGCCATGCACAACCAACCACATGATATTCATAACCAGAAAAACTACGTAAAACATGCTGCATTGATACATGCACAAGTTGGCGGCAACATCGATTGCCGTCCACCATATATAAACGGCATTATCCTCTGCCGTCAACACTAAATAAACTCGATATTAACGGCTAGCCATCTGGCCGTTAATATCCAAATAAAGAACTCGACGTCAATCGATATTGACGCCAAGATCTTCAGCTCCTAGGTATACAAAACACACAGACCGGCCCAAAGCCAGCCATACGGGCAACATAGCCCCACAACCGGTAAGAACACAAGGGGAGACATTTCCCCATACATCTACATCCTATGATTAAATCAGATAAACAAAATCCAACACTTGGATCAATCAAACCACCTGATTACCAGCATGAAGGACCATTTTCCAACAACTCAATTAACATCCGTTTTATGCAAAGAAAGTATAACAAATCAACCAGGGAAAATCAACGGGTCCAGTCCCTACCTCAGAAACGCGATTGAACTTCCGAAGAACCTTGAATCACGCCGAAACCCGAGGAACGCCCCACGAACACCGCGCTCCAATTTGACATTCCCCGCCTGATCTGCTGCTACCACGTGCACCACAGCCTTCCCACGTGCTCCCGCCAACCATCGGAACTAGTGAAGAAGCTCAAGGGTGAAGGTTGGCGAAGTGGAGAGGAGAGAGTGGGGAAAGAACAGGGCTCGGGTCAGCCCTAAAAACACAGGTGCGTCAGGTTAACATCAACCTCTGCGCCGCAAACCAAACTGCCCCAACTAGGCATCCACATCTTTGGCCGCCAAGTTCATCACAGTAGACGTCCACATCGATGGACGCTAAAACCATGCTAACGGCAACACCATTGCCGCCAACACACAGTCGACGTCACACACCTAGACGCCAACCCACTGTTGATGTCCAGCACACTGAACACCAACACAGATCCATAACCAACCCTGGTAAGGATCCAACAAGAAACACACAACACAAGTCGCACTGGTCACAACTTGACCATCCCACACGCTAAATAGACGATCCACAAAGATCCGAAAAACGCACGACGTTACATTATTATCACCTAAAAAGAAATGTCGTCCTTGACATGTAAAATAAATCACAACAAACTGGATTATCACCTAAAAAGAAATAAAATCGTACACAGAACAAGTAGGATACTCTTCTATTGCATCTGCCTTTCAAATCATCTGTCCAATGCCATCCTTGCTTTGCTCCTTTCTTTTCTTTCAATTCATTTCACAATTACTTCATTCTATCGATTTTATTGCCTTTCCTTACTTTTTAATTGTAGACGATTCTACCTTGCCAATGGCGGTTTATCTCCTTGGACTGAATCTGCTTCCATAATTTTCGATTGTGTTTGCAACATTTCTTTCAAGGCCGCTTTATCTTTCTCAAATATCTTACACTGTAATATCTTTTCATGCCACCATTTTCTTTTTCCATTTATCACTATTTGCTGTTATCCTGCTTCATCTGCATTTACATTCACAACTGACACCTCTTCAAGGAAAACCAATCACCATCTTTGAATTTTCTGTCCTTTCATATTATTCTGCTCATACCGCCTTAAGTCAATCTCTGATTGAAAACCATAATAAACTTTGTTCCTTTATTCCGTTGCGCAAAACTTTACACTTTCTCTTTATTCAAGCAATCCTTAAATAATCGTGAATATTAAATCTTTCTTTGCTTCCGCTACGCTACTCTGATCACACTGAACACTTTTGCAAAATATTCCACAATTTCTGCTCACAGTATTGCTTTCAATTGCTTTCTTCTGGCTTCAACTGAATTCATTTCTAACTTTAACTGCTTCTCAAATCATTTTATTCAATTAATCCGAGCTGAAGGTATTACTGCAATTTCTGACCTGCTAAAGCGCTAAAAACATGTTGTACTCTTCATATACTTTTCTTACTTTACTGGCATTCTCTGGCTAATCTCATAATTCTGTTTCATAACCTTTCCAAATACTCTTTAATTAATCTATTCCTACTCCGGCATGAAACTCTGGAATATCTTAATAATAATTCATTTCTGCATCAATTGAATTAATTCTTTGTACTAATATGCAAACTATATCTGACATTTTCTGACTCATCTGATCTTATTCACTTTATCATTTGCTAAATTTTTCCTTTCTGTAATTCATATCTTTTCTTTATCTAAACTGCCAATCATCACTAAATATTTTTCTTGTGCAATTTTCACAAATTCTTATTGCACATTAATCCTTTTTTTCTCTCTTTCTTTATTCAACTGATCATTTCTATACTTATTTATACAAATCTTCATATCACACTTTCTGTTACCATCATTATTCATAACAACACTTTTCTCAAATTTCTGATCTCAAGCATGCTAAATCCATTTGCAATAAATCACTGCTCTTTTATGTACTAATATTTCTTTTAAAGCTGATCTGCCTTACTTAATCATATCAAACTCTTCATAACACCAATCACATTCTCATCCTCATTGTTTCTTAATATCATTTAACTCAGATCTCTAATGCCACAATACCTTTGCTGAGATTCTCAACTACAACTTATCACACACACACTGGCTTGTTCCTTATCGCCTTGTTACCATACACCTACCTCTGCCAGCTTTCTATCTCATTATGACTTACTTACTGAATTCCATATCCAAAATTGTTAATCTCTTCAATTCCTTTAACTGGGAATCTTTAACAACCAAACTGATCTATCACAGAAATACTCTATACTTGTCTCTGCTAACTCTGTACTTTATTAATATATAATAGGTATATCCCTCTCAGAGCACTACTTTACATTTCTCCTCTAATCTCTGCAACTGAAAACTTTTAAATACTTATAATTTAACTGCTTTATCTGCACT
The DNA here is from genome assembly GCA_014218235.1 of Colocasia esculenta. Lineage (NCBI taxonomy): Eukaryota > Viridiplantae > Streptophyta > Magnoliopsida > Alismatales > Araceae > Colocasia > Colocasia esculenta. The sequence goes on from CM024760.1 coordinate 133,734,687, forward strand.
AGTGCCAGGATGCTACCACACAATTTATACCCCCATTCACGTTGTGGCACAACAACTGCTCACAACTGCCAATTAATCAAACAGAAACACACGGTTTACATGCCAAAAGCTCACGTAAAAACTACTTTATATCACAGAAAACTGCAGACTTACTACCAGCAGTGGACATTTATCCATGTATTGGGATATTGTAACTTCAATGTCTTTTCATATTCTAACTAGACATAACTCTGATACCAACTGTGACGGACCGGGGTATTTATGCCCATTAAGGCTCCATATCCAGATCCGCCTCCCGCGAACGGACCGAAGTCTCGTAAGGGATAGCTCACATAAGTGTCCAGTAAAAATATAAAAGACAAACCACAACAGTATAAGACACAAGAAAGTACATGTGCTCATACCTGCATATAACAATTTACAACTGTCCCATTACAATAATACAGGTCCAATTAAAAGTACAACTACCTGGGGCATATCCCGAGGGAGCACAAGCTCACACAACATTAACTACTACACTACTGCTGGTGGTACAAATCTGACACAACGCCGCTGCAAGCCAAACACACGGCAAGCCTTGAAAATAACTGTAGGGGAGTGAGCCTCAATAAGTCACTGGCTCAGCAGGGACCACCCAAAAACCTCAACAATCAAACAGAAGAGACCTCAACCCCGGAGGGTCTCAGTGGCAACACCAATAGCCAAACCATTTCATGCTTACATCATTACAATAAATAACAATTAAACATAATCATGATAATAAACATAAAGTCCTCGGAAGGAGAGTGGAACTAAATGACTAATATAATATCATTAGTCAGCCCAACTACTAAAGTGCCTAAACCACAGTCTCACTGGCACACTGCTACAACAACTGGTTGCCTAAGCTATATGCCACACAAGCAAATCATTGCCCAGGCTACAAGCTTCACAGGCAAACCCCAATCACGTGGGTACTAGGACAGCCAACCAAGTGCTAGTCCATTAAACCCCAAACCATACTACGACGAGAGCCACACATAAGTGGTAGGACTGGCTACAGCTAGCTAGTCCTTCACACACTAAAACCATAATCGGAACCATACACAAAAAGGGTAAAACTCAACAAGTGGAAGGTCTCACACGGCCTCCACGGAGCACAGCTCTACTAAACCACAACATGCCTATGCCACAAGCCTCATTGGCAAATCATCCACAAGGTAACATAATTGGCAATTACAACTAATTCACATTAAATTATAAACAAAGATCTACTTAAAACAGATAGGATACGACAAGTGGTAGGACAAACCACAAAACTACCACAACACACGAGAGCCTGAAAAGGTTGGTACACAATGTACCATCACAAAACTACACAGTAACCCACGAAGGGTACAAGTACCTGCTACTCTGAGGCACCACAACACAAACACCCGAACAAGGGTACAAGTAGATGATAAACACCACACTGAACCACAATTATATTATACCTTTATTTAGGCACAATATTATAAGTAAAACTTCAACCGGAAAGTCACACAAACCACAACTCAGTCACAATTGTGCCAACACCAGGGCACACCTCGAACTGGTCAAACCTCGACCACGAGTCACAAACTCACGAACTACAACCAGTGGCAAAGCACGAGTCAAAAAGAACGACGCCACCACACGGGAACGGACTACTGGCTGATCAGGCCAGTATCCAACCCGGACAACACAACACAAGAACAACCTCTCAGCCTCGCAGTCATGGACGAAAGGTCCAACTGCCGCTCCACAAGAACAAGTCAAACAACTGTGGAGACCAACCAACACCACACCAGCAGACACACAGCTGCAGGCCCATGCCTGGCACCTCTAGGGTCTCTTGTCGGAGCACCCTAAAGTGAGGCACTGGAAAACAGGACTAGCTGGGGACCAGTGTCGACTACTGGTGTCCGCACCCCCAACTACGAGCGCGCTACAAGCGACTACACACCCACAAACACAAGCCGCTTCGCTACTGTCGTCTTTCCCTCGGCCGGACGTACAACTCAAGCACAGGAGTGAGGGTGTCCAGGAAGACGACATAGACCTCGACGGTACCAAACTGTACCGGGACAAACCCGAAACACAACAAACACACGTGCCTGGCTCACAAAGAACCTGGGGTACCCGACTAGAGAGGCATTCCGAAATAGGCGCCGGACCACCACACTCGGCTAGCAGAAGCCACAACACTTATACGTTTATCACAAACCACGATACACGTGTGAGGAATAGCTTGTCTTGGTCACTCGCAACCTACAAGCTAGTCTACACAAACACATATATAAACCATATTAAAAATAATGCCACGACCTGACATTGGTCACATAGTGACCTTTACTACCATACTAGGCATAATACATTAACATTCATACTTTACTACCTATCCATTTAGGATGACTTGCAAAAGATCTTAAAGTATCAAGGCTAGGTTCCCATGTGAACCTCATCGCCACAAAACTGCAGACCAATCATAATAATTAAGGTATAATAAACACAATAACGTACGATATGCCATGCACACGCAAACCATACGCATGGCATCCAAACCACGTAGACCTCATGTGTACGACACACCCTAGTTGGTGTACCATACGACATTCACGTAAACCACATGTCCAACACATGGACAATTCACTCCAAGAGTGCCACGGGTGCCAACACACCACACATACTACGTAAACACCAAACCGATTACGTACATCACATATTAACCACATAAAAGATGCCCACTTTAAGAGCTATGCGCCCCATGAGCGTAACACGTGCAATGGCTCTCACCTGTCATTCCCATGCACAACCAACCACATGATATTCATAACCAGAAAAACTACGTAAAACACGCTGCATTGATACATGCACAAGTTGGCGGCAACATCGATTGTCGTCCACCATATATAAACGGCATTATCCCCTGCCGTCAACACTAAATAAACTCGATATTAACGGCTAGCCATCTGGCCATTAATATCCAAATAAAGAACTCGACGTCAATCGATATTGATGACAAGATCTTCAGCTCCCAGGTATACAAAACACACAGACCGGCCCAAAGCCAGTCATACGGGCAACTTAGCCCCACAACCGGTAAGAACACAAGGGGAGACATTTCCCCATACATCTACATACTATAATTAAATCAGAGAAACAAAATCCAACACTTGGATCAATCAAACCACCAGATTTCCAGCATGAAGGACCATTTTCCCAACAACTCAATTTACATCTATTTTATGCAAAGAAAGTATAACAAATCAACCAGGGAAAATCAACGGGTCCAGTCCCTACCTCAGAAACGCGATTGAACTTCCGAAGAACCTTGAATCACGCCGAAACCTGAGGAACGCCCCACGAACACCGCGCTCCAATTTGACATTCCCCGCCTGATCTGCTGCTACCACGCGCACCACAGCCTTCCCACGTGCTCCCGCCAACCATCGGAACTCGTGAAGAAGCTCAAGGGTGAAGGTGGGCGAAGTGGAGATGAGAGAGTGGGGAAAGAACAGGGCTCGGGTCAGCCCTAAAAACACTGGTGCGTCAGGTTAACGTCAACCTCTGCGCTGCTAACCAAACCGCCCCAACTAGGCGTCCACATCTTTGGCCGCCAAGTTCATCATGCTAGACGTCCACTTCGATGGACGCTAAAACCATGTTAATGGCAACACCATTGCCCCCAACACACTGTCGACGTCACACACCTGGACACCAACCCACTGTTGATGTCCAGCACACTGAACACCAACACAGATCCATAACCAACCCTGGTAAGGATCCAACAAGAAACACACAACACAAGTCGCACTGGTCACAACTTGACCATCCCACACGTGAAACAGAGGATCCACAAAGATCCGAAAAATGCACGACGTTACATAGACCCACGGGATGCTCCATCCTGAGGCCGCCCACAAGCCACACACACAACCACATAGGGGAGGGGAGTATGGAGAAGCTATCTAAACTAACTAGAAAGCACGAGAAGCTCCCAATCCACCCGGATCGAGAAGGGCACAAGCAATCCCTACCTTAAACAAAGAAACAAACCCAATAGGGCCCTTCATGTCGGATTGGCCACCTACTCCTCACTCCACACAAGCTCCACAACCCCAAGGACACGAGCACGACCCTCCTCCTCAACTGAAACGTACAAAGGGGAGAGAGAGAGGCGGAGCATCTATAACGACCCTCTTTATACCGTACGATTATACCAATCCACGTCGGTACAAAGAATGCCGTCACAGTGGGACATTTACCAAACACTTAACATTAGATTGAGATGTACACAGATATTACAAGGATACAGCGGAATAAATAAATAATCTCACTTTCATTGCATCATCATCATCAAATATCAACAGTCTAGATAGTAGCAAAAGAAATGCAAGTATCCACATTATTACAACTTCCAAAATAAAGTACATTATCCAAATGAATTACACCATTTTATTGATTACATACTATGAAGAAAAATACAACATAGCACGTCCACAAGAAAGCTACTCCTCGCACTCGGAGTCACTCCTAACTAGGTCCTCCTTAGGAGTTGAGACACCTGTCACACCTGTATGTCGAAGCAAGGATGAGTCTAAAAGAGCCAGCAAGCAATCTAAGAACAACACCCTTACACATATCATATGCACATGTTGTCTTTTACAATAAGGAAAACATATGGTTCATACTTATAACAAGTTACACTAAAACATGATCATCCTACACATGCTTTCTACACATAACATGTAACATGTTTTTCACTTCAAATACTATTCATATCATGGCACAAGTCTACCAACTTGGAACATGGAATTATGTATAAGTTAAATAACAACCTAGCATGATATTTAATCATTTTCCCATGTAAGCATAACAATTATCCACACATTTAGCTTGTTGTTTTACTATGAATGAAACACAAGGACACATCGTATCACATTTTCACATGTTAACACTTTCATTTTACACTAACACATGCTCACACTTAGCATTGCACAATTCACTTGTTCACATTCACATTTTACACTTTATTGCCATGACACATAGTCCAAACGACCACTAGAAGGACACACAATCACATACACATCACCTAGGCAACATAGTGATGGATCTTGGTTAACAGGGCAGAACCGGAAGAAGCACTCTCCACCCTAACCAGTGGTACTTGTCCACCTCCTGGATTTTATCCTAATGCCGATAGGATATCACACACATCGAACCTTACCGTAGGGACTTTACTACAGTACGGTTCCACAGCCCTCTATGGTAGCAGTGTCACTAATGGCACAATTACACAATAAACGCTTTATTATACTTACTTACATTATTCACATGCACTAATCATTTCATGCTCACGCACTTAAACACACACACATGATTCAGTTACTGAACTCAATCTTACTGTTAACATTGAAAATTGATCATAGCAAATCCATCGTCATGCTTCTAATCATTGAATTTCATACAATTAGAATTAGCATAATTAACATGGATATTAGAACAAGTTAAGCTGGTTACAGTACTTTCTGATGTCTATTTAGTGTGAAATTTTTATCATACATTGTACACAGAACATATATCACATTCTCAAAATTTCATATTTTTCAAAATTGTAAACCAAATTTTTACAATTTAAACTAAATTTCAGACATATCCATTAAGAATTCCACTAAACATGGTACATATTAACATGGTCAGTTCTAACAGTCCAAAAACTTGAGAGTAGTCATCATATCATCATCGAAAATTTATGAAGCCCTAACATGCAATGGATCTAATTAATCAGGAATTATCAAATCAACTCATGCTCATTATCCCATTACAAAAATTTTAATAAATAAAACAATTTACAAAAATTCGACACATTATTCTTACATGATCTACTGATTGTTCCTAACTAAACATGATTTTCACAGTGTAAACATATACCCAGAAATCTGGAAAATACATCACAGAGATCAAAACATACATTTTGTAAAACTTGGTGAACTTGGCGACATAATGGTTGACGCCAACAGGGGTTAACGACACAATAGGTTGTCGCTAACTCAAGATCTTGATGGCACACATGTAGCCGTCAATCTCATGTCTGCAGAAACACAGACAGGGCGCACTACTACAAGAGAATAGGGGGTTCCAGGACACGAGAAAAATTCCATAAAAATTCTGAGACCTACTAGACATGGGTAGGGATGAGATTCATAGATCATTTGCCTTTGAAAAATTGTTTAATGGATTTAATTCGTCGAAGATGCCCTCCTCAGCCAAGCGAAGAAGGTGCTCAACATCTCCCAGATCCGATCTTTTAGGTCGATGTAGGTCGCACACCGGAGTCGGAGAAGCTTCACAAACGTCCAAAGTATCTTCCAGTCATTGTAGATCGCCGGAAGATGCACCACAATGCCAGATCCAAGCCTCCAAAGTTCAACTTTTGCACAAAAAGTTCTAGGGTTCCTCAAAGAGCAAAAGGAACCTAATCCGGCCGAAAGATGGTGTTTTATAAAGCCAAGGGGGTTGGGTACGCATTAGATAGGAATTCCTACCGTTGGAGGTAGGTTTCCAAAACTGGGACCAAAGGAAACACTGTCATTTGCAGATCTAAAACTGCACAATTTCTGGGGAAATAAACATCCACATCCCTGCCATTTACTGGGAATCAACGTCCATCGATCAGGACGTCAACTTACCCATAAACGTCCATGCATGTTGATGTTAACATGCCTCTCGGCCAGAACACAGAAATGCAGCATAACATGCATACACTATATATATATATATATATATATATACAATATGTAATGTATAACTTAAGCACCATATGTACAATGTAAGTAAAAGAATATATACATAGCTATCATGCATATACATATATACAACATGACGTAAACATTATATGTACTAGGACAAACACATACCTACATATACATAATTCTCTACACAAGTGACTAAACACCATAGGACATAGTCTAAATAAAGAACAAAGTTCGAGGGCCTTACACCCTCTCCCCCTTAAAGAAACTTCGTCCTCAAAGTTAGAATGAAACTAATGAAACAATTGGGGATACTTCTTCATCATGGCATCCTCAAGCTCCCATGTAGCCTCCTCTCGCGAGAAGTTCCGCCAAAGCACCTTTACGGATGCAATTCTCTTGTTCCTGAGGTGCTGAACCTTCCGATCAATGATAGCTACGGGTTGCTCAACATACGACAAATCTAGCTGAATCCCCACTGCCTCGTGACTAATCACATGAGACGGATCTTGCACATACCTCCTGAGCATAGATACGTGGAAAACAGGATGAAAACTAGCTAACGCTGGGGGTAAAGCTAGCTCATATGCCACGCTGCCCATCCGCCTCAGAATCTCAAATGGGAAAATGAATCTAGGACTCAACTTGCTATGCGTGCCAAAGCTGACAACACCTTGTTGGGTTCTCATGTGGGAGAATGTTGGGTTTACATGAGAATGTTAAGTTGACATGATGGTATGTTTGTTTTTGATGATGAGATTTCATGAACAATACAAATTGATGTTTGTGTATATGTGAAACACAATGAGAATGCTAAGTTAAGCAAATGTTAATCAAGAAAAGGGAATGCTAATCAAGAAAAACATGTTTAATTTGTTCATTTATATGTTCATTATATCTCACTAATAATGTTCTTAAATGTAGGTGAGATTCCATGCAAGACAAAGCCCAATACCCAAGTGCAAAAGAACAAGACAAGCTGCTGGAATAGTGTGCTGTCAACAGATGAATAGTGCCCTATCGACAGCAAAACTGCCCTGTCGACAGCACCCCTGTCGACAGAAAAACTACCCTGTCGACAGATACACACAGAAATCTGTTTCCAGAAAGCCCAGTCTTCTGGATCTTGCAACACTGTCTGTGCCTGTCGACAGCAGCAAGTCGGCTGTCGACAGACGGAGTTTTGGGAAGATCTAATGGCTAGGATATGATCTATATTTTCGTGTTTCCTTTTAGCACGACTCTCTATGCTTGGACACCACTATATATGGATCATATGAGGTTATTTTCGCAGCAAGAAGGCACCATACCAAAACCCTAAGCAAAGGTCAAGAAGAAGGCTTCTTCCTGCTGCTCTGCTTCAACTCTCTGTTCTGCTCAAGGAAGATCCATCTCACGAGAGGAGTTGAAGTCAGTTTGTCCACGAATCAAGCTTAGTCTACATCGTCTGATCATCATCAACACGAAGCTTGGAGTTCTTCTGGACGACCACACGAAGAGTTCTTCATCTCCGGATTTGTTCTACAACTCAGAACTCTTCTTTCTTTCTACCTTCATATATCTGTGTGTGTGTGTACTGATTGGAGGTCAGTACGTGGTGTTTGTGGAAGTGTGTGTGGTTTGTGATATGTACAAGGGTTGTGTACAGATTATAGTGTGTGGTGTCTTGGTCAGATCGAGGCTAGAGGATCTGATCTATTCTGGAGTTGATCTAGCGTGTGTGTGTGTGTGTATGGTTGAGCCGTTGTGCTCGTGTGTGTGTGTGTTGTACTCAATTGTTGAGTAGTGTGTCCTCACTGTGTGGGGGGTGGACGTAGGAGTCACGTGGTGTGATCTCCGAACCACCTAAAAATCCCTTGTGCACTGTAATTTGACTTGTGGTTTGCATTGTGTTACGCTAGATGCATGCATAGGGATTTCGTCTACACACTACTTATTGATTTATTCACACATGTTGAATCAGATCAAAGGGGTTTTGATTGAGTAGATCTTTTAATATGAAGTAATTTTTAAATTGCTTAAGTTTCCGCTGCAAATCTATTCAACCCCCCCCCCCTTCTAGCTTTGCCATTACCGAATATCCGATCCTAACAATTGGTATGAGAGCGAGTTTTCTGTTCATCGATTGTGATTTGGCATATCTGTTTATGTGTGCTTAATTGCTCTGATCGGGCTTATAATTGATTCTGAAGTGATCTAATCACTTTGTTGGTTGGTTTATTTATCTAACATTACTCAGAAATATGTCTAAGTTCTCGAGTATCATAAATAGACCAATGATTATTGAGTTTGATAATCATGTTGATAAAATGCAGGTCTCCTCTATGAAAACATGCAAGTCTAGAAAGAGAAGAGAAGAAAAATACTACATGGCTCATGGAAGCTCAAGAAGCTCTTCTCGTTCAGACGACTCTAGAGGATCACATATGTCAAAGGTGTCAAGAAATTCTCAAGAATCAGGTAAATCAAATTCAGATCCATTTGATGCATCAATATCCAATTCTGATTCAGAGAATGATATATCTTATGATGAATTGATAGAATGCTATGAGCACATTTGCAAACAATTTAAAACTGTTAAACATCAAAACAAGAAGTTAAAAGAAAATCTGGAAAAGAATGAAATGATAATTGATAATGCTTAAGCATTCTATGAAGAAAATGAAACATTGAAAATGGAGAATGAAAAATTGGAAAAGGAAGTCAAAAACTATGAAATCAAGTTTTCTAAGTTGAAAGAAGATCATGATCATGTGGAATCTGAAAATTTGATTTGAAAAATCAAAATGAAAAATTGATTGATCATAATGAAAATCTCAAATTTGATAATGATCAATTGATCAAACAAATCTCCAACATGGCTCATGATCATCAAATAAAAGAGAAATGCAACCAATTGATTGAGGAAAATAATCATCTGAAAAAGAAGATTGAATGCATGTATCATGACAGACCATTAAATGACGAATGGAACAATTCTAAGAATAAAATTGTTGATCTGGAACAACAAATTGCTCAATGTGAAAATGAAAAGAACAAAATGAAAAATGGTTTAGATGTCATGCTAAACAAGCTTCAGACTTCAGAAAAAGAAGTTCTTGCATTAAAAGCTGAAAAACAGAAGACTCAAAATGAATTGAAAAACACAAGTCTTGCTTATGTGAAAAATAAGAAAAATGTTCAAAAACAAAATACAAATTTGAACAAAAATGCAGCAGTTAGAAAGAATGTTGTTACAACTGAAAATCCAAAAAAGGAAGTGAAAAAGAAAGCAGGATTGTACAAGGTTTCAACTCCTCCAACAGCTCAAAAAGCTTCAAGGCAATCTCCAACTCCACATCATGCCAAGAGATACCAAAGGGTACCACCTCCTTCTTCTCAACCCAAGGGTGATCAAAGGTACTCTAAAGGATATCAGAGATTCCAGCAAATGCAATCACACTATGGTAAGCTCCAGGTAAATGCTCAACCCGTTTGCTACAAATGCAATAAACTTGGTCATCTTGCTAAATTCTGCTAGAAGAAAAATCAACACTCTCATAAAAATCATGATGTTGTGCATGCTTCAAAGCTCCATAATAACCCATGTGTTCATACACACAAGGATAAACATGTTCATAAAGATCAGAAATTTCATGTATCTATGAACAGGAAAACTGCACAAAACAACAGAAATCCAAAAATCAAATCACTTTGGATTTTGAAATCTTTGTTATATCCTAACAATTTGTTATATCCTAACATTAATGTCATTGTAGGACCCAAGCAAGTGTGGGTCCCAAAACAAGCTTGATCAACAAGCTGAGATGTCTTGCAGCCAAAAATTAGAAATGAATTCATGCCATTGGCTATGCAAGGCAAGAAATGATGGAGAACAAAGGTAAAAAATTTTGAGACTGTGATTGAAGACTGTTCAGGTAAAAATCTCTTTATCACTTCAATTTTGAATTGCAAGAATTGAAATGGATCCTTACCTTTATCTGAGCAATGAAAATGTGTCTTAATGCTGCCCCTACATAACAATGCCTCTTAGCAGTTGGAATAAGGTCATCTTGCTTGCATAACTGTGCACATGATCTCTTGGTATATCAAATGATGACATGTGGAAAAACAAGTTATGCTTGTTTGGAAACTATCATTATGCGTGAGTAAAATACTCCGCCAAGTACCAAAAGTCATGTAATGCATAAGCCTAGTTGTGTGCTTAATAACGCGTGAATTGCTTGATACATTTTCTATGCATGTGTTATGGGGGAGTAAGTTTGAAAATGCTCATGAATACTCATGAAATTTGTGTGCAACTGCTTGTGATGAATGTGTAAATCATGATTGAATTGCTTGAATGTTATCTCATCACATGCACACATTATGGGGGAGTAAGTTTAAGGCTAGGTGAGTGAAATTCATAAGGGATACCCTTCATATTCAATGTGTACTTATCCCTCAATCTTATGGTTCAAATCACACTCAATTCAAGCCTTAAAGCTGAAGTTTCAAAGCCCCTGTCGACAGCCAATTCTTCTGCTGTCGACAGCCAAGCATAGTTCTTGACCTCCCAGAACCAAGTCTTTCAGGTCTGAGTGCATCTGTCGACAGGCACTCCCTTGTTGTCGACAGATACACATTACAACGATAAATCATCATCTTCTCTAATCCTTACCTTATGAGTATGTTCATATTATTGATGCAAGGGAGGAATTTGGACTTAATATTCATTGCAATCTTTCATATTCACATGGTATCAAAGACATTGAATTAATCACAGTGATTTTGATATAATATTTTGTGTTTGAGTCTAGGTTGTGTCATCTAGAACACATTGATCAAATCTAAGATTTTAACCTAACTCACTTGAATAACTCCCTTGTGGATTATCATGTTTCTAAAATGGTTTGATAAGTAAGAAGGTTTTTGAACTTAATGTTTTACATTAACCATTGACATTAAATAACCATTGACCTTGATTGTTAAAAAAAAAAAAGAAAAGCTACCTATTTCAAACACTCAAAAGTTCATAAAAAGTATTTGAAATGGGACAAAGGCAGAGCAATGATGAGTATCACTGAGTAACCGGGGACATGGGCATCTCAAATGTCTGTCTTCGCGTCAAAAAGTCTATTCATTATCTCTGCACAATGGTATGATGGTCACTTACACTGAGTAACTGGGGGTACGGGTATCCCTCATGTCTACCTTCACGTCAAAAGGTGAAAGTGATCCTAATTACTACTTTCCCCACATTAACTTGACAAAAGAAATTGTTCAAATGTTTGAAATAGAGTGGAGCCTCCAAGATTTAAATCAAGAGCAATGGGTTGTCTATTGTCAATTGTTCATGTAGACATTGCCTTCATTTACCAACTGAACATCACCCACTAAGGTATATGATTTTCTTCAATGGTTTTATTCAAAAGGGTTATTTTATTTTCATATGTTTTTGAATGATGTATTCTAAATGCTTCAACTTGAGATTCCCGAAGTATTATCTCTTAACCATTGTAGAACTTTTATGTGTCTTAATACTAGTGTCTATGACATTTTGCAATGGGTATAAATCAGTTCTCAACCTTAAAATTCTAATTGAACACTCATTCCCCACTCATATCTTTCACAATTCAGTTATGTGGTCACACAGTTCTTTGATTCATTCTTATCCATTTGTGTTTGACCTATCTTTTTGAATGTTGCCAAAAGGGGGAGAAACATCAATTGTAAGTTTTGTCATCATCAAAAAGGGGGAGAATGTTGGGTTCTCATGTGGGAGAATGTTGGGTTTACATGAGAATGTTAAGTTGACATGATGGTATGTTTGTTTTTGATGATGAGATTTCATGAACAATACAAATTGATGTTTGTGTATATGTGAAACATAATGAGAATGCTAAGTCAAGCAAATGTTAATCAAGAAAAGCGAATGCTAATCAAGAAAAACATGTTTAATTTGTTCATTTATATGTTCATTATATCTCACTAATAATGTTCTTAAATGTAGGTGAGATTCCATGCAAGACAAAGCCCAAAACCCAAGTGCAAAAGAACAAGACAAGCTGCTGGAATAGTGTGCTGTCAACAAATGAATAGTGCCCTGTCGACAGCAAAACTGCCTGTCGACAGCACCCCTGTCGACAGCAAAACTACCCTGTCGACAGATACACACAGAAATCTGTTTCCAGAAAGCCCAGTCTTCTGGATCTTGCAACACTGTCTGTGCCTGTCGACAGCAGCAAGTCGGCTGTCGACAGACGGAGTTTTGGGAAGATCTAATGGCTAGGATATGATCTATACTTTCGTGTTTCCTTTTAGCACGACTCTCTATGCTTGGACACCACTATATATGGATCATATGAGGTTATTTTCGCAGCAAGAAGGCACCATACCAAAACCCTAAGCAACGGTCAAGAAGAAGGCTTCTTCCTGCTGCTCTGCTTCAACTCTCTGTTCTGCTCAAGGAAGATCCATCTCACGAGAGGAGTTGAAGTCAGTTTGTCCACGAAACAAGCTTAGTCTACATCGTCTGATCATCATCATCACGAAGCTTGGAGCTCTTCTGGACGACCACACGAAGAGTTCTTCATCTCCGGATTTGTTCTACAACTCAGAACTCTTCTTTCTTTCTACCTTCATATATCTGTGTGTGTGTGTACTGATTGGAGGTCAGTACGTGGTGTTTGTGGAAGTGTGTGTGGTTTGTGATATGTACAAGGGTTGTGTACAGATTATAGTGTGTGGTGTCTTGGTCAGATCGAGGCTAGAGGATCTGATCTATTCTGGAGTTGATCTAGCGTGTGTGTGTGTGTGTGGTTGAGCCGTTGTGCTCGTGTGTGTGTGTTGTACTCAATTGTTGAGTAGTGTGTCCTCACTGTGTGGGGGGTGGACGTAGGAGTCACGTGGTGTGATCTCCGAACCACCTAAAAATCCCTTGTGCACTGTGGTTTGACTTGTGGTTTGCATTATGTTACGCTAGATGCATGCATAGGGGTTTCGTCTACACACTACTTATTGATTTATTCACACATGTTGAATCAGATCAAAGGGATTTTGATTGTGTAGATCTTTTAATATGAAGTAATTTTTAAATTGCTTATGTTTTCGCTGCAAATCTATTCAACCCCCCCCCCCCCTTCTAGCTTTGCCATTACCGAATATCCGATCCTAACACACCTCGGGTAGGCGAAACCTTCAGAAAAACATGCTCGTCAACCTCGAACTCCAAATCTTTTCTCCTGTTGTCGGTGTAACTCTTCTGCCTATCCTGTGCCGCAACAAGCCTCTGCCTAATAAGTCGAATCTTATGCGAAGTCTCCTGCACTAACTCTGGACCTATCAACTGCCTATCACCTGTCTCCTCCCAGCATAAAGGAGATCTATAGGGCTGCCCATACAAAGCCTCAAACGGAGCCATACCAATGCTTGCATGAAAACTATTGTTGTATGCGAACTCCACAAGAGGCAAATGACGCTCCCAATCACCCTTCCAATCCATCACACATGCTCTCAACATATCCTCGAGCGTCTGGATAGTCCTTTCGGACTGCCCATCTGTCTGGGGCTAGAACGCCGAACTAAGCTTCAACTCGAAACCTAAAGACTCCTGAAGACCCTTCCACAACCTCGAAGTAAATCTAGGATCTCAATCCAAAATAATTGACTTCGGCATGCCATGCAACCTAACAATGCTACTAACATACAACCTAGCAAAACACTCCACTGACTGCTTCTTCTTCATGGGCAAGAAATGAGCCGCCTTGGAGAATCGGTCAACAATCACCCAAATCGAGTCATTGCCTTTCACTGATCTGGGCAAACCCATCACAAAATCCATAGTGATAGCCTCCCACTTCCATACTGGGATCTCTGTCTTCTGCAGAAGACCAGGTGGTCGCTGACGCTCAGCCTTCACTTGCTGCCATACTAAACACCTGGATACAAAACCCGCTACATCCTTCTTCATGCCAGACCACCAAAAAGATATCTTCAAATCCTGGTACATCTTGGTGTTACCTGGATGAATAGGGAACCTCGACCTATGAGCTTCTATTAGAACATGCTCATGGACATCCACGATATCAGGAACACAAACTCGGTGATGGAATCTAATCACACCATCCTCATCTCGAACAATTCCCGCCTTGCCCACCAACTCTTAGAGTCTAGGGTCGGCCTTTTGCTGCTCAATCACTTCATCTAGGACAGTGGACCTAATGGACAACTGAGCCACGAAAGCCTAAAATAACAATGGCTCTAACTCAGTCATCGCACATGTAGCATCCTCCAACATCTTCCAATCTTGTTGGAGCAAAGACCTCTTCCTGCTAAGAGCATCCGCTACGACATTCCCCTTCCCAGGATGATATTGAAAATCGAAGTCGTAGTCCTTAAGGAACTCAATCCATCTTCTCTGCCATAGGTTCAACTCCTTCTACAGAAGAGATACCTCAAACTGTTATGGTCAGTGAACACCTCAAATCTGACAACATAAAGATAGTGCCTTCAGATCTTCAGTGCATGAACCACTGCTGCATGCTCCAAATCATGAGTCGGATAGTTACGCTCATGCTCCTTTAACTGGTGAGAAGCATACGCCACTACCCTTCCCTGCTGCATCAACATACAACCAAGACAAATCTGAGATGCATCCGAGTAGATGGCAAAACCCTCTACACCACTCGGCTAAATCAACACGGGTACAGAAGTAAGCTTCGCCTTCAGGAACTGAAAACTACTCTCGCAATCCTCGGACTAGACAAACTTCACACCCTTCCTCGTTAGCTTAGTCAAAGGTGCCGCGATAGATGCAAAACCCTCAATGAATCACCGATAATAGCATGCTAAACCAAGAAAACTATGAATCTCCGATTGGGTCCTTGGAATCTCCCAATCTAATACAGCCTGGACCTTCACCGAATCAACTGCTACTCCAGCGCCTGAGATCACATGCCCAAGGAAATGAACCTCGCGCATCCAAAAATCGCACTTGCTGAACTTTGCATGCAGCTTGTGCTCTCGGAGGACCTCCAGAACAACCCTCAAATGATCACGGTGTGTAGCCTCATCCAAGAATAGACTAGCATATCGTCGATAAACAACACTACGAAACTATCTAAATAAGGTCTAAACACCCTGTTCATGAGATCCATGAATGCTGCAGGGGCATTGGTCAGACCAAATGGAAGCACTAAGAACTCATAATGTCCATAACGAGTCCTAAAGGCCGTCTTGGACACATCCTCACTCCTAAGCCTCAACTGATGATTACCAGACAGCAGATAAATCTTAGAAAATATCGATGCATTCTGTAACTGATCAAATAAGTCATCAATTGCAGTCAGGGATACCTGTTCTTCACTGTCACCTGGTTGAGCTTCCTATAATCGGTGCACAACCTGAGTGAACCATCCTTCTTCTTCACAAATAATACAGGTGCATCCCATGGGGATACACTAGGGCGAATAAATCCCTTGTTCAGCAAATCTTGCAACTGCTTCCTTAACTCGGCTAACTCTACAGGTGCCATCCGATATGGATCCTTTGAGATAGGAGAGGTTCCTGGAAGCAACTCTATACTAAATATATCTCTCTAACCAGTGGCAAACCAGACAAATCATCAGGAAATATGTCTGGAAACTCCTGCACAACATCAATTTCCTCAAGGGTAGGTGACTGATCAGCCTTCGGTACCAATACCAAGCTGGCAAGAAAAGTGTCACATCCCTTGTTCACCATTCTCATCGCCTGCATGGCGGATATCACAAACCTTCCCACTAAGTTCCTAGCCAATGGATGTGAAAACTCATCCTCACTAGGAATACATAATGCAATCTTCTTCCCACGACAATCTACTAAAGCATAATGCTCCTCAAGCCAATCCAGACCTAGAATTGTATCATAGAGCTTCATCTTTAGCAAAAAGAAGCACCCATCTAAGCCTCACTCTTCAATGCACACCAGTAAAGACGAATACACTTCCTAGTCGATACCATTTTTGCATGTGTGTTCACAGACAACGGAACCTCTAACTCCTCAGCCTCTACTTCTGACTCTACAGCTAACTGCCTAGCAAACCGCTCGGAAATGAATGAATGAGTGGAACCTGTATCAAACAAAACCTAAGCGTGCACACCCATGAAAAGAACCGTACCTTCAGTGACAATTTCTGCCTACTCGGCATCCTCTCACGCTAATGCAAACAATCGAGCTTGGGTTCGAGGCCTTCCTAGTCTTCTTGTAGCTGACGTTGCTGCTGCTGCCGCTACTAGGGCTGGCACTCCATGCTGAATGCTCTGCTGTAGTCTAGGACAATCCCTGATCTGAAGTTCGTTGCTACCACACTTTAAGCATTTCCCCGCTAACTTCCAGCACTTTGTACCACCATGTGCTCTTCCGCAGTAAGGGCACATCTTTTTATCACTAGGCCTGATGCCGAGGGACCGCGATGAAACTGCCTACTGACTGCTAGCTGCCACTGGATGCTGCGGTGATTGGTATGCCGCCTTCTTCTTGTCCTGACGCTGAAACGGTGGCACTGATCTCTTCTGCGAAGCCTTCTTTTCTTCCAGGTACTACTCCATCTCGCTCTCATGCCTACACGCAGCACTGAGAGCCTCATCTAACGTATGGTCAAACGCCATAATCCTCGATCTCAATGATGGCTTAAGGCCCATCACGAACTTCTTCACCTTTCTGCATTCATCAGTAACTGTATGAGGTGCATACTTAGATAATTCTGCAAACCTGGCCTTATACTCAAGCACCGTCATGGAGCCCTTGGTGAGAGTAAGGAACTCCTACTCCATCTTGTCCTGAATATGCTCTGGAATGAACTTGGCTTGAAATAGCCTCAAGAACTCATCCCAAGCCACCCCGACAACACCGTCCTCAAATCTGGAGCAAAGCAAAGAGGCCCACCACACATCGGCTCTCTCCTATAGCATGTACGTGGCCTAGCTGACCTTATCCTCCTCAGCACACCTAATAGCTCAGAAGATCTTTTCAATCTCCCTCATGCAGCCCTCTGCCAGCAATGGCTGACTCTCCCCCTTAAAAGAGGGTGGAGCCATCCTCTTGAATCGCTCCATGATGGAATGTCCATCATGGCCTTGCTCCTGGGGAACTGGAGCTGGAGCCTGAGCCTGCCACAACAATCAATTTAAGCAACATAATAGTAGCACAACAATCATATATTTAATAAAACAGACTACATGTATCTCCAATTCTAACCTGAGCCTCTAGCTGAGCCTGAAGTGCAGCCTGAGTGTGTGCCTGAGTCTACATAGCCTGCACTAGGCCGTGCATGAACACACCATAATCCACAGGCGGTGGTGGAGGAAGAACTGTAGGACCCTGTGGTGCTGGGGCCTACTGCTCAACCGTACCCTCACGTCCCTGCTCGACATCTCGAGCATGAGTACCACGCCTACCATGAGAAGCCATAGCCTGTAAAACAAATTTATCTAGTTAGAAACTAAGTGATTAGCCCTAACCATTTTCTTAGCTATCTTTCATTCATTATTAAATATTTTATACATATGTGAAAAATTCTATAAAGACTTAGCATATTATGAAGATGATGGTATATTCATGTATAATCTCAACCTGGGTTGCTCTGATACCAATCTCTATAACAACCCTCTTTATACAGATACAATTGTACCAATCCACGTCGGTGCAAAGAATGTCGTCACAGTGGGACCCCAACACTTAACACTAGATTGAGATGTACACAAATATTACAAGGTTACAGCAGAAAAAATAAATAATCTCACTTTCATTACATCATCATCATCAAATATCCACAGTCTAGATAGTAATAAAAGAAATGCAAGTGTCCACATTATTACAATTTCCAAAATAAAGTACATTATCCAAATGAATTAAACCCTTATATTGATTACATACTATGAAGGAAAATACAAAATAGCACGTCCACAAGACAGCTACTCCTCGCGCTCGGAGTCGCTCCTAACTAGGTCCTCCTCTGAAGTGGAGACACGTGTCACACCTGTACGCCAAAGCAAGGATGAGTTTAAAAGACCTAGCAAGCAATCTAGGAACAACACCCTTACACATATCATACGCAAATGTGTCTTTTACAATAAGGAAAACATATGGTTCATACTTATAACAAGTTACACTAAAACATGACAATCCTACACATGCTTTCTACACATAACATATAACATGTTTTTCAATTCAAAAACTATTCATATCATGGCACAAGTCTACCAACTTAGCACATGGAATTATGTATAAGTTAAATAACAACCTAGCATGATATTTAATCATTTTCCCATGTAAGCATAACAATTATCCACACATTTAGCTTGTTGTTTTACTATGAATGAAACACAATGACACATGGTATCACATTTTCACATGTTAACACTTTCATTTTACACTAACACATGCTCACACTTCGCATTGCACAATTCACTTGTTCACATTCACATTTTACACTTTATTGCCGTGACACATAGTCCAAACGACCACTAGAAGGACACACATACACATTCACATACCCATCACTTAGGCAACACAGTGACCGATCTTGGTTAACTGCATAGAACCGGGAGAAGCACTCTCCACCCTAACTAGTGGTACTTGTCCACCTCCAGGATTTCATCCTAATGCCCATAGGATATCACACACATTGAACCTTCCAGTAGGAACTTTACTACAGTACAGTTCCACAGCCCTCTTCGGTAGCAGTGTCACTAACGGCATAATTACACATTAAACACTTTATTATATTTACTTACATTATTCACATGCACTAATCATTTCATGCTCATGCACTTAAACACGCACACATGATTTAGTTTTTTGAATTCAATCTTACTGTTCACAT
Source organism: Colocasia esculenta (assembly GCA_014218235.1). Lineage (NCBI taxonomy): Eukaryota > Viridiplantae > Streptophyta > Magnoliopsida > Alismatales > Araceae > Colocasia > Colocasia esculenta. The sequence goes on from CM024760.1 coordinate 133,754,283, forward strand.
TGAAAATTGATCATAGCAACTCCCTAATCATGCTTCTAATCATTGAATTTCATACAATTAGAATGAACATAATTAACATGGATATTAGCACAACTTAAACTAGTTACAGTACTTTCTGATGTCTATTCAGTATGAAATTTTTATCATAGGTTGTACACAGAATATATCACATTCTCAAATTTTAACATTTTTTGGAACAGTAAACCAAATTTTTACAATTTACACTAGATTTCAGACATATCCATTAAGAATTTCACTAATCATGGTACATATCAACATGGTCAGTTCTAACAGTCCAAATAACCTGAGATTAGTCATCATATCATCATAGAAAATTTATGAAGCCCTAACATGCAATGGATCTAATTAATCAAGATTTATCAAATCAACTCATGCTCATTATCCCATTATAGAAATTTTAATAAATAAAACAATTTACAGAAATTCGACACATTATTCTGACATGATCTACTGACTGTTCCTAACTAAACATAATTTTTACAATGTACACATATACGTAGAAATCCGGAAAACACATCACAGAGATCAAAACATACATTCTGTAAAACCTGGTGAACTTGGCGGCACAAGGGTTAATGGCACAATAGGTAGCTGCCAACTCAAGATCTTGACGGCACACATGTGGCTGTCAATCTCTTGTCTGCAAAAACACAGATAGGGCCCACTAATACAAGAGAATAGTGGGTTCCAGGACACTAGAAAAATTACGTAAAAATCCTGAGACCTACTAGACATGGGTAGGAATGAGATTCATAGATCACTTGTCTTTGGAAAATTGTTTAATGGATTTAATTCGTCGAAGATGCCCTCCTTGGCCATGCCAAGAAGGCGCTCAACACCTCCCAGATCTGGTCTTTTAGGTCGATGTAGGTCGCACACCGGAGTCGAAGAAGTTTCACAAACATCCAAAGTATCTTCCAGTCATTGTAGATCGCCGGAAGACTCACCACAACGCCAGATTCAAGCGTCCAAAGTTCAGCTTTCACACAGAAAGTTCTATGGTTTCTCAAAGAGCCAATGGAACCTAATCCGGCCGAAAGAGGGTGTTTTTATAGAGCCAAGGGGGATGGGTACACATTAGATAGGATTTCCTACCGTTGGAGGTAGGTTTCCAAAACTGGGACCGGAGGAAACGCTGCCGTTTCCAGATCTGAAACCGCACAATTTCTGGGGAAATAGACATCCACATTTCTCCCATTTAATGGGAATCAACGTCCATCGATCTTGATGTCAAATCACCCATAAACGTCCATGCATGTAGACGTTAACATGCCTCTCGGCCAGAACACAGAAATGCAGCATAACATGCATACACTATATATATATATATATATATATATATATATGTAATGTATAACTTAAGCACCATATGTACAATGTAAGTAAAACAATTTATACATAGCTATCAAACATATACATATATACAACATCATATGAACATTATATGTACTAGGACAAACATATACATAATTCTATACACAAGTGACTAAACACCATATGACAAAGTCTAAATAAAGAACAAAGTTCGAGGGCCTTATAGCACCGCCGTAGGGGGAGGAGAAGAGAGGGGAAGGAGGAAAAGGGAGAAGGGGTCGCCGGCCAAGGCCTTAAGCCTTCGGCACCCAAGACGCGAGGGGGCGATACATTGAGTTAAGGACCTTAATGCGACGGGTCAACGCACCGTGACAAGTACGCATCCCCCAGGGACGCCGCGACAACCCGACAAGTCGTAATGACACACGTGCCATCCCAACAGGCGTCAGACGACTGAAGCAACGGAACACTGTCGCGACCCGTTGACTGGTCATGACAAGAATGTGACAGGAAAGCCGGGCACAACAAGGATGACTGCCGCATTGGACACCCACGACATGACACTAACACGTCGCCCAGCCCGGACGCGTTAGTGGCAAGTCATCCAAGACACTGGATGGAAAGCTGGGAAGCCGGGTCTTACAAACTCTTTCTTATTTTCTGCGTTTGCTCATCCTTCAAAGAAGACACACCTATGTTCATTTACGTGTTGTAACCAGCAGGGGGTTTGTTCCCTGTAGTGCCCCTCTGTGAAGGGAAGACCTACTGTGTAGGTGGTTGTAATACCCCTCTGTGAAGGGAAGACTTGCTTAGGAGTAAGTGGGTTGTAATACCTCTCAAGTTGAGACAAGGCCAAGTGTTCTTGGCAGTTAGTGAAAATCCCAAGGGGTTCTTGGGGATTGGATGTAGGACTCCTAATTGATAGGAGGTTTGAACCAAGATAAATCTTTTATGCACTTGCGTGATTGTTTTTACCAAGTTTACACTTGTTTCACACATACTACACTAAGTACTAACAATACTATCTAGTGTTATCTTACTTTCAGATAAAATTTTTAAAGTGCAAGAAGTCCTATTCACCCCGCTCTAGGATATCTAAAGCTCCATCTCAATCTAACAGGTCTGACCAACGCCCCGACAGCGTTTATGGAGCTCATGAATAGGGTGTTTATGCCATACGTGGATAGTTTTGTTGTAGTGTTCAGAGGTAATGTGTTAATCTACTCTCCTGATGAAGCTACACATTGTGAGCATCTAAGGACAGTTCTAGAAGTTCTTCGTGAGCACAAGCTGTACACCAAGTTCAGCAAGTGCAACTTTTGGATGCGAGAGGTTAACTTCCTTGGGCATGTCATCTCTGGCGCTGGAGTTGCTGTTGATCTAGTGAAGGTCTACATTGTGTTAGATTGGGAGACTCTAAGGACACCTTCCGAAATCAGGAGCTTTCTCAGTCTATCTAGTTACTACCGACGATTTATAGAAGGCTTTGCCTCCATAGAAGCACCTTCGACCAAGTTAACCAGGAAATGAGTTTGTTAAACCACTCCTATATTTTACCCTTTATTTTGGTGATAACAAAACCCATGTTTAACTTAAAATATCATTAATATATTTTATATCATGTTTCTCCCATGAATATAATATATTCTTGCATTATCATTATAGATTTACACTGAGTTTCAACTTTGTCATGCATGTTTTGATCATGTTCAGTTGAAGCTTACTTTGTCATATACGAAGCTAGCTTCGTGATATCCAAAGTTCACTTCATCATATATGAAGCTACACTTCGTCATACATGTTTTTGGTCATGATCAGTCGAAGTCCAACTTCATCATATCTAAAGCTATATATGAAGTTCACTTCGTCATATCTGAAGCTAACTTCGTCATATCCGAAGTTTCACTTCGACCGATAGCGTTATAATCTGTTTTATACGAAGCTTGACTTCGTCATATCTGAAGTTACACTTCATCATATTCGAAGCTTCACTTCGACCGATTGTGTTACTTTTTTGCCATCCGAAGCTTCACTTTGACCGTTTATGTTGTATTCTTGATCAGTCGATTGTTGCTCAGTTTCATATTGATTTACATTTACTCCTTCCAATTGATAACCAAGTTTGCATCGATTGTCATTTAAATTTAAACATCGATTGCTGCTATGCACATCGATTGTCTTTCAGTTACACATCGATTGCCTTTCATTTCATATCGATTGTTGTTATAATTCATCAATTACTTAACAAATATTATATTTTATATCAATTGCTGTTATATCATAACGATTGGTGTTATAAACATAATTTCATATCGATTGCTATTATGACTCACATCGATTAGTTTTCAAATATTTCAAAATATCTTTGGTGTTGCGCAGCTAGCAAGCCCAGAGGGGGGGTGAATGGGATTCATAAATTTTTGATCACTTTAAAACCTATTTAGAAAAACACTCACACAACACACTTCGATAACTGTTAATATTAGTATAAAGAGAATAGCAAACACAAGGCAATCAAACACACGACACACGGAATTTATCCTGGTTCGGACCTCCTCTCCACAGGAGTCCTACGTCCAGTCCCTGATCAACAACTCAGGATTTCACTACCCAAGGGTACAGTCTCCCTCAAGGACACTTACACACCCAGCCGCAGCTGGTCTTCTCTTCACAACCCGAAGAGGAATTACAACACTTTGGATCCCACCAGGTCTTCCTTCTACACGAAGAGAAACAAACACCCTGGAAACCACCAGGTCTTCCCTCAACACGAAGGGAAAGAACACAGGAATGTATTCAAGAGATGATACGCCCCTAGATTAAGCTTAAGGACCTACTCTTGATCTGAAGCAATGACTGAGAGGGAAAGTTCTACAATGAGGAACACTCTCAGTTTATAGAAGCTCTCAAGACTAACACAATGAATGCAGAGAGCTAAGAGCTAAACAATCAAAGGAGTGAGGCTTCACTCTATCAGATGCTCGTAAAAAAGCTTGTAAAAGATTTTCGTTGGTGTTGTGTCTACTTCTGGAGCTTCAGTCTTCTATATATGTCTTCCATTTGAAAATTGAACATTGAAGTCTACGTTGTCTCTAAGATTTTGTTTACGTTAGACTGCATGTCACTGTAGAGCTGCTTGTTCAGCAGTCTTTAGCTTTCCATGCACGCAACAAGAGAGATAGGGTCTTCTTTGATGTCCGTTATCTTCCATATTGTCCAACGTTGTATTGAGATGCGTTGTCAGAGACCTGCACGCATTAAATGCTAAAGCAATAGACAGCTAGGCTATCTCTTGTTGTCAATCAACGTTAGATTGATTTTATATCAAAAAGGAAGTTCCATTCTGTTATTCTAAAAAGATGTTTACAGTATAAGCATGAAAATAGAAGATATCGTTTGCATGCAGTGCAATGATATGATCAGTCATAATAAATGCATGGATGTGAGAGAAAAGCGAGGGAAGACTTTGACTTTTCAAACTATCTAAGAATAGGTTTGAATATCAAGTCGTTATACATCATGAAATTGATATGATTATGACTGATGACATCGTTGTGTTGATGAGTCGTTATTCATGTGAATTGTTATACATTCATTAGCAAATCAATGTGCATACAAACCGTTATGCATTAATAACCAAATCGTTGTAGAGATAAATCGTTATGATACTATCAGTAAATCATTATGGACGAGTCGTTATAGCCAAATCGTTGTTTAATGTATCGAATTGTTACTACGACCAAGTCATTGTGTAACTTAATGAATCGTTATGAAACTTAACGAGTCGTTGTGAAACCGAAATTGTTGCGAGAGCAAATCATTGTTCTCACTTATCAAATCGATGCGATCACCAAATCATTGTTAGAGCAAATCGTTGTTCTCACTTATCAAAACGATGTGATGACCAAATCATTGTGAGAGCAAATCGTTGTTCTCACTTATCAAATCGATGCGATGACCAAATCGTTGTTCTCACTTATCTACTCTATGGGAAGACCAAATCGTTATGAAAAAAAATCGTTGTTCTCACTTATCAAATTAATGCGAAGACCAAATCGTTATGAACCAAGTCGATGTGATCTCTTAGCGAATCGTTATGAGAGGCAAATCGTTGCGATCTCTTAGCGAATCGTTATGAGAGGCAAATCGTTGCGATCTCTTAGCGAATCGTTATCAGAGGCAAATCGTTGCGATCTCTTAGCGAATCATTATGAGAGGGAAATCGTTATGATCTCTTAGAGAATCGTTATAAGAGGCAAATAGTTGCGATCTCTAAGCGAATCATTATGACTGGCAAATCGTTGCGATTACGATCTTTTAGTGAATCGTTATGAGATAGACTGCAATAGAATAGCAATGACTTATGAAATCGTTATAGAACCAAAATCGATGTGAATGAGGAAATCGTTATGATTCTAAGGAAATCGTTATAACAACTAGAGCTTCGATGTGTACATAGAAAATTATATGCTTTGGACTGTAAATGCTAGTATGAAGAATACTTATCAGTTTAGCTTGTATTTATTTGTTAGATTTCTTGTGCTCAAATCTCATAGAAAATATGTTAGAAATGCACATTGTCTTAGTTTTGTTAATCACCAAAATAGATATTTAATTTATTTAAATTATATGGGGAAAGTCTGATCATCAATCTACCCCTTTTTGGTGATGACAAAACATAGCAACAATAAAAGATGTTCTGAAATAAATCTAAATAAATTGCGAAATAAAATATAAGAGATGTATTTTAGAAATACTATATTTCTCCCCCTTTTTGTCATTTAAGCAAAAAGATGCACGAGGAGACAAAGAAGAAAGAAGAAAAGATGGATGAGAGAGCACAAAAGTATATTTGATTAATCTTGAGGGGGTACAGGGAGATAGAAAGCAGGAGACAAAAGGGAGGCATGATGGGAAATAACTTCCCAAGCCTTCTCTTCCTGCTACTCAAAATGAAGACGAAATACCCCACAAGCAACAGAGTAGGAAGGTCCCATAGTGGGAGCCATCCTCTGGAGATGAAGAACCAGCTGCTCCTCTAGGAACTGAGCATTGCGATCTCGATCAAGGGAATACTTGAAGTAGCTGGTTTTCCCAAAGCTAGCACAGGCAAGAAACCGATCTATAGACACAGGGTAGAAGATGTGCTTCTGCTTCAATTCTTGCCACATGGCTACATACACCTTATATCTTTCAACCCATGTTATGATGGGATCGGATAGGTGGCTTAATCAGTTGAACTAAGAATGTGTGTGAATAGCAGCGGAATTAAAATAAGTGAAACACACAATTCAATCAGATTCAAGTGTGGTGTGTGAGTATAGTGAATAGAAAAAACAAACCACACATCAAACCACAGTGCACTGAAGATTTTTAAGGTGGTTCAAAGAACACAACTTGTGTCTCCTATGTCCACCTCCTCACAACGGAGGAACCACTAGCACAAGTACAGTGCAATTTGAGCACAACGACTCCAACCTCTTTGAGTGCAACGACTCAAAGAAACTCAGGAAATAGGCAAGACAACCTACTCCACAACCACTTGTGAATTCATCAAATTCACAAGCCCTTGAGCACTACGGCTCAAGCACCAGAGCACAACGGCTCCAACCTAGAGCACTACGGCTCCAAACCAGAGCACAAAGTACTCAAACCTCTGGATCACAATAGATCCAAGTTCTGCTAGAACAAGCACACTTAGCCTCAGTTTGGCAATGTGTTGGGGTTAGAGTTAACTCCAACCCATGACTAAAGTTATACAGGGTTAACTCATTTTTTAGTTTGTTTTCTTGTGTGTTAACCCAGTTTAACTACAGTGAGTTAACCCACTTTCTCTTGGGATTGCTTTGGCAAGATAAAGTGAGTTAACCCACTTTCATATCAAAAAGTGACTTGAAAAAAAAGTAGCAATTAATGTTGTGTTGAGAAAAGAGAAAGTAGCAATTAATGTTGTGTACCGCCAAGAGAAAAAGGTAGTTAACCCACTTGAGTTACCACCAATCCACCTCTAGAGGTGGGTTGAAAAATGGTGAGTTAACTCACATCTAACCCACTTTTAATCTAACCCACTTGAGTTAACTTTTTTTTGTTACCAAACTACATTTTGAGTTAGCTCTGAGTTAACTTTAAGTTAACTTTAAGTTAACTCGTTACCAAACTTAGGCTTAGAGTATAGATCCTCTAGCACGACCTATCTCAGTACAATAGAAATGGCAGAGATAAATAGAATTGGGATATCTGTGTAGAACACATACACAGATTCCCCAGTGAATTTGACACTAACCAAGTATAGACTCGGCTGGATCTCCTTCTGGACCAGCACTGCTGCAATCACGAGCTTCTTCTCTTCTTCTCCTTCTTCTTCCCTTGGTAGCGCTTCTCTGCTCCTCTGGATGCAGATCCCTTTTTCCCACTCTTCATGCCTTCTTCCAGAATGCTCTAAGCTTTCTTGTGTGGTATGCTTTGGAGTACAATGATCATGAGTATATATAGCCCCATATGTCCATAAGGTGCCTTGGGGTGCATGGGCATGGAAATCTAGGTCAATTCCCTTGATCTTTGAACATCCACGTGTCCAGAATATTCCACGTTTTTGAGTTTTCGTCAAAGTGTGTCGACACCATAGGTAGACTATGTCGACACATAGGCAGACTGTGTCGACACCACAGTGACAAATTTATGTAAACCTGAAAATATAAAGTGTAAACTATTAATAAAAGATTTTATCATTAAAATGTGAGAATTAAACTTCAAAAACATGTCTTTTAAGCATTGTTGTGATATGAATAAAATGTATAACATGTTCAATATGTCATCATCAAAATCAAGGTATGAGTGATGTTCATTGGTCATCATTAAACAAAACTTTAGGAAATTCCAAAACACACTCAACCTAACATTCTCCCCCTTTTTGATGATGACAAAATATATGCACAATCTCCCAATAGCCTGACCCCCTTGACTGCAATAACTCTCCTTGACCATATTCACCATTTGAACAACTTTCTCTCATAAAAAAAAAAAAAAACTTTCTCCCCTTTAAAGAACTTTCTCCCCCTTTTTGACAGCATTAAAAGGATACACAAGAGAGAGAAACAAAGAATGTAGGAGATCAAGAAATGAAATGTAGGAAATGACTTGTTAGAAATAATCAAAATAAGTGAGGCAAAGTGATATTGATAAATGAGAGAAATTATTGTGTTTTTGGTATTGTGCAATCAAGTGTAATTACAAAGACCCACTCAACACAAAGCAGAGTAAGAGATAATGGTCTAAATGTAATTAAAATGATGATACAAATGTGAATAAATGTGACCTATATGAGTGAGCAGAAATATTTAACAGAGATGTTATGAGCTTTAAGTTTAACACATTGTTGAATAATAGGTCTAAACTAAATAAACATAAATTTTATTCAGGTCATGAGCTTTTCTATCATGTCTTTTGGAATTTGCTTTCATTTTTAACTGTGAAAGAATACAAGAATAAATTAGTTAAATCTCACTTTTCAATGCAAGAGATCACATTTATCAGATGCAAGACCTCCTGATTACTCAGTGGTTTAACTTTCATTATCTTGTACAGAGATGACAAACTGTTAAACACTTTTTGACGCGAGACAAATCACTTGGTTAGGTGAGATGGCCCGGTTACTCAGTAATAGACAAGTTTGCATTGCTCTGTCTATATCCTTCCAGATTATTCTTTATTTTCTTTTGATATTTTGCAGGAATATGTTTACTTTGACCATAAGAGTCATGAATATGAGTGTAGATAGATTATTCTTAACATGTGTTAAAAAAGAAGCTTAAACATACACATGTGAAATATTAAAGCCACTCATGTGCCTATTATAGTGTTTTGCAAATCATTTAAAAAAAATATTCAGTATTAAGATTGCACAACTTTGAGATGAAAGTAAATCTTTGAAATTAAACTAAATGCACAATGAATTTAGTTTCAATGTTTTAAGTCTCTCACATGAAAATAGCACAATGACTCAAAAATTTTGATAGTTGGGGCTCAGTATAGACAACAATTGTCAAGAGAAATGAGTGAAGAATAGACAATGACTCCCCCTATAAAGTAGCTTTCGAACACAAGGTAAAGAAAAATTGAATGAAATTATAATAGAATCAACAAGTAAGTGTTGTGAAAATAAAAATACTCCACCTTAACAATTGCATAAAGGGATCTTGATACTTGGCAGAGACATATACTCACGCATAGTGAAAGTGTCCAGACAAGCCTAACTTGTCTTTCTTCAAATCACTATTTGATATACTAAGAATTTCAATGCAACTGAGAAGTAGGAATTTATTTGCAAGAAAGAATGGCTTTTATTTGCACAAATAAATGAGATGAAGATATCAGACATGTGAAAACTTGCATAAACCAAGTTCCCTTCTAAGAGAAGTGAATCTAGATTCTGCAAGAGGCTTAGTGAAAATGTCTATAATTTGTTTTTCTGTGTCAATAAAGTGGAGTTCAAAAGAATTATTTGACACTTCATCTTGAAGGAAATGATGTTGAATGTCAATGTGTTTTGGGCGAGAATGCTGAATAGGATTTTTGGATAGATTTATAGCACTTGTGTTGTCACAAAGAATTGGAATGCAACCTAATTTGTGATTATAGTCTAGAAGTTGATGTTTGACCCAAACGACTTGGATACCACAGCTACCAGCAGCAACATACTCAGCTTTTGCAATTGAAAGAGCTACAGAATGTTGCTTTTTGGAAGCCCAAGAAATAAGACACCCTCCTGGATATAAACACAACCCACTAGTGCTTTCTCTATCAAGTTTGCACCTGGCATAATCAGCATCACTATATGCAATCAAGTCCAATTTACACCCAATAGGATACCAAAGATCCAAATCACATGAAGAAAGAAGATATTTAAAAATTCTTTTAACAGTAGACATGTGACTGTCTTTAGGATTTGCTTGAAATCTTGTGCACATGCAGACACTGAATTGAATATCTGGCCTGGAGGTAGTTAAATAAAGAAGAGATCCAATCATACCTCTGTAAAGTTTAGCATTAATAGGCTTACCAAAAGCATCACTTTCAAGTCTTACACTTGTGGCCATTGGTGTGTTGGATGGCTTGATGTTTTGAAAGTCAAACCTCTTGAGCAACTCCTTCACATATTTTGTTTGACTCAGAAAAATTCCTTCAGCAGTTTGATGCACTTGCAAACCTAAAAAGAATGTAAGTTCACCCATGAGACTCATTTCAAATTCAGATTGCATAAGATGGGCAAACTCATTGCACAAAGTATTATTCGATGATCTAAAAATGATATCATCAACATAAACTTGAACAACAATGAAATGATTTTTTGCAATTTTTGTAAACAAATTTTGATCAATGTTTCCTCTTATGTAAGTTTATTTACAAGAAAGGAGCTCAATCGATCATACCAAGCTCTTGGAGCTTGTTTAAGACCATAAAGAGCCTTATTAAGCTTAAAAACATGATTGAGAAATTTCTTATTTTCAAAACCAGGGGGTTGTTTGACAAAAACAATTTCTTTTATGTATCCATTTAAAAAATGCACTCCTGACATCCATTTGAAAGACTTTGAATTTCAAAGAAGCAGCAAATGCAAGAAATATTGGAACAACTTCAAGTCTTGCTACAGGGGCATAAGATTCTTCAAAATGAATACCAAGTTCTTGGTTATACCCCTGAGCAACAAGTCTAGCTTTATTTATAACAATTTGACCAGATTCATTCAATTTATTTCCCAAAATCCATCTTGTTCCAATGACAGAAGTTAAATCTGAAGGTTTTGGTACTAAATCCCAAACTTGATTTCTTTCAAATTGATGAAGCTCTTCATGCATAGCATTCATCCAGTTTTCACAAGATAAAGCTTCATCAACATTTTTGGGTTCAATTTGGGAAAGTAGTGCCAAAGAATCTTCATCTATGACAGAATGAAAATATGATTTGGCTCCTATTCCATCTTGCAGATTACCAACAATGCTTTCAAGTGGATGGTCTCTTAAAAATCTGGGTTCAGAAATTACCTCAGGGTTTGCATGATTTTTAGGAACATGATTACCTGAATCACCTGAAGTTGGTAATTCAAGAACCTTATGTGCATTTGGTACTTCTTGCTCTCCAAGATTTGTAGATGGATGTTCAAGAAAATCATCATCATCATCACATAATGGAGTTTTGCACAAAGTAGGAATGTCAATCTTTTGAAAGTTTTCATCAAAAATGACATGTGGAGATTCTTCCACAGTCTTATTTTTCACAATATAAACTCTGTAAGCTCTTGAAGTTTCAGAATAACCCAAGAAGATTGATTCATAACTTTTTGCATCAAATTTATCAAGATTTTTTTGTTGTTATTGTGAACAAAACATTTGCAACAAAAAATTTTGAAATATGACACACTTGGCTTTTTATTCTTGAACAACTCATAAGGGGTTTTTCTGATCTTTGGGCTTACCAATGCTCTATTCAAAATGAAATTAGCTATATTTACAGCTTCTGCCCAAAAAGATTTAGACAGTTTACTTTCAATTAGCATAGTTCTCGCCATTTCCACAAGAGTTCTATTTTTCCTTTCTACAACTCCATTTTATTATGGAGTTCTAGGGGAAGAAAACTTATGAAAATTGTTCAGTTCAGTAGAAAGATCAAAAAATGATTTACTTTCAAATTCCCCCCCATGATCTGTCAAAATAGAATTCAATTTGAAAGACAAACCCACTAAGGCCGAATTGTAAAATCTCCTGAATTCTGAACATGCATTACTTTTATGGGATAAGAATAATACCCAATTATATCTAGTAAAGTCATCAATGATTACAAAACCATATCTATTACCACTGAGACTTTGAGTTCTGGTTGGACCAAAATGATCCATATGAAGCAGCTCAAGTGGTTTAGATGTAAGTACTTCATTGAACACTTTAAAAGATCTTCTTGTTTGTTTTCCTTGAGCACAAATCCCACAAACATGATTGTTAATGAGTGGGAAAGATTCAGGAAGACCTTTTACAAGATTCATTCCTATGAGTTTGCTAATGATTGAGAAACTTGCATGACCCAACCTTTTATGCCATAACCAAGCAGTGTCATTTTTATTTGCAATTAAACAAACATTTGAAGAGGAATTATCACACAAATCAATCATGTAAACATTGGTTACCATTGTACCGTGAGCATGTAGACATTGCATCCACTGTCAAGTATCCAGATGTTGTTGGAATTGGATGCACGGCTTTCCTGCACATAACAGATTAGACAAGAAATGTTTTTGGTACCCACATGAGATTGGTACCAACATCCTGAGTGAACAGAGAAAACAGATCATTTCTGACCCAAATTTGTGTATGTTTCTTCACGGTGTTCTTTGGAACAAAAGATTCAAGTTTTTATTTTTCAATTTTCTGAACATTATACCTCTTAGTTGGTTTGTCCCATTGTGAAAAACATGGCATGTATTGATGTTGATAAGCAGGAAAAGGTGAATGATAGAAATAAGGATTGAACCATTGGTTACCATTGTACCTTTGGTTCCAAGACTTATTCCATCTTGAATTGTAAGATGAGAAAACATTCCAATTTCCATGAGAAAGATGATTATTGATTGGTTTGAAGTTTTTGTGATTTTTATAAGAAGGGTAGGTCGACCTCTGACTGGGATAGGTCGACCTGTGCATAGTGTATGTCGACCTTACATGTTCTTTCTATTTTTGTATTTTTCCTTTGTTTTCAGATGAACCTACCTTGACAAATTTTATTAAAGGAATTTTTAATGATTTTGTTTGCTTTGAAGATGATTCAGTTTTCTTTAAATTTTGTGGTTCAAAACCTAAACCAAATTTGTTTGAATTCATATTACTCCAAGTAGAGCATTCAAATTATCTTTGCTTTGAGTGAAGTTCTTGATGATGTCTTCTTTCTCTTTAAGGCAAAGGTTTAGCTTTTCAATTTGATTCAAGTTTTCTTGATTTTCCTTTTCTTTTTCTTCAAATTTCTTAACAGAATTGATAAGTTCTTTGTTCAATTTTTGCTTTTCAATTTCAGATCATCAACAAAAATCAACAGTTCATCATTTTCTTTGATTTGGTCTGAAATTTGAGCTTCCAATTCAAAAATCTTTACTGATGATGAAGTATCATGAAGAATGCTTTCAATTTTTCTTTTCAAATATTTATTTTCTTTTCTAACATCAGAAAGATTTTCAACTAAATTACCATATGCTTCTTGCCAATCTTCAATAGTAAATAGGTCGAAAGACATATCTACCTGTTCTTCACTGCTTCCAGCCATGAAGCAATCTTCATTTTCATCTGAACTTCAGGATTCTTCATTACTGTCTGAGCTTTCATCATCTGACCATGTAGCAACTATGGTCTTGTTCTTCTTCTTGTGAAACTCCTTCTTGTGGGTTTTGTACTTGTCCTTTTTAGCTTCTGGACAATCAGCCTTCATATGTCTAGATTTATTGCACCTGTAACACACAGGAACTTCATCAGTTTTCTTATAACCAACATGGGAGAAGTGTTTCTTTTTACTAGACATGACATTTTGCTTATTACCAAAATTCTTCTTGTTTGATTGTAGAAATGCTCTGAATTGTCTAGTAATCAAAGCAAGATTATCATTGTCAGATTCAGATTTTTCAGATTCAGAAATTTCTTTAGACTTTCCTTTAGTACTTGATGAAGCTTTAAGAGCAATGAGTTTTGATTTCAGCATGTGTCCTTCAGATCTTTTAAGATTTAGCTCATAAGTCATTAATGATCCAATGAGTTCATCCAATGTTATTTTGGATAAATCCTTTGAATCCTCAATGACTGTGGCTTTAGTGTGCCACACAGAAGATAAGGAACGCAAGATTTTTTTACCAATTCTTCATTTGAGTATTCTTTACCTAATGATCGAAGACCATTGATGATAACCATGAACCTAGCAAACATATCAAATATAGTTTCATTAGTTTTCATGATAAACAATTCATAATCAGAAACTAACATGTTTGCTTTAGTTTCTCTAACTTGAGATGTGCCCTCATATAGCAATTCTAATTTATCCCACATCTCCTTGGCAGACTTACACATAGAGATTTTGGATTACTCCTTCGGATGGATGGCACATTACAACATGTTCATGGCACTGTAGTTTAGGATGACCCTTCTGATCTGCTCCCTAGTCATTGATCTTCATCTTCAGTGACTTCGATTGGTCCTTTTTCAACAATTCTCCATACTTCATAGTTATGTGCTCTAAGAAAAACCATCATCCTATTCTTCCAGTAAGGATAGTCAGTACCATCAAAAAATTGAGGCCTATTAATTGAATGACCTTCAGCAACAAAACCTTTAGAATCCATGATAAAGATAATCAAACCAAACACGCAGCAATTTGAGCAAGTAATTGAGTGAATCAAAATCTGAAATACAGAAAATTCACCAAAGCACCTCAGAGTATAGAATTGACTCTAACCTTCTCTGATACCAATTGATGGATCAGATAGGTGACTTAATTAGTTGAACTAAGAATGTGTGTGAATAGAAGCGGAATTGAAATAAGTAAAACACACAATTCAATCAGATTCAAGTGTGGTGTGTGAGTATAGTGAATAGAAACAACAAACTACACATCAAACCACAGTGCACTAAAGATTTTTAAGGTGGTTCAGAGAACACAACTTGTGTCTCCTACGTCCACCTCCTCACAACGGAGGAACCACTACCACAAGTGCAGTACAATCTGAGCACAACGACTCCAACCTCTTTGAGTGCAACGACTCAAAGAAACTCAAGAAATAGGCAAGACAACCTACTCCACAACCACTTGTGAATTCAGCAAATTCACAAGCCGTTGAGCACTACGGCTCAAGCACCAGAGCACAACGGCTCCAACCCAGAGCACTACGGCTCCAAACCAGAGTACGAAGTACTCAAACCTCTGGATCACAATAGATCCAAGTTCTGCTAGAACAAGCACACTTAGAGTATAGATCCTTTAGCACGATCTATCTCAGTACAATAGAAATGGTAGAGACAAATATAATTGGGAGATCTGTGTAGAACATATACACAGATTCCCCAGTGAATTTGACACTCTAACCAAGTACAGACTTAGCTGGATCTCCTTTTGGACCAGCACTGCTACAATCACGAGCTCCTTCTCTTCTTCTCCTTCTTCTTCCCTTGGCGGCGCTGCTCTGCTCCTCTGGATGTAGATCCCTTTTTCCCGCTCTTCTTGCCTTCTTCCAGAATGCTCTAAGATTTCTTGTGTGGGATGCTTTGGAGTATAAGGATCATGAGTATATATAGCCCCATATGTCCATAAGTTGCCTTGGGGTGCATGGGTACGAAAATCTAGGTCAATTCCCTTGATCCCTGAACAGCCACGTGTCCAGAAAAATCCACGTTTTTTAGTTTTAGTCAAAGTGTGTCGACACACAGGCAGACTGTGTCGACACCACTAGCTACTGCTTTAGAACAGGCTTCTGGGATAGTGAACTAGTGTCTACACACAGGTGGACTATGTCGACACCATAGGCAGACTGTGTCGACAAACAGGCAGACTGTGTCGACACCACTATGACAAATTTGTGTAAACCTGAAAATATAAAGTGTAAACCATTAATAAAAGATCTTATCATTAAAATGTGAGATATTGAACATCAAAAACATGTTGTGATATGAATAAAATGTATAACATATTCAATATGTCATCATCAAAATCGAGGTATGAGTGATGTTCATTGGTCATCATTAAAACACAACTTTAGGAAATTTCAAAACACACTCAACCCAACATGTTATAAGTGGATCCTTAACAAGATGAATGGAGTTCATGTCTAAAAATTCAGCAGCTAAGACTGGAGGTTTATTTTCCCTAGCCTGAGAAGCATTCAGATAAGAATGTTGCTGAGCAGATAGGGGATAGAAGGTGGCCCAATCTGCAGGAGAGAGCCTTTCACATTCTGACAGAATATGAGCAAGAATATCGACATTGACATGGCCTAGGTGGTACTCTCTGAACAGAAATATGTGAAATGCAACTAGATGTGTCACGCCCCGACGAGGAATATCGGAACGCGAGGCAGTTGCAAGTAAACGAGTACAGAGCAAGGACTAGACATCAAACCATTGAACAAGAATAAATACTAAAACAAATTCATTCATTAATAATCTTTCAAATGTCTAGTTACAACCACTAATATCAGAGCCAATCTATTGGGCCCAATTCCATTGAAATAAAGCAAAGGACTAAACTAGGACTCTATCATAGTACTAGGACGCTAGGGCACTCGTGACGTCACTCCTGGTCGTTCCCGTCCTCTTGAGTGTATAGTTCATCCTCGGTCTCACCTGAGAACACAACGACAAATAATGCAGGGTGAGCGATAACGCCCAGTAGGACTTAAATCTCAATAGTCAAGTAGGCTTTAAATGATTAATGTGTTAAAAGGCAGAGTAACTAATGATAGAGCGAGAGAGTCAGGTAAAAGATAGCAGGATAGCACGTGAACGAAATAGCACAACATTCCAAATATAGCACGAACGTCAATTATAGCACGAGTAGTAAGATGGTCATAGCACAATAGCACAAAGTATAGCAATAGCACAACGAGTATAGCATAGCACTTTTGTTGTCAACAGACAACGAGAGAATATAGCACTTTTGATTGTCATTACATTCATCTAGATAGTATGGCACTTGGATGTAATGACGACATCCTGATCATTTAACTCTCATGGGCAAATGACAATTTCGGGCGCTCTCCCCAGGACTTGATCGGGCCCCATTACGCTGGCATTGGTTATGTTGTTTATCTTTAGACAATCAGTTAATGGCCAATAGAGAGTACCAAGAAATAGATAAGAGCACTATATGAATAGACGAGATAATATAATGAACGTGAATAAATGAGCGAGTAGAGTATAGATGAGAGCTAATGGACATTGCCTATAACATGTCGAGTAAACAGGCGATAGTAACAGTTGCACAACACACACACTCGGTGCTGGCAGTCAGGTGGAATTCACGACCCTACCACTAGCCATGTTAAGCACAGGTCCAGAGGTCCGACATGATTCAAGATAAGAGCGAGCTTCTAATAGCCGTTTGGATCATATCGATCCCTGAAGGGGTATTATAGGTGTTAGGGTACAACTGGCTCGTCGACCATGTGGGAACCCATGAACAGAGGAGACTTACGGAGGTCTTAAACAACGACTCACTACTCTGGCAAAAGGAATATCCGACAGAGAGTTCATCCAAGTCAAGAGAGTGTATATATAGAAATAAATGCTCGACGTTCTAGAGGAGTTCTAGAGCAGTGGAGCGTCAAGATAGGTGTTCCAAACATCGCGGAAAAACATACACACGTAGAAATTAAGCATGAGGCAATTTAATTACATAAATTACCTGATATATTATGTACCATGTTCACACCAATTAGGCCATATTTGGATGGTTTCAAAGTGTGCGCATGTGACATGAAATCATAGATGGAAATTAGTCGTGTGTATGTATTTTAAATCACATAGAAATGTTCAATGCATATTAAGTGAAATTATTGCAGGTATAACTGGGATTAAAGGGTATAAGCACAATAGACAATTAGAGCATTTTAAATCAGGGGTTTTTCTGCATAATCCTGTGAATGCGACGCAGCCCAATAAGGCTTGCGACGGGTGCAGGGTAGATCGCGACAGGTGTTTAGATGGATCGCGACGGGTCGGTCATGACAGGTAGTCAGAACGCGACAGGGGCATGTATGGGTCGCGACGAGTCGATCAGGCTAGGCACAGCAATCGCGACGGCGATGCCTGTCACGTTCAGGATGCGACTGGCAGACTGTCGCAAGCAGACCACTAAATGCGACCTATCGGGCCGTCGCGTTCTGGTGGTCTGTGCCCGAGTCCAACACGAAGCAAACATGTCTTGTATTGTGGTCCAAGAGTTTTCCTTCTTGACACAAAGGGATTCAAAAATATAGAACTAATTGTACAAGTGACGAAAAATCATGAAATAAGTTTTGAACGAATCCAGACATGCAATAGTATTGCCAGTAATTAGGAATTGGTAAACAGTCATGGTTTCGACATGGTTTAATCAGATCAAACATGGTGGATAGAATACTGGAAACAGTTGAGATGCAAGATTTAATTCGCAAGACATGGTTGATGGAATTTAGGGCTTTCAGGGGCTAAACAAGCCTGACATCCGTCAGTCCTTATAGTAAAAATCTCATGGCATGAGGACGAGTATAGATGAATATATGAATTTAAGAAGAGGGTTCGGGGTCATGAAGTTCACCGAACTTTGAAAATTTAGAACTAGAAATTTGCTCCATGGAAAAATAGGAAACCAAAGGGATTTTCTTCCTGACAGATGAGACATCCTACAAAAATATTTTCATGGTTTATGCTCGTAAGAATGTCTACATTTAGTCATTTCTCTTCTCTAGGGCAAGAACTTGAAGAACTCAAGGAAGAACTTGGGAGATCCCTCTTCTCCACGAATTCTCCTCCTCTTGGCCTTTATTCTTGGTCCAGCAACCTCTTGGCATGAGTTAGGGCCGGCCATTAGAGGTTTAGGGGAGTATTTAAGCTTCTCCTCTTTCCCTTTCCTAGTTTAAGTCTAATTCCTATTTAATTCCGAGTTTCCTATTTTCCTCTCGCCATTTAAAGCAAGTGATCTCCTAATTGGGTTGAGAGAGTGGGGATTTTGTGGCCAAGCAATTGAGGTAGGTTTAGGATTCTAAATCCAACTCAAACCACTTATTTAAATGCATTAAATACCCTCTTTTGATTTAAGTAATATTTTAGTTACGAATTTTGGATATTTTTCTATTATTCCCCTTTTTAAAACCTCTATTTTATCCCACTACTTTATAAGGGGCCCATTTAACAAAGTCCATTACTTATGTTCATTTGATGGGTTTTATTTAATTATCTTTTCTTTGATTTTCTAATTAATTAGTTTTCTTTTATTTAATTTTCCAATTATCAAGATTTTAATATTATGTAATTTTTTTAATTTTTAAATTTCTCGAAAAGTTGGGTTACTACATCTTCCCCCTATTAAAAAGAATTTGGTCCCCAAATTCATATGATCATAAGGGAGGAATTGTCTTACCGAAAAGATCAGGGTAATTCTGTCTGATGACTCCTTCCGGTTCCCATGAGGTTTCTTCCACTCTGTGGTTATTTCATAAGACTTTAACCACGTGGATGGGACGGTTCCTGAGCTGTTGAACCTTCTGTTCCAATATCTTGACTGGCTTCTCTTTGTACGTCACATCTTTGTTCAGCACCAGCTTCTTGTGGCGAATGATGTGGGTAGGGTCATAGACATACTTCCTGAGCATGGAGACATGGAACACATTGTGTACACATGCCAGATCCGGTGGCAATGCCAATCGGTATGCAACCTCACCAATCCTTTCGAGTACTTCAAAGGGACCAATGAATCTAGGACTAAGCTTTCCTTTCACTCCAAATCTTTGGATGCCACGTGTATGTGACACCTTTAAGAACACATGATTACCGACTTGAAATTCTAAGTCCCGCCTTCTTTTGTCAGCATAGCTCTTTTGTCTGGATTGAGCAGTCTTAAGTCGGTCTCTAATCACTTGTATGTCCTTCGTGGTACATTGCACCATGTCTGGGCCTAGCCATTGCTATTCGCCAACCTCATTCCAGCATGCAGGAGATCTACAATTCCTTCCGTAGAGTGCTTCGAACGGTGCCATCTTGATACTTGCCTAGTAACTGTTGTTATAGGTGAACTCAATAAGAGATAGATGTTCGTTCCAATATCCTTAGAAGTCTATAGTGCAAGCTCTCAACATGTCTTCCACTATCTGGTTGGTTCTTTCAGTTTGCCCATCAGTTTGTGGATGGAACGCGGTACTAAAGTTGAGTTTAGTACCCAATGCACCTTGCAGTCCTTTCCAAAAATGAGATGTAAATCTCAGATCTCGATCTGAAACAATAGATGATGGAATGCCTTGTAATCTTACAATCTCCTTAAAATATAAGGCAGCTAGTACCTCCACTGACCACTTACTTTTTATGGCTAGGAAGTGGGCAGATTTGGTTAGCCGGTAAACAATGACCCATATTGCATCGAGTCCACCACGAGTCTTGGGTAACCCCATGATGCATGCCAATGCTTTCCCATTTCCATTCCTAAATATCTAGTTGTCTGAGTACACCAGCAGGGCGCAGGTGTTCCGCTTTTACTTGTTGGCAAGTAAGGCAGTGAGCGGCATGTTCAGCTACCTCTCTTTTCATGTTCGGCTACCAAAACGTTATTTTCATATCTTGATACATTTTGGTACCTCCTGGATGAATAGTATACATTGTCTTCTGAGCTTCATCCATTAGTCTTCTCTTTAGTTCTTCATTGTCGGGAACACATTTCCTTCCTTGAAAGACAAGCCTTCCATCTTCAGTCATTGCAAAGTCCAGTCTTTCAGTTAGAGTTTCTTTGACGTGAACTAAGAATGGATCATCATCTTGTTGAGCTTTGATCTCCTCTAGAAGATCAGATTGAATCTTGATATTGGCAACCAAGACTCGATCATGTCTATGTTCAATATTTAAGTCTAACCTTGCGAATTATTCTAGTAGTTGTATCTCGCCAAGGACTATACTTGAGACAGATGTCGTTGGCTTTCTACTAAGAGCATCAGCCATGGCATTTCCCTTGCCTGGATGGTATTGGATGCTGAAGTCAAAATCTTTCAGATATTCTAGCCATCTTCTTTGTCTCCTGTTGAGTTCATTCTGGGAGAACAAGTACTTTAGACTTTTATGGTCTGAGTAGACAGTGAACCTCCCTCCATACAAGTAGTGTCTCCAGATCATTAGGGCAAAGACCACGGCCGCCAACTCCAGATCATGCACAGGGTAGTTGACTTCATGTGTCTTCAGTTGTCATGAAGAATAGGCAATGACCTTCTCCTTTTGCATTAGTACACAACCTAGCCCGATTCCTGAGGCATCGGTGTAGACAGAGAACCCTTCTCCCTCTATTGTCAGAGCAAGAACAGGTGCTGAGGTAAGGCAGTCTTTGAGAGTTTGGAAACTTTTCTCACACTCTTTACTCCAGGAGTATGGATTCTCCTTTCGTGTCAGACGCGTGAGAGGAACGACGATCTTTGAGAAGTCCTTGATGAACCGCCTGTAATAGCCAGCCAGCCCCAAGAAACTTCTGATTTTTGTGACATTGATTGGTCTCTCCCAGTTGAGTATAACTTCAACTTTGGAGGATCAACGGAGATGCCGTCTTTAGAGATGACATGGCCCAAGAAGGATACTTATTCGAGCCAGAATTCACACTTGCTAAGCTTTGCATATAGTCTGTTGTCTCACATGACTTGCAGTGAAATCTTCAGGTGTTCTTCATGCTCTTCTTTGGTCTTTGAATAAATGAGGATGTCGTCGATGAAGACGACCACGAACTTGTCAAGGTATGGCCGATATATGTTGTTCATGAGTTGCATAAAGGCTGCAGGAGCATTGGTTAGGCCAAACGGCATAACAACGAATTCATAGTGCCCGTACCTACTCTTGAAAGCCGTCTTCAAGATATCGTCATCCTTGATCCTCAATTGATGATATTCAGATCAAAGATCGATCTTAGAGAAGTATTGAGCTCCAGATATTTTGTCGAATAGTTCATCGACCCTAGGCAGTGGGTATTTGTTCTTGATGGTAAGCTGGTTGAGTTGTCGATAGTCAATACAGAGCCTCATCCATCCATCCTTCTTCTTGACGAACAGCACAGGCGCTCCCCATGAGGAAGTACTTGGTCTGATGAACCCCTTTTCTAATAGCTCCATCAGTTGTGTCTTCAACTCCTTTAGCTCGGCAGGTGACATCCGGTACGGTTGACGTGATACCGGGGCAGCTCTACGGATCAACTCTATGGCGAAGTTGACATCACGTTCCGGGGGAATCCCTGGCAGATCTTCCGGAAACACATCGGGGTAATCCTGAAGTATGTGAATGTCTTCTATCTTAGCACCCTTCTTTTCCACAACTACGGCTGCTAGGAAAGCAATACAATCTTTCCTCTCGGGATAGTCCTCTCGGACTGTCCATCTGTCTGGGGATGAAATGCCAAACTGAGCTTCAACTCCGAACCTAACGCATCCTGAAGACCCTTCCACAGCCTCGAAGTAAATCGTGGATCTCGATCCGAAATGATCGACTTCGGGACACCATGCAATATAATAATACTACTAACATACAATCTAGCTAAACTCTCTACTGACTGCTTCTTCTTCATAGGCAAGAAATACGCAGTCTTCGGGAATCTATCTACCACTACCGAAATTGAGTCGTTACCCCGTCTAGATCGAGGCAAACCCGTAACAAAATCCATAGTGACAGCTTCCCACTTCCATACTGGGATCTCCATCTTCTGCATAAGACTAGATGGTCGCTGCCGCTCGGCCTTCACTTGCTGGCAAACTAGACATCTAGACACAAATTCTGCTACATCTCTCTTCATGCCAGACCACCAAAAATATCTCTTAAAATCCTGATACATCATGGTGTCACTCGGATGAATAGAGAATCTAGACCTATGAGCTTCTGCTAATACATGCTCACGGACATCCATGATCTCAGGAACACAAACACAGTGATGGAATCTAATCACACCATCCTCATCACGAGCAATGCCCGCCTTGCCCACTAACTCTTGGAGTCTAGGGTCGTCTTTCTGTTGCTCGATCACCTCATCCAACACCAAAGACCTAATGGACAACTGAGCTAGAAAAGCTTGGCACAATGATGGCTCTAACTCAGTGATCGCACATGCTGCATCCTCCAACATCTTCCAATCCTACCAGAGAGACGATCTCTTTCTACTAAGGGCATCCGCTACGACATTTGCCTTTCCAGGATGATATTGGAGGTCAAAGTCATAGTCCTTCAGGAACTCAATCCATCTTCTCTGCCTAAGGTTTAATTCCTTTTGGGAGAAAAGATGCATTAGGCTCTTGTGGTCAGTGAACACCTCAAATCTCACACCATAAAGATAGTGCCTCCAGATCTTCTGTGCATGAACCACTGCCGCAAGCTCAAGATCATGAGTCGGATAATTTCGCTCATGCTCCTTCAATTGACGAGAAGGATACGCTACTACCCTTCCTTGTTGCATCAATATACAGCCAAGGCCAAACTGAGATGCATCCGTGTAGATAGCAAAACCCTCTGCACCGCTCGGCAAAACTAACACAAGAGCCGAAGTGAGCTTAATCTTCAAAAATTGAAAACTACTCTCACACTCCTCGGACCAGACAAACTTTACTCCCTTCCTGGTTAGCTGAGTCAATGGTGCGGTGATGGATTAAAATCCATCAATAAATCGCCGATAATAACCCGCCAAACCGAGAAAACTCCGAATCTCTTAAGGAGACTTGGGAATCTCCCAATCCATAACAGCTTGGACATTTGCTGGATCCACTGCTACACCAACACCGAAGATAACATGCCCAAGGAAATGAACCTCGCGCAACCAAAAATCGCATTTGCTGAATTTTGCATACAGCTTGAGCTCACGGAGAACCTCTAACACTACCCTCAAATGTTGACGATGTGTGGCCTCATCCGGAGAGTAGACCAACACGTCATCAATGAAAACTACCACAAAACAATCTAAATATGGTCTAAACACCCTGTTCATGAGTTCCATGAACGCTGCCGGGGCGTTGGTCAGACCAAAAGGAAGGACCAAAAACTCATAATGTCCATAACAGGTTCTAAAAGCCGTCTTGGACACATCATCACTCCTAATCCTCAACTGATGATAACCATACCTCAAATCAATCTTAGAAAAGACTGATGCATCTTGCAGTTGGTCAAACAAATCATCAATCTGAGGTAAGGGATACCTGTTCTTCACCGTCACATGGTTGAGCATTCTATAATCAATGCATAACCTAAGTGACCCATCCTTCTTCTTCACGAATAAGACAGGTGCGCCCCAAGGGGAAACGCTAGGGCAAATAAATCCCTTATCTAACAAATCCTGCAACTGCTTCCTTAGCTCAGCTAATTCCGCAGGTGCCATCCGATAAGGTGCCTTCAAGATAGGAGAGGTGCCTGGAAGCAACTCTAGAGTGAACTCTATCTCTCTCGCCAGTGGCAATCTAGATAAATCATCGGGAAAGACATCTGGAAAATCCTGCACTACATCTATCTCTGCAAGAGTAAGTGACTCATCAGCCTTGGGTACAAATACCACACTAGCAAGAAAAGCGTCACAACCCTTGTTCATCATTCTCATCGCCCTCATGGCCGAGATGACAAACTTTCCCACTAAATTCCTTGGCAAAGGATGAGAAAACTCGTCCTCACCAGAAATACGGAAAACAATCTTCTTCCCACGACAATCCACTAACACATAGTGCTCCTCTAGCCAATCCAGACCAAGAATGGCATCATAGTCCTTCATTTTAAGCAAGAAGAAGCACCCTTCTAGGACTCTATCCTCAATGCACACCGATAAAGATGGAATACACTTCCTAGTTGATACCGTGCCCGCAGGTGTGTGCACAGACAAAGGGACTTCTAACTCCTCAGACTCTATTCCTGACTCTAAGGCTAACTACCTAGCTAAATGCTCGGAAATGAACGAGTGGGTAGCACCCGTATCGAACAAAACTCGAGCATGCACACCTAAGAACAAAACTGTACCTTCAGTGACGTGATCCGCCTGCTCGGCGTCCTCACAAGCTAACGCAAACACTCGAGCTGGGGCTCGAGGTCTCCCTAGTCGTCCTGTCACTGGCGCTACTCCTGCTGCTACTGCTGGGGCTGGTCCACGCTGGTCTCCCTGCTGAAGCCTCGGACAATCCTTGATCCTATGCTCACTGCTCCTGCACTTCAAGCACTTTCCCGCCAACTTCCAACATTCTGTACCACCATGTGCCCTCCCACAATGAGGACACTCCTTCTGGCCACCAGGGGAACATTGAGAAGGTACCTGACCACTGCCCGATGCCACATAATGCTGCGGTGATTGAAAAGTCGCCTTCTTCCCCTCCTGCCTCTGAAAAGGAGCCGCGGGCCTCTTCTAAGAAGCCTTCTTCTCCTCCAGGTACTGCTCTATCTCTCCCTCCTGCCGACATGCTGCGCTGAGCGCCTGCTCGAGGGTACGATGGTCAAAAGCCACCAACCTCATCCTCAGCGATGGTCTCAGACCCATCACAAATTTCTTCGCCTTCCTACGCTCATCAGCAGCAATATGAGGGGCATACTTTGATAGCTCAACAAACCTGGCCTCATATTCCAGCACGGTCATGGAGCCCTGAGTCAAAGAGAGGAACTCCTGCTCCATCTTGTCCTGGATGTGCTCCAGAACAAACTTGGCTCGGAATAGCCTCACGAACTCATCCCAACAAACCTCCACAGCACCATCCTCGAACCGAGTATGCAACAACGTGGACCACCACACGTTGGCTCGCTCCTGCCAAAACCATCCATAAGGACTAACCAACATAATCTATACTTAAAGAAATAACCACCGAATTGAATTACACATACATGTAGCATATAGGTGGCTAAAGTGACCTTGTCATCCTCAGTGCACCTAATAGCCCCGAAGATCTTCTTGATCTCCCTCATCCAGCTCTCAGCAAGTAACGGATTGCTCTCCCCTTAAATGAGGGTGGCGACATCCTCTTGAACCTTTCCATGATGGAGTGTCCACCATGGTCAGCCTGGGGAGTTGGCACCTGAGCCTACTACAACAAGCATCATAAGCAACACATACAACATAACAAACATGCATTTAATAAAACAAACTACTATATCTTATTATTCTAACCTGAGCCTCCAACTGAGCATGGAGTGCAACCTGAGTGTGGGCCTGTGTCTGCGTGGCCTGCACTAAACCCTGCATGAACACTCCATCGTCTATTGGTGGCGGTGGGGGAAGCACAGGACCCTGGGGTGCTGGAGCTTGCTCCTCACCTTGATCCTCACGCCGAGGCTCATCTCTCCTTTGCTCACCTTCACGAGGAGGAACACCATGCCTACCACGCGAAGCCATATCCTGCAAAATGATTTAATCACAATTTATTACAAGACTATCTAATTTCTAACTATTTACTTATCTATGTGGACACTCTACACAGACTTAGCATACAATGAAGATGATGGTATGTACAACTTCAGCCTGTAGCTCTGATAGCAATCTCTGTAATGACCCTCTTTATTTCGGTACGGTTCTACCAACCCACGTCGATATAGAAAGCGTCGCCACAGTGGGACATTTACCGAACACTAGTACGGTAGGCTGAAGTATACACAAATATAAATATCACATGACAGCGGAAAAAAAAGAAACAAATGAGATATCTTATTCCATCATCCACATTTTATCCACAGTCCATATAGAGGAAAGGAAACTAGACATTTCATAACTAAAACAAATGAATTAAGTACAGTGTCCACATAAGACTACACAGAGTCCTTTATTTTATACTTATGAAAATGAAAATACAATGCTAAATCCACAATATCTCCTACTCCCGCTCTGAGTCGCTCCTAACGACTTCCTCGGAAGAAGTAGTAATGTCTGCACCTGTACGCCGAAGCAAGAATGAGTCCAAAAGAACTCAACAAGTAACTCTAAACACATTAAACTTACATGCATCATCTAACATTCACATTCTCATACCACACGAAAACATATAAGTATGGATTTAACTATTTATGCAAATAGAACCTAAACATGATTTCTACACATGTTACACATGGAAATTGTTTAGTCCAAAATGTTCAATAACATAAAGCCTATCACATGCTCTCTACACATTTATCAATATCTTAAACTAAGTTTCATTTAACTACATTTATATCTTCACATGTTAACATTTGTCATCTTAAACATGGAGTTTATACACATAAAGAAAGAGACAATTCTATCATGGATTCTATAATCATATTTACATGAATAACACATTTATATACATGAAAAGCTTGCTGTTTTGCTATGTACATAATATTTTCATTTAAGAAGTTATCATTTCACATGCTATCACAAGAGTTCATATTAACATATAATCATTTACACAATTTCACAGTTTTCATATGCAAATTTCCTTAAGCACAATTTCACATTATTTAAATGTCGTGACACATAGCCCAAACCACCATTAGAAGGACACACACTAATGACAACATATATCTATCATCTGGGCATTCCAGCGATAAATCATAGTTACTACGCAGAACCGGGAGAAGCACTCTCCACCCTAACCAGTGATACTTGTTCGCCTCTAGGATTTAATCCCAATGCCCGTGGGACATCACACGGTATGAACCTTCCTGTGAGGACTTTACCACAGTACAGTTCCACAGCCCTCTAAGGTAGCAGTGTCACCCATTGGCACATTTACACATTTTTCTATTTTAACACACACACAATTTCACACCATTTTAACCCGTTATTCTCATTTTCACATTCATGAACATGGTTTAGGTTCCCTATCATGGTACTACTGTTAATAGAACTAAATCAGTCACAACTACTAATTGATTCATATGATGCTGTAATTACATTAATCATTTTTAATTACACTAACTCATACCCTTTTCATGATGAAAATATTGTAATCAGTACCTACTGTTATCCATTGAATGTGAAAATTTAACCACAGGTCGTTAACTATTCACTTATCACATATACGAAGTCTCATAATTTTATGAAATATTCACTATTTAATAATGTTCAAACAGTGATATTATCTACGGTTAAAATAGCTCAATTTACATAATTGTTATAATTTAGACCTATAGTTCATGCTACACCTGCATGCTGACCATACTAAACATATGCTAATTTCTGGGATTTTAATTATTTTCACACTATTTATAAAAATTTCTACACTAAATAGGCATGCTCACTGTTTTTCAATTCAGAAAAATGTAATAATTTATATAGCTATCAGAATTTATCAAATTGTAACAGTACATTCTGATGATGATTTAACTACCATAGAAAATTTATGACATCAAACTTTATCACAAAATCATGTAACAGTAATTTAACATGCTCACAACAATGTTTCAGAATTTTCCAGTAATTATTGCAGTAAATGAAATTTCATCAAAATTTCATAACATACTCCATGGTATATATATATATATATATATATCAACACTTTATAACATACAAGTTTACCATATATCCTCATGCACAGAAATCCCGAAAAATAGGTTATAAAGGGCAGACAGACTAACTATTTCTGCCTGAAGAACTAAACGGCAAGGGGTGGCCCTTTACCAGGTTAACGGCAACAAAGATCGCCGCCAACTTAAGATCTTAACGTCAAGATATGCTGCCGTTAAGTTCTTGTCTGTGCAGAATACAGACTGAACGCCAAAAGATCACTTGAATGGGGGTTCCAGGACACGAAAAAAAATTCGTAAAATTTCTGGGACATACTAGACACATGTAGGGATGATGTGGTTGGGTTACTTGCCTTGGATAAAATCCCCAATCGATATTTTGAGTTGAAGAGTCTCTCCTCGGCTAAATCCAAAGAGCCTTCAAATCCTTCTTTATCCGGGTTCCCTGTTGATCTTCACTGCACACCAGCGTGGGGAAGTCGTTCCCGGATGTTCAGAGTCCTCTCCAATCGATGCCGATCGCCCGATGAAGCCTCCAGTTGCCGGATCGAAGAGTTCCAAAACAAGTTTTCGCACAGAAAGTCTAGTTTTTTACCAAGAGTCAAAAGGACAGACTGGCCGAAAATTGGACAATTAAAGGGTTGGGGGTCGGATACACATAAGGGTTAGGCTAGGTTACCGTTGGGGAACAGTTTCCAAATCAGAGGGTGAAATTTTTGGGGGCATTTCTGGATCTGAAATCGCAACAGATCTGGGAGTTAAACGTCAACATCTATAGCCGCCAATTCTGAGTAGGCGTCCATCGATGTGGCCGCTGATTTAAGGTCAACGTCAACCGATGTTGACGTCAACAAGTCGTCTGCACATAACTTAAAACTGCAGAACTATATGCAGCACACATATGTATATATATATATATAAGCAATGCATACATCACAATATTATTTACTCATGCAATATATATATATATAAATACTATGCACTATACTATATACATCAATAATATGTACTCATATACGCATATATACATAAGCAAACACTCAAGATGAAAATCAAGAGCCTTACACCCTCTCCCCCTTAAAGAAACTTCGTCCTCGAAGTTAGACCGACACTACTCAAACAACTGAGGATACTTCTTCCTCATTGCATCCTCAAGCTCCCAAGTAGCCACCTCTCGCGAGAAGTTGCGCCATAAAACTTTCACCGACGCAATGCTCTTGTTCCGGAGATGTTGAACCTTCTAGTCAAGAATAGCTACTGGTTGCTCCACATAAGAAAGATCTGGCTGGATCTCTACTGGCTCGTGACTAATAATATGAGATGGATCTCTAACATACCTCTGAGCATAGAAACGTGGAAAACAGGATGAACACTAGCTAACGCTGGGGGTAAAGCTAGCTCATATGCCACGTTGCCCAATCGTCTGAGAATCTCATACTGGCCAATGAATCTAGGACTTAACTTACCATGCCTGTCAAATCTAACTACACCACGAGTAGGCGAAATCTTTAAAAAGACATGCTCACCTACTACAAACTCTAATCCTTCCTCCTGTTGTCGGCATAACTTTTCTGCTATCCTGTGCCGCAACAAGCCTCTTCCTAATCATCTGGACCTTATCCGAAGTCTTCTGAACTAACTCCGAACCAATCAGCTGCCTATCACCAGTCTCCTCCCAACATAAAGGAGATCTACAGGGCCTACCATACAACGCCTCAAATGGAGCCATACCAATACTCGCATGAAAACTGTTATTGTATGCAACTCCACTAAAGGTAAATGGCGCTCCTAATCATCCTTCTAATCCAGCACACACGCCCTCAACATAACCTCGAGCGTCTGGATAGTCCTCTCGGACTGTCCATCTGTCTGGGGATGAAATGCGAACTAAGCTTCAACTCCGAACCTAACGCATCCTGAAGACCCTTCCAAAGCCTCGAAGTAAATTGTGGATCTCGATCCGAAATGATCGACTTCGGGACACCATGCAATCTAATAATACTACTAACATACAATCTATCTAAACTCTCTACTGACTGCTTCTTCT
Organism: Colocasia esculenta; assembly: GCA_014218235.1. Lineage (NCBI taxonomy): Eukaryota > Viridiplantae > Streptophyta > Magnoliopsida > Alismatales > Araceae > Colocasia > Colocasia esculenta. The sequence continues at coordinate 133,784,820 of CM024760.1, forward strand.
TCATAGGCCAGAAATGCACAGTGTTCGAGAATCTATCTACCACTACCAAATCGAGTCGTTACCCCATCTGGATCGAGGCAAACCCGTAACAAAATCCATAGTGACAGCTTCCCACTTCCATACTGGGATCTCCATCTTCTGCATAAGACCAGATGGTCGCTGTCGCTCGGTCTTCACTTGCTGGCAAACTAGACATCTAGACACAAATTCTGCTACATCTCTCTTCATGCCAGACCACCAAAAAGATCTCTTAAATCCTGGTACATCTTGTGTTACCCGGATGAATAGAGAATCTAGACCTATGAGCTTCTGCTAATACATGCTCACGGACATCCACGATGTTAGGAACACAAACACGGTGATGGAATCTAATCACCACCCCTCATCACGAGCAATGCCCGCCTTGCCCACTAACTCTTGGAGTCTAGGGTCGGCTTTCTGTTGCTCGATCACCTCATCCAACACCGAAGACCTACTGGACAACTGAGCTACAAAAGCCTGTCACAATGATGGCTCTAACTCAGTCATCGCACACGCTGCATCCTCCAACATCTTCCAATCTTGCTAGAGAGACGATCTCTTTCTACTAAGGGCATCCGCTATGACATTTGCCTTTCCAGGATGATACTGGAGGTCGAAGTCATAGTCCTTCAGGAACTCAATCCATCTTCTCTGCCTAAGGTTTAATTCCTTTTGCGAGAAAAATACTTTATGCTCTTGTGCTTAGTGAACATCTCAAATCTCACACCATAAAAATAGTGCCTCCAGATGTTCAGTGCATGAACCACTGCCGCAAGCTCAAGATCATGAGTCAGAAAATTTCGCTCATGCTCCTTCAATTGACGAGAAGCATACGCTACTACCCTTCCTTGCTGCATCAATATACAGCCAAGGCCAAACCGAGATGCATCCGTGTAGATAGCAAAACCTCTACACCGCTCGGCAAAACTAACACAGGAGCCGAAGTGAGCTTAATCTTCAACAATTGAAAACTACTCTCACACTCCTCGGACCAGACAAACTTTACTCCCTTCCTGGTTAGCTGAGTCAATGGTGCGGCGATGGATGAAAATCCCTCAATAAATCGCCGATAATAACCCGCCAAACCAAGAAAACTGAATCTCTGAAGGAGTCTTGGGAATCTCCCAATCCATAACAGCTTGGACTTTCGCTGGATCCACTGCTACACAGCACCGGAGATAACATGCCCAAGGAAATGAACCTCGCGCAACCAAAATCGCACTTGCTGAATTTTGCATACAGCTTGTGCTCACGGAGAACCTCTAACACTACCCTCAAATGCTGACGATGTGTGGCCTCATCCGGAGAGTAGACCAACACGTCATCAATGAAAACTACCACAAAACTATCTAAATATGGTCTAAACACCCTGTTCATGAGATCCATGAACGCTGCCGGGGCGTTGGTCAGACACAAAAGGAAGGACCAAAAACTCATAATGTCCATAACGGGTTCTGAAAGCCATCTTGGACACATCCTCACTCCTAATCCTCAATGATGATAACCATACCAAATCAATCTTAGAAAAGACTGATGCATCTTGCAGTTGGTCAAAAAAATCATCAATCCGAGGTAAGGGATACCTGTTCTTCACCGTCACTTGGTTGAGCTTTCTATAATCAATGAATAACCTAAGTGACCCATCCTTCTTCTTCACGAATAAGACAGGTGCGCCCCAAGGGGAAATGCTAGGGCGAACAAATCCCTTATCTAACAAATATTGCAACTGCTTCCTTAGCTCAGCTAATTCCGCAGGTGCCATCCGATAAGGTGACTTCGAGATAGGAGAGGTGCTTGGAAGCAACTCTAGAGTGAACTCTATCTCTCTCGTTGGTGGCAATCCAGATAAATCATCGGGAAAGACATCTGGAAAATCCTGCTCTACATCTATCTCTGCAAGAGTAAGTGACTCATCAGCCTTGGGTACAAATACCATGCTGGCAAGAAAAGCGTCACAACCCTTGTTCATCATTCTCATCGCCCTCATGGCCGAGATGACAAACTTTCCGGCTAAATTCCTTAGCAAAGGAAGAGAAAACTCGTCCATACCAAGAATACAGAAAACAATCTTCTTCCCACGACAATCCACTAACGCATAGTGTTCCTCTAGCCAATCCAGACCAAGAATGGCATCATAGTCCTTCATCTTAAGCTAGAAGAAGCACCCTTCTAGGACTCTATCCTCAATGCACACCGGTAAAGACGGAATACACTTCCTAGTCGATACCGTGCCCGCAGGTGTGTGCACAGACAAAGGGACTTCTAACTCCTTAGACTCTATTCCTGACTCTAAGGCTAACTGCCTAGCAAAATGCTCGGAAATGAACGAGTGGATAACACCTGTATCGAAGAAAACTAGAGCATGCACACCTAAGAACAAAATCTTACCTTCGGTAACATGATCCGCCTGCTCGGCGTCCTTACGAGCTAATGCAAACACTCGAGCTGGGGCTCGAGGTCTCCCTGGTCGTCCTGTCGCTGGCGCTGCAGCTGCTGTTGCTGCTGGGGCTGGTCCACCCTAGACTCCCAGCTGAAGCCTCAGACAATCCTTCATCCTATGCTCACTGCTGCCGCACTTCAAGCACTTCCCCACCAACTTCCAACATTCCATACCACCATGTGCCCTCTCGCAATGAGGACACTCCTTCTGGCCACTAGGGGAACGTTGAGAAGGTACCTGACCACTGCCCGATGCCACGGGACGCTGCGGTGACTAAAAAGTCACCTTCTTCCTCTCCTGCCTCTCAAAAGGAGCCGCAGGCCTCTTCTGAGAAGCCTTCTTCTCCTCCAGGTACTGCTCCATCTCTCCCTCCTGCCGACACACCGCGCTCAGCGCCTGCTCGAGGGTACAATGGTCGAAAGCCACCAACCTCGTCCTCAGCGATGGTCTTAGACCCATCACAAATTTCTTCACCTTCCTGCACTCATCAGCTACAATATGAGGGGCGTACTTCGATAGCTTGGAAAACCTGGCCTCATATTCCAGCACGGTCATGGAGCCCTGAGTCAAAGAGAGGAACTCCTGCTCCATCTTGTCCTGGATGTGCTCCAGAACAAACTTGGCTCGGAATACCCTCACGAACTCATCACAACCAACCTCCACAGCACCATCCTCAAACCGAGTACGCAACAACGAGGACAACCACACGTCGGCTCACTCCTGCCAAAACCATCCATAAGGAATAACCAACATAATCTATACTTAAAGAAATAACCACCGAATTAAATTACACATACTTGTAGCATATAGGTGGCTAAAGTGACCTTGTCATCCTCAGTGCACCTAATAGCCCGGAAGATCTTCTCGATCTCCCTCATCCAGCTCTCAGCAAGTAACTGATCGCTCTCCCCCTTAAAAGAGGGTGGCGACATCCTCTTGAACCTTTCCATGATGGAGGGTCCACCATAGTCAGCCTAGGGAGCTGGCACCTGAGCCTACTACAACAAGCATGATAATCAACACATACAACATAACAAACATGCATTTAATAAAACAAACTACTTTATCTTGTTATTCTAACCTGAGCCTCCAGCTAAGCCTGGAGTGCAGCCTAAGTGTGGGTCTGCGTCTGCATGGCCTGCACTAAACCCTGCATGAACACTCCATAGTCTACTGGTGGCGGTGGGGGAAGCACAGGACCCTGGGGTGCTGGGGCCTACTGCTCACCCTGATCCTCACGCCAAGGCTCATCTCTCGTCTGCTCACCTTCACGAGCAGGAACACCACACCTACCACGCAAAGCCATATCCTGCAAAATGATTTAATCAGAATTTAGAACTAGTGCGACAACCCTCATTATACCGGTACGGTTATACCAACCCACGTCGGTATAGCGAGCGTCATCACAGTGGGACATTTACCCAACAATGTCATTCAGCTGAGATACACGTGAATATAAGAACAGAGTAGCGGAAGTAAAAGAACCATTGTCTTCATTTCATTCATCATCCACATTTAACATACATGTTTCGATAATATTTAAAGAGCTAAAAGTCCACATAATTTAAATTGCTGAAAATCAAATACATAGATGTCCATACTTATACATTCTTCCATGATAATGCTAGTACAATGTTCAATTTACATACTATGAAAATCACAAAATGTCACAAGTACTCCAACACTCTAATCTCCACGCTCAGAGTCGGTCTCCAACGTCTCCTCCACAAGTGTCTCGTCACCAACTACACCTGTACGCCAAGCAAGTAGTGAGTCTAAAAGACTCCGCAAGTACTTCTACGCATACCGTACATGCACAAATCATAGTAGGTTCTACATACACATTCACAAGACACAACATGTAGCATGCTTGACATTAAATTTTACAACCTATCATGGTGAATCTACAATGTAAACACAAGGACTATGCTTTCAGATTTCCTAAAATAGAATCACCTATCACATGCTTTCTATTCATTCCTCACATAAAAATCTACCTTCAACCAACTAAGACATGAAAGCCATTAACATGAATTCCCGAGCATGCATGAAAGGAAACATACCTAACATGGAATCTACACATTCCTACGCATATACGTAACCATTTTACATGCTTTAAGCTTGCTAGTTTTACATGCTTTAGCAACAATATTCTAACACATGAGACCTACAACAACGATTAAATCACAACATGTGAACAACCAAGTATGGAAGTTATTTATATATGCTTAACAATTATCCCTAGCATGGATTCTAGGCATTTTGCATACATAAACATGATCATACCATAGTAAAGCTACTGTTTAAGCATGACTTCAGATTGTCATAACATGGATTACAAACTCACATCCTCACATTTTGGTTTCACATTTTTACACAATTTCAAATTCGCATATTTCACACTTTACACATGCACTTTTACACATTGTTCGCATTCACATGAACACATACACATTTACACATTCACATTTAGTGTCGTGACACATAGTCCAAACCACCAAAAAAGGACACAACACATCACATCACATAGACGCCATCTAGGTAATACAATGGCGACTCTTGGACTGCGCAGAACGGGAGAACAAGTCTCCACCCTAACCAGTGGTACTTGTCCACCTCCAGGATTTCCCTCTAATGCCCACAACACATTGAACCTTCTCAGGGGGACTTTTCCCTGATACGGTTCCACTGCCCTCTACGGAAGCATGTCACATTTGGCACAAGTTACACATTACACATTTTACTGATTTTAACACATGTTTACACATCACCCGCATTTCATTCACTTCCTCACTCACATGCACACTTCTCTGTTTTCCTAGCATGGCACTACAATTACAAATTTAGTGCTCAGGAAATTTCACTACTCAGGTTGCTATATACAAAATCAAATCATTTTACAACGGCATGCATTAGTTTCACATTTTTACATGGAAAATTCATATTGCATCATATACTGGTCCAAATGACCTGAAATTTAACCACAGGCTAATTTCGGTTTAGGATTCTTCATGCAAATTTTCAGATTTTCTAAGCTAAAACAAAATTACAGAAAATCTAACATTAATTCCACATGCTATCCGCAAATCGATTTAACATGGTGTTGAACACAAGCACAATTTTAACAACTCACTGTCTGAGCCCTAACAGGCATGGAGCTACAGAATTTATTCTGAAATTTTTTGGCAATACATGATTTACCGAAGATTTATCATGACCTACACATGATTTCTATTTCCCAAACAACATTTTCATTAATTCACACAAGCATGGGAAAAATCTCAGAATTACAGAACAGAGACTGACTAATACATGCATGACCCATAAAATGTAGGACATTCAGACTCGTCCTAAATCATACAAACAAAGGGTTGACAAGATTAGCAACTCATCATACATGTATTTCCATGGAATAAATAAACTCTATCATTTACCACCTTGCATAAAAATTCATCCACACACCACATTCACTAGTATACATAGTACATAAAGGCTACAATATATCCTCATCACAAGAAACACATCGAAAATAGTTGTATAAGAGGAGAGAATAGTTTTATGTTCTGTCCTGAGGAACTTAACAGCAATCTTTGGCCGTCAAAGGGAGTTAACGGCACAATCGCTGGACACTAAGCATGATCTTAACGACAAGGGTTATTGCCGTTAAGGTCAGGTCTGTGTAAGACACAGACCCGAGCTCCAAAGATGGGGTGAATTTGGGGGTCTAGGACACGAGGGAAAATACATAAAAATGGTTAAACCATCCTAGACACATACATGAACACTATGGGTAGGGTACTTGCCTTTTAGGTATACTCCAAAGGGATCAAAAGGCTTGGTGAAGCTCTCCTTGGGCTGTCCCAAGAAGTTCCCAACCAGCCTCCAAGATGGCCTTCCTCCGGGTTCTTGAGCAAGCTCCAGTGCAATCCGAGGTCGGAGATGCCTTCCTCGATGATCCAGCAAGCTCCTTGATGCAGCAGGTGGCCGGATCAAGCTTCAGAACTTCAGATTTTGGGTTGCAAAGGTGAGGGTTTCTCACAGTCCGAAAATAGGGTTTCACTCCTTTCTCTTCTTCCTCTCTTGCAAAGGGGCAAAGAGAAGGCTTAGGGTTGTAAAAAAGGGTTTGTATATAGGAGAGGGGTTCTCCTATCACGCAGGGGTGACAAGATGGCCTTTCAGACCGTTGGGGACAGCTCCCCAATGGTTGGGGTGGCTTGCTTCCGAATTTCGGGCTCTGCAACGCATGCAGGTCAGAGAAATTGGCGTCCACATCGCTGGCCGCTGGACTTAGTGTTGGCATCCATAGGGTTGACGCCGACACAACATCAACGTCTACTGATATTGACGCTAATCTGGCCTTTGGCCAGAACTCTAAAACATGCAGAAACCCATGCACATCATGTATATATACATGTAATATCTATATGGTCTTGTGCACACACTACCATCAAGCAATACATACATTATTTATACCTAAATTATACACATACACACATAAGTATACTAATTAATACATACGTAGATACATACATACATACACAAACACAATATTCACACACACGACACAAAAAAAAATGCGACGGAAATTCGAGGGCCTTACACCCTCTCCCCCTTAAAGAAACTTCGTCCTCGAAGTTAGAACGATGCTACTCGTACAAAGGGGATACTTCTTCCTCATCGCATCCTCAAGCTCCCAAGTAGCCTCCTCTCACGAGAAGTTCCGCCAGAGAACTTTCACCGACGCAATACTCTTGTTCCCGAGATGCTGAACCTTCTGGTAAAGAATAGCTACTGGTTGCTCGACATACGACAGATCTGGCCAAATCTCCACTGGCTCATGACTAATCACATGAGACGGATCTCGGACATACTTCCTGAGCATCGAAACGTGGAATACAGGATGAACACTAGCCAAAGCTGGGGGTAAGGCTAGCTCATATGCCATGCTGCCCAAACGTCTGAGAATCTCATATGGGCCAATGAACCTAGGGCTCAACTTACTATGCCTGCCAAATCTGACGACTCCTCGAGTAGGCGATATCTGCAAGAAGACATGATCACCAACCTCGAACTCAAGATCCTTCCTCCTTTTGTCGGCATAACGCTTCTGCCTATCCTGTGCCACAACAAGCCTCTTCCTGATAAGCTGGACCTTATCCGAAGTCTCCTGAACTAACTCCGGATCGATCAACTGCCTATCACCAGTCTCCTCCCAACATAAAGGAGATCTGCAGGGCCTACCATACAACGCCTCGAATGGAGCCATACCAATACTCGCATGAAAGTTGTTGTTGTATGCGAACTCCACTAGATGTAGATGATGCTCCCAATCATCCTTCCAATCCAAAACACATGCTCTCAACATATCCTCGAGCGTCTGGATAGTCCTATCGGACTGTCCATCAGTCTGGGGATGAAACGCCGAACTGAGCTTCAGTTCCGAACCTAAAGCATCCTGAAGACCCTTCCACAACCTCGAAGTAAATCTCGCATCTCGATCCAAAATGATCGACTTCGGCACACCATGCAATCTAATGATACCACTAACATACAATCTAGCTAAACTCTCTACTGACTGCTTCTTCTTCATAGGCAAGAAATGAGCAGTCTTCGAAAATCTATCTACAACTACCCAAATCGAGTCATTGCCCCTTCTAGATCGAGGCAAACCCGAAACAAAGTCCATAGTGACAGCTTCCCACTTCCACACTGGGATGTCCATCCTTTGCATAAGGCCAGATGGTCGCTGCCGCTCGGCTCTCAATTGCTGACAAACTAGACACCGGAATACATAATCCGCTATATCCCTCTTCATACCGGACCACCAAAATGATCTCTTCAGATCCCGATACATCTTAGTGTTACCCGGATGAATAGAGAATCGCGATCTATGAGCCTCCTCTAACACATGCTCACAGACATCTACTAAATCGGGGACACAAACACGGTGCTGAAATCTAATCACACAGTCCTCATCAGGAGCAATGCCTGCCTTGCCCACTAACTCTAAGAGTCTAGGGTCGGCTTTCTGTTGCTCGATCACCTCATCCAAAACCGAGGACCTAAGAGATAACTGAGCTACAAAAGCCTGGCATAGCGATGGCTCTAACTCAGTCAACGCGCAAGCCGCATCTTCCAACATCTTCCAATCCAGCTGGAGAGATGGCCTCTTTCTACTCAGAGCATCTGCTACAACATTCGCCTTTCCAGGGTGATACTGAAGGTCGAAGTCATAGTCCTTCAAGAACTCAATCCATCTTCTCTGCCTCAGGTTTAATTCCCTTTGGGAGAAAAGATACTTTAAGCTCTTGTGGTCGGTAAACACCTCAAATCTGACACCATAAAGATAGTGCCTCCAGATCTTTAGTGCATGAACCACTGCTGCGAGCTCCAAGTAATTAGTCGGATAGTTCTTCTCATGCTCCTTCAACTGACGAGAAGCATAAGCCACTACCCTTTCCTGCTGCATGAGCACACACCCTAAACCAATCCGAGACGCATCCGTGTAGATAGCAAAACCCTCTACACCGCTTGGTAAGACTAACACCGGGGCTGTCGTGAGCTTAGTCTTCAATAATTGAAAACTACTCTCACACTTCTCGGACCAAACAAACTTCACTCCCTTTCTGGTAAGCTGAGTCAAAGGGGCGGCGATGGATGAAAACCCCTCAATAATCGCCGATAGTAACCAGCTAAACCAATAAAACTACGAATCTCCGAAGGGGTCTTGGGAACCTCCCAATCCATAACTGCTTGGACCTTTGCTGGATCCATTGCAACACCAGCACCAGCAGACACCAGCCCCGGAGAAAACATGCCCGAGAAATGAACCTCGCGCAACCAAAATCGCACTTGCTGAACTTAGTGTACAGCTTGTGCTCACGAAGAACCTCTAACACTAACCTCAGATGCTGACGGTGTGTGGCTTCATCCGGAGATTAAACCAACACATCATCAATAAACACCACGACAAAGCTATCTAAATAAGGCCTAAACACCCTGTTCATGAGATCCATGAACGCTGCAGGGGCATTGGTCAATCCGAAGGAAGGACCAAAACTCATAATGTCCATAACGGGTTCTAAACGCCGTCTTGGACACATCCTCACTCCGAATCCTCAACTGATGATAACCAGATCGCAAATCAATCTTAGAAAGACTGATGCCTCCCGCAACTGGTCAAACAAATCATCAATACGAGGTAAGGGATATCTGTTCTTCACAGTCACTTGGTTCAACTTCCTGTAGTCGATGCATAACCTAAGTGACCCGTCTTCTTCTTGACGAATAATACAGGTGCGCCCCAAGGGGAAACACTAGGGCGAATAAATCTCTTATCAAGCAACTCTTGCAACTGCCTCCTCAACACTGCTAACTCCGCAGGTGCCATCCGATATGGAGCCTTCGAGATAGGAGAGGTGCCCGGAAGCAACTCTATGGTAAACTCTATCTCTCTATCCGGTGGCAAACCAGACAAATCATCAGGAAGACGTCTGGAAAATCCTGCACTACCTCAATCTCTGCAAGAGTAGGTGACTCATCAGCCTCTGGCACTAGTACCACGCTGGCAAGAAAAGCGTCACAACCCTTGTTCACCATGCGCATCGCCTTCATGGCAGAGATGACCAACTTCCCGCCAAGTTCCTTGGCAAGGGATGAGAGAACTCGTCCTCACCAGGAATGCGGAAAACAATCCTCTTCCGGCAACAATCCACTAACGCATAGTGCTCCTCTAGCCAATCCAGACCAAGAATCGCATCATAGTCCTTCATCTTTAGCAAGAAGAAACACCTATCTAGGATTCTATCCTCAATGCACACAGGTAACGACGGAATGCACTTCCTAGTCGACACCGTACCCGCAGGGGTGTGCACAGACAAAGGGACCTCTAAATCCTTATACTCTATACCTGACTCTAGGGCTAACTGCCTAGCAAACCGCTTGGAAATGAACGAGTGAGTAGCACCCGTATCAAACAGAACCTGAGCGTGCACACCTAAAATCAAAACCGTACCTTCGGTGACATGCTCCGCCTGCTCGGCATCCTCACGAGATAAAGCAAACACTCGAGCTGGGGCTCGAGGCCTTCCTGGTCTTCCTGTAGCTGGCGCTGCTGCCGCTACCGCTAGGGCTGGCGCTCCGCGCTGGACTCCCTGCTGAAGTCTTGGGCAATCCTTGATCTTGTGGTCGCTGCTTCCGCACTTCAAGCACTTGCCCATAATCATCCAACATTCGGTACCACCATCTGTCTTCCCACAGTGGGGACACTCTTTCTTCACACCAGGGGAATGTACAGAGGGTACTTGAGAACTGCCGACTATCACGGATCACTGTGGTGTCTAGTACACTGCTTTCTTCTTGTCTTGCCATTGGAATGTCGCTGCTGGCCTCTTCTGCGAAGCTTTCATTTCTTCCAGGTATTGCTCCATCTCTCCCTCCTGCCTACAAGCAGCACTGAGGACCTCGTCCAATGTGCGGTGGTCAAATGCCACGAGTCTCGTCCGCAGTGATGGCTTGAGTCCCATCACGAACTTCTTTGTCTTCCTGCGCTCGTCTGCCACGATGTGAGGTGCATATTTAGAGAGTTCAGAAAATCTTGTCTCATATTCCAGCACAGTCATGGAGCCTTGAGCCAAAGATAGGAATTCCTGCTCCATCCGATCTTGCACATGCTCGGGGACGAACTTGGCCCGAAAGAGCCTCACGAACTCGTCCCAAGCAACATCGATAGCTCCATCCTCAAACCGGGTACGCAGCAATAAAGCCCACCATACATCAGCTCTTTCCTGCAGTACACCGCTCATAAGCACCATCTAAACAAATCTATCTTAATAAAACATACAAGCATATAACTAAGGCATACCTGTAGCATGTAGGTGGCCAATGTAACCTTATCGTCATCTGCACACCTGATGGCTCGGAAGATCTTTTCTATCTCCCTCATCCAGCTTTCAGCCAACAAAGGATCGCTCTCCCCCTTAAAAGAGGGTGGCAGCATCCTCTTGAATCTCTCCATGGTAGAAGGTCCACCATGGTCCTGAGCTGGTACTTGAGCCTGCTACATCACAGCAAACAATACACAATCAACATAATATCGCACAATCAAATAAAACAGATAATAATTCATTTTATTAGTCTAACCTGAGCCTCCAACTATGCCTGGAGTGCTGCCTGGGTATGAGCCTGCGTCTGCATGGCTTGCACCAGACCTTGCATGAATACTCCATAATCCACAGGTGGCGATGGGGGAAGTACAGGACCTTGTGGTGCTGGGGCCTGCTGCTCCGCCCGCTCGTCACGTCTCGGCTCGTCCTCACGGGCCGGCGCTCCGCCACGTCTACCTCTCGAAGCCACGGCTGTAATAAATTTCAGCCACCATTAGAGCTAGGTTACTAAGTTTTCTAACCATTTTCTTATCTACTTTTCATTCATTATTAATCATTTTTACACATGTGGACATACCTATGTAGACCTAGCATGTAATGTGGATGATGACTTAGGTATAATCATGTGCAATCTCAACCGGTTGCTCTGATACCAATCTCTGCGATGACCCTCATTATACCGGTACGATTATACCAACCCACGTCGGTATAGCGAGCGTCATCACAGTGGGACATTTACCCAACAATGACATTCAGCTGAGATACACGTGAATATAAGAACAGAGTAGCGGAAGTAAAAGAACCACTGTCTTCATTTCATTCATCATCCACATTTAACGTACATGTTTCGATAACATTTAAAGAGCTAAAAGTCCACATAATTTAAATTGCTGAAAATCAAATACATAGATGTCCATACTTATACATTCTTCCATGATAATGCTAGTACAATGTTCAATTTACATACTATGAAAATCACAAAATGTCACAAGTACTCCAACACTCTAATCTCCACGCTCGGAGTCGGTCTCCAACGTCTCCTCCACAAGTGTCTCGTCACCAACTACACCTGTACGCCGAAGCAAGTAGTGAGTCTAAAAGACTCCGCAAGTACTTCTACACATACCGTACATGCACATATCATAGTAGGTTCTACATACACATTCACAAGACACAACATGTAGCATGCTTGACATTAAATTTTACAACCTATCATGGTGAATCTACAATTTAAACACATGGACTATGCTTTCAGATTTCCTAAAATAGAATCACCTATTACATGCTTTCTATTCATTCCTCACATAAAAATCTACCTTCAACCAACTAAGACATGAAAGCCACTAACATGAATTTCCGAGCATGCATGAAAGGAAACATACCTAACATGCAATCTACACATTCCTACGCATATACGTAACCATTTTACATGCTTTAAGCTTGCTGGTTTTACATGCTTTAGCAACCATAATCTAACACATGAGAGCTACAACAACGATTAAATCACAACATGTGAACAACCAAGTATGGAAGTTGTTTATATATGCTTAACAATTATCCCTAGCATGAATTCTAGGCATTTTGCATACATAAACATGATCATAACATAGTAAAGCTACTGTTTAAGCATGATTTCAGATTGTCATAACATGGATTACAAACTCACATCCTCACATTTTGGTTTCACATTTTTACACAATTTCAAATTCGCATATTTCACACTTTACACATGCACTTTTACACATTGTTCACATTCACATTTTTCACATGACACATACACATTTACACATTCACATTTAGTGCCGTGACATAGTCCAAACCACCAAAGAAGGACACAACACATCACATCACATAGATGCCATCTAGGCAATACAATGGCGACTCTTGGACTGCGCAGACTGGGAGAACAAGTCTCCACCCTAACCAGTGGTACTTGTCCACCTCCAGGATTTCCCCCTAATGCCCTTAGGGTCACAACACATTTGAACCTTCTCAGGGGGACTTTTCCCTGATACGGTTCCACTGCCCTCTACGGAAGCAGTGTCACATTTGGCACAAGTTACACATTACACATTTTACTGATTTTAACACATATGTTTACACATGTCACTCTCATTTCATTCACTTCCTCACTCACATGCACACTTCTCTGTTTTTCCTAACATGGCACTACAATTACAAAAATTTAGTGCTCAGGAAATTTCACTAATCAGGTTGCTGTATACAAAATCAAATCATTTTACAACAGCATGCATTAGTTTCACATTTTTACATGGAAAATTCATTTTGCATTATATACTGGTCCAAATGTCCTGAAATTTTAACCACAAGCTAATTTCTGGTTTAGGATTCTTCATGAAAATTTTCAGATTTTTCTAAGCTAAAACGAAATTATAGAAAATCTAACATTAATTCCACATGCTATCCGCAATTTGATTTAACATGGAGTTGAACACAAGCACAATTTTAACAACTCACTGTCTGAGCCCTAACAGGCATGGAGCTATAGAATTTATTCCTGAAATTTTTGGGCAATACATGATTTACCGAACATTTATCATGACCTACGCATGATTTCTATTTCCCAAACAACATTTTCACTAATTCACACAAGCATGGGAAAAATCTTAGAATTTCAGAACAGATACTGACTAATACATGCATGACCCATAAAATGTAGGACATTCAGACTCATCCTAAATCATACAAACAAATGGTTGACAAGATTAGCAACTCATCATACATGTATTTCCATGGAATAAATAAACTCTATCATTTACCACCTTGCACAAAAATCCATCCACACACCACATTCACTAGTATACATAGTACATAAAGGCTACAATATATCCTCATCACGAGAAACACATCGAAAATAGTTGTATAAGAGGAGAGAACAGTTTTCTGTTCAGTCCTGGGAACTTAACGGCAATCTTTGGCCGTCAAAGGGAGTTAACGGCACAATCATGGACGCTAAGCATGATCTTAATGACAAGGGATATTGCCGTTAAGGTCAGGTCTGTGCAAAACACAGACCCGAGCTCCAAAGATGGGGTGAATTTGGGGGTCTAGGACACGAGGGAAAATACATAAAAATGGTAAAACCATCCTAGACACATACATGAACACTAAGGGTAGGGTACTTGCCTTTTAGGTATACTCCAAAGGGATCAAAAGGCTTGGTGAAGCTCTCCTTGGGCTGTCCCAGGAAGTTCCCAACCAGCCTCCAAGATGGCCTTCCTCCGGGTTCTTGAGCAAGCTCCAGTGCAATCCGAGGTCGGGGATGCCTTCCTCGATGATCCAGCAAGCTCCTTGATGCAGCAGGTGGTCGGATCAAGCTTCAGAACTTCAGATTTTAGGTTGCAAAGGTGAGGGTTTCTCAGAGTCCGAAAATAGGGTTTCACTCCTTTCTCTTCTTCCTCTCTTGCAAAGGGGCAAAGAGAAGGCTTAGGGTTGTAAAAATGGGTTTGTATATAGGAGAGGGGGTTCTCCTATCACGCAGGGGTGACAAGATGGCCTTTCAGAATGTTGGGGACAGCTCCCCAATGGTTGGGGTGGCTTGCTTCTGGAATTTCGGGCTCTGCAACGCATGCAGGTCAGAGAAATTGGCGTCCAGATCGCTGGCCGCTAGACTTAGTGTTGGCGTCCACAGGGTTGACGCTGACACAACATCGACGTCTACTGATATTGACGCTAATCTGGCCTTCGTCCAGAACTCTAAAACATGCAGAAACCCATGCACATCATGTATATATACATGTAATATCTATATGGTATTGTGCACACACTACCATCAAGCAATACATACATTATTTATACCTAAATTATACACATACACACATAAGTATACTAATTAATACATACGTAGATACATACATACATACACAAGCACAATATTCACACACACGACAAAAAAAAAAAAATGCGACGGAAATTCGAGGGCCTTACAACTAGACTATCTAATTTCTAACTATTTACTTATCTATGTGGACACTCTACACAGACTTAGCATACAATGAAGATGATGGTATGTACATATTTATGTACAACTTCAGCCTGTAGCTCTGATATCAATCTCTGTAACGACCCTCTTTATATCGGTACGGTTCTACCAACCCACATCGATGTAGAAAGCGTCACCACAGTGGGACATTTACCCAACACTAGTACGGTAGGCTGAAGTATACGCAAATATAAATATCACATGATAGTAGAAAGAAAGAACTAAATGAGATATCTTATTCCATCATCCACATTTTATCCACAGTCCATATAGACGGAAAAGAAACTAGACATTTCATAACTAAAACAAATGAATTAAGTACAGTGTCCACATAGGACTACACAGAGTCCTTTATTACAGACTTATGAAAATTAAAATACAATGCTAAATCCACAATGTCTCCTACTTCCGCTCCGAGTCGTTCCTAACGACTTCCTCGGAAGAAGTAGTAATGTCTGCACCTATACGCCGAAGCAAGAATGAGTTCAAAAGAACTTAACAAGTAACTCTAAACACATTAAACATACATGCATCATCTAACATTCACATTCTCATACCACACGATAACATATAAGCATGGATTTAACTATTTATGCAAATAGAACCTAAACATGATTTCTACACAGGTTACACATGGAAATTGTTTAGTACAAAATGTCAATAACTTAAAGCCTATCACATGCTCTCTACACATTTATCAATATGTTAAACTAAGTTTCATTTAACTACATTTATATCTTCACATGTTAACATTTGTCATCTTAAACATGGAGTTTATACACATAAAGAAAGAGACAATTCTAGTATGGATTCTATAATCATATTTACATGAATAACACATTTATACACATGAAAAGCTTGCTGTTTTGCTATGTACATAATATTTTCATTTAAGAAGTTATCATTTCACATGCTATCACAAGAGTTCATATTAACATATAATCATTTACACAATTTCACAGTTTTCATATGCATATTTCCTTAAGCACAATTTCACATTATTTAAATGTCGTGACACATAGCCCAAACCACCATTAGGACACACACTAATCACAAACACATATCTATCACCTGGGCATTCCAGTGATAAATCTTAGTTACTGCGCAGAACCGGGAGAAGCACTCTCCACCCTAACCAGCGATACTTGTTCGCCTCCAGGATTTAATCCCAATGCCCGTGGGACATCAAACAGTATGAACCTTCTTGTGGGGACTTTACCACAGTACAGTTCCACAGTCCTCTAAGGTAGAAGTGTCACCCATTGGCACATTTACACATATGTTCATTTTAACACACACACAATTTCACACCATTTTAACCCGTTATTCTTTTCACATTCATGCACATGGTTCAGGTTCCCTATCATGGTACTACTGTTAATAGAACTAAATCAGTCACAACTACTAATTGATTCATATCATGTTGTAATTATATTAATCATTTTTAATTACACTAAACCATACCCTTTTCATGATGAAAATATTGTAATCAGTACCTAATGTTATCCAATGAATGTGAAAATTTAACCACGGGTCATTTACTATTCACATATCACATATACAAAGTCCCATAATTTTATGAAATATTCACTATTTAATAATGTTCAAACAATGATATTATCTACAGTTAAAATAGCTCAATTTATAATTGTTATAATTCAGACCTATAGTTCATGCTACACCTGCATACTGATCGTACTAAACATATGCTAATTTCTGGGATTTTAATTATTTTCACACTATTTATAATAATTTCTACACTAAATAGGCATGCTCACTGTTTTCCAATTTAGAACAATGTAATAATTTATACAACTATCAGAAATTTATCAAATTGTAACAGTACATTCTGATGATGATTTAACTACCATAGAAATTTTATGACATCAAACATTATCACAAAATAATGCAATTGTGATTTAACATGCACACAACAATGTTTCAGAATTTTCCATAATTATTGCAGTAAAAGAAATTTCATCAAAATTTCATAACATACTCCATGGTATATATATATATATATATATATATATATATATATATATATTACAACATAAAAAGTTTACCATATATCCTCATGCACAAAATCCCGAAAAATAGGTTATAAAGGGCAGACAAACTAATTGTTTCTGCCTGAAGAACCAAATGACAAGGGGTGGCCGTTTACCAGGTTAACGACAACAAAGATCGCCGCCAACTTAAGATCTTAACGGCAAGATATCCTGCCGTTAAGTTCCTGTATGTGCAGAATACAGACTGAACGCCAAAATATCACTTGAATGGGGGTTCCAGGACACGAAAAAAATTCGTAAAATTTCTGGGACATACTAGACACATGTAGGGATGATGTGGTTGGATTACTTGCCTTGGATAAAATTCCCAATTGATATTTTGAGTTGAAGAAGCTCTCCTCGGCTAGAGCCAAAGAGCCTTCAAATCCTTCTTTATCCGGGTTCCCTGTTGATCTTCACTGCACACCATTGTGGGGAAGTCGTTCCCGGATGTTCAGAGTCCTCTCCAGTCGATGCTGATCGCCGGATGAAGCCTCCAGTAGACGGATCAAGAGTTCCAAAACAAGTTTTCGCACATAAAGTCTAGGTTTTTGACCCAAGAGTCAAAAGGACAGACTTGGCCGAAATTTGGACAATATAAAGGGTTGGGGGTTGGATACGCATAAGGGTTAGGCTAGGTTTCCGTTGGGGAACGGTTTCCAAATCAGAGGACGACATTTTCGGGGGCGTTTGAGGATCTGAAATCACAACAGATCTTGGAGGTAAACGTCAACATCTATAGCCGCCAATTCTGAGTAGGCGTCCATCGATGTGGCCGCTGATTTAAGGTCAACGTCAACCGATGTTGACGTCAACAAGTCGTCTGCACATAACTTAAAACTGCAGAACTATATGCAGCACACATATGTATATATATATATAAACAATGCATACATCACAATATTATTTACTCATGCAATATATATATATAAAAATACTATGCACTATACTCTATACATCAATAATATGTACTCATATACGCATATATACATAAGCAAACACTCAAGATGAAAATCAAGGGCCTTACACTTGGACACGCTCGGAGAAGTACTTAGAGTTGAAAGCTTCTTTAAATTCGGTCCAGGTTAATTGACCGTTCTCCCTAATTGCTTCCACTGACTCCCACCAAGTGCGGGCGTCCTTCTCCAGTTGAAAAGTGGCTAGCAGCAGCTTATCTCCCGCTGCACATTGCATGACACAGAAAATCCTTTCCGTTTCTTTCAGCTAGTGTTTGGCTTCATTCGAATCCATGGATCCACTGAACCTAGGTGGGTTTAGACGTCTGAAGTTACGATGCAGATCACCTGCACCGGCATGATTACCCCCACCTTGGGTAGCTTGCATGATGGCACGAGTCAACTCTTGCATGGTTTGTTGCACGCCCCTCATTTGAGCACGTTCAGCAGTCATCTTGATTGCTTTGTTCCTACAAAAGAATATTTATTGTCATGATATCGATGTGGGACTTAATTTGTGCATGCGTAAGTTTATTTTAGCTAGTTACCCTTGGCTCTAACCACCTCTCACATAGGTAGGATAATTGACTCTAATCGAGGCAGGTTAACCTAGATCATCCTATACCTAAGAATAACCTATGCTCTGATACCACAAAACTGTCACGCCCCGACGCGGAATATGGAAACGCGAGGCAGTTGCTAGTAAACGGGTATAGAACGAGGACTAGACATCAAACCATTGAACAAGAATAAATACTAAAACAAATTCATTCATTAATATTCTTTCAAATGTCTAGTTACAACCACTAATATCATAGCCAATCTATTGGCCCAATTACATTAAAATAAAGCAAAGGACTAAACTAGGACTCTATCATAGTACTAGGACGCTAGGGCACTCGTGACGTCACTCCTGGTCGTTCCCGTCATCTTGAGTGTATAGTTCATCCTCGGTTTCACCTGAGAACACAACGATAAATAACACAGGGTGAGCGATAACACCCAGTAGGACTTAAATCTCAATAGTCAAGCAGGCTTTAAATGATTAATGTGTTAAAAGGCAGAGTAACTAATGATAGAGCGAGAGAGTCAAGTAAAAGATAGCAGGATAGCACGTTAACAAAATAGCACAACATTCCAAATATAGCACGAATAGTAAGATGGCCATAGCACAATAGCACAAAGTATAACAATAGCACAACGAGTATAGCATAGCACTTTTGTTGTCAACAGACAACGAGAGAATATAGCACTTTTGATTGTCATTAGATTAATCTAGATAGTATGGCACTTGGATGTAATGCCGACATCCTGATCATTTAACTCCCATGGGCAAATGTCACTTTCGGTCGCTCTCCCCAGGACCAGATCTGGCCCTATTACGCTGGCATTGGTTATGTTTTTTATCTTTAGACAATCAGTTAATGGCCAATAGAGAGTACCAAGAAATAGATAAGAGCACTAGATGAATAGACGAGATAATAAAGTGAACGTGAATAGATGAGCCAATAGAGTATAGATGAGAGCTAATGGACATTGCACGTAACATGTCGAGTAAACAGGCGATAGTAACAGTTGCACAACACGTGCACTCGGTGTTGGCAGTCAGGTGGAATTCACGACCCTACCACTGGCCATGTTAAGCACAGGTCCAGAGGTTCGGCGTGATTCAAGATAAGAGTGAGCTTCTAATAGCCGTTTGGATCATATCGATCCCTGAAGGGGTATCATAGGTGTTAGGGTACAACCGACTCGTCGACCATGTGGGAACCCATGGACACAGTAGACTTACGGAGGTCTTGAACAATGACTCACTAGTCCAGCAGAAGGAATATCCGATGGAGAGTTCGTCCAAGTCAAGAGAGTGTGTATATATAGAAACAAATGCTCGACGTTCTAGAGGAGTTCTAGAACAGTGGAGCGTCAAGATAGGTGTTCCAAAACATCGCGGGAAAATGTTCCTACGTAGAAATTAAGCATGAGGCAATTTAATTACATAAATTACCTGATATATTATGTAACATGTTCACACGAATTAGGCCATATTTGGATGGTTTCAAAGTGTGTGCATGTGACATGAAATCATAGATGGAAATTAGTCGTGTGTATGTATTTTAAATCACATAGAAATGTTCAATGTATATTAAGTTAAATTACTGCGGGTATAACTGGGATTAAAGGGTATAAGCACAATAGACAATTAGAGCATTTCAAATAAGGGTTTTTTCTGCCAAATCCTGTGAACGCGACGTAGCCCAGTAAGGATCGCGATGGGTACAGGGTAGATTGCGACAGGTGTTTAGATGGATCGTGATGGGTCGGTCGTGACAGGTAGTCAGAACGTGACAGGGGCATGTATGGGTCACGACGAGTCGGTTAGGCCAGGCACAACGATCGCTACGGCGATGCCTATCACTTTCAGGACGTGACTGGCGGACTGTCACAACCAGACCACTGAACGTGGCCTATCGGGCTGTCGCGTTCTGGTGGTCTATGCCCAAGTCCGATAGGAAGCAAACATGTCTTGGATTGCGGTCCAAGAGTTTTCCTTCTTGAGATAGAGGGATTAAAAAATATAGAACTAATTGTGCAAGTGATGAAAAATCATGAAACAAGTTGCGAACGAATCCAGACATGCAATAATATTCCCAATAATTAGGAATTGGTAAACAGTCATGGTTTCAACATGGTTTAATCAGATCAAACATGGAGGATAGAATACTAAAAATAGTTGAGATGCAAGATTTAATTCGCAAGACATGGTGGATAGAATTTAGGGCTTTCAGGGCTAAAGAAGTCTAACATCCATCAGTCCTTACAGTAAAAATCTCATGGCATGAGGACGAGTATACATGAAGATATGAATTTAAGAAGAGGGTTCAGGGTCATGAAGTTCACCAAACTTTGAAAATTTAGAACTCGAGATTTGCTCGATGGAAAAATATGAAACGAAGGGCTTTTCTTCCTGATAGATGAGACATCCTACAGAACAATTTTCATGGTTTATGCTCTTGAGAATGCCTACCTTTAGTCGTTTCACTTCTCTAAGGCAAGAACTTGAAGAACTCGGGAAGAACTTGTGAGATCCCTCTTCTTCATGAATTCTCCTCCTCTTGGCCTTTATTCTTGGTCCAGCAACCTCTTGGAATGAGCTAGGGCAGGCCATGAGAGGTTTAGGAGAGTATTTAAGCTTCTCCTCTTTCCCTTTCCTAGTTTAAGTCTAATTCCTATTTAATTCCGAGTTTCCTATTTTCCTCTCCCCATTTAAAGTAAGAGATCTCCTAATTCGGTTGAGAGAGAGGGGATTTCGTGGCCAAGCAATTGAGGTAGGTTTAGGATTCATAATCCAACTCAAACCACTTATTTAAATGCATTAAATACCCTCTATTGATTTAAGTAATAGTTTAGTTACGAATTTTGGATATTTTTCTATTATTCCCCTTTTTAAAACCTCTATTTTAGCCCACTACTTTCTAATGAGCCCATTTAACAAAGCCCATTACTTATGTTCATTTGATGGGTTTTATTTAATTCTCTTTTCTTTGATTTCTAATTAATTAGTTTTCTTTTATTTGATTTTCTAATTATCAAAATTTTAATATTATGTAATTTTTTAAAAAATTTAAATTTCTCAAAAAATCGGGTTACTACAAGATGGCCCTTATGAACTTGAATTCGCCCCATGACTTTGGCAAAACGCTCAAAAATAATAGAGCCAACATCCGAATCCATGACTAGAGAATGAATTGGGGGAAGAAATACAACATCAGGCAGCTGGAGGGTTGCAAAGTCAACCTGGATAGCTTCAGTGTGAGCTTCTACTGACCCCAGAGCACTGTTAGCCTTCTTGAACTGACCAAGCTGAACCTCAGGAAGATGATTGTGATATCTGAAGTTATTGAACATCTGAAAGTGCCTGATCATTTTGATTTCCTTTTGAATGAACAGAGCCCAAGTGTCCTTGTGAAGGATCTGGAACCACTCAGATAATGTTAAGGAATGATCCCGGGAGGGAACCTGGCTGATCGGCCAAGAAGAAACTTATTGTATAGAGCTTTATGACTCCGAGCCCACTACTCTTCAGTTTTGGCTTCGGCTATGGAAAAGATTTTTTATTTTTCGGATTAAGAAAGGGGAGTGTAGGGAAAATGATATTGAGATGATCATTAAGGTTGAGATGAGGATGGTTGATGATGGTAGCAAAAACAACTTTCTGAAAGAATTCTCTATAGAGTGATTTATTTTTGTTGTCCACTCTTAGAGAAAACCATAAAGGTGGATAATAAGGATCATAAGAGATAGAAGAAGTGGAGGTTATTTTTCTTTTCTTAGGAGCACGGATAGAAAAGCCTGTCCTATGAATATGAGTTCCAACCTTCAAAACAGATTAGAGAATAGCTTCCTCAAACTCATCTTTGATGTACCTAAGAAAGGGAATATCAATCTGAGCACTCTCCGGAATAATCGTAATGAAGGAAGGAGGAGTAGTAGGATGAAGAAAAGAATGTGAGGTAGAAGGAGGTATATATGTTGGTCCAAAAGAAGAGGGACCAGAGGATGAGGAGGCTCCAGTTGATGAGGAGGCTGGAAGAATGGAAGTGGAAATAGAAGGAGATGAGGAAGAAAAAGGTGTTGGAGATGAGATGGTTGGGCAAAGGATAGAAGTAATGTCTGATTGCACAGAGCAAAGGATCTCACCTTGGGCATCTAGCCTTTCTATCACAGGCTTCAAGTTAATAACAAACCTCTGTCTCTGTGGCCTCTGATGAGGTGCTTCTGCAAGGAGAGGGACCTCTGAAGAACTTCCTTCCCCTTCTCACTGGCCCTTGCAGCGGGCTCCTCATGATCAGCATGTTCATCTGAGTCAGAAGAACTGGCAATCTCACCTTCTCTGAATTGATTTTCTGAGGGCTTTTCAGTATTCTCCCCCTGAGGCTGAGCTTCCATTTCACCCAAATTCTCCCCTTTAGCAGGGGCATCCTCCATAGGTGCATCATTTTGGACTGCTGTTGTTAGCTCCTCTTGAATAGGATCATCCTCCATCTGAATATCATTGTGGCCTGATGCCACAGCTTCATCTTCCTGATCTTGCTCCCCTAGAGCAGGAGCATCTTCCAAAATAGTCTTTTCAATGTGGCCTGGTGCCACAACATCTTGTGCTGCTGGTTCACTGGGCCTCTCAGTCTCCCCCTGAGTACTAGAAATGGATTCCAGCACATCTCTAAGAATGGATGCCACAATAGTGGTGGGGTTTAGTTCTTCAGAGGTTCCTTCAACTGGCACAATATTTTCTAGAGGAATCTCATTAATTAGGCTGCCAGTGACCACAGATTCTTCTACTCTGGCCTCTACTGCTACTGGTTGTTCTGCTGCTGCTGGTGTTACTGTTTCTTCTGCTAGTGCTGCTACTGTTACTTCTAGGACTTCTTGGGCTTCACCTATGATGGCCTCACCCTCAGCCATTGATGTCTTGGTCCATACACCGTTTACAACTGAAAATCCACTCTTCCTTAAATTCCTGCTACGGATAGCCTGCCCCATCTTCTCTACTACTGCTCCAGACAAGTTAATGCCAAAATGTTGAAAGATATTGGTGAGTAGATGAGCATAAGGCAGGGACACATTCAATTTGTTCTTTGTGTCCCAAACCTAAGCATGAGCAAACTTCATTCGCTCCAGGATAACCTCGGCCATGTTAATCTCCTGGTTCTGGATTGCCCATAACATCATGTCTGAGTCTGCCTTTGTACAAGTCGAAAAGGTGGCACTCCTAGAGACCAATATTTGACAGATTATGAAATGCAATAGGCGATTAAACACATTTATTTGGTTTATGTCCAATTTCCTATCATTCAGTTGGAACTCAGGACCTACAATCCCTAACCCCTTCGCCTGAATGTCCACAGTGTGGACTCCACTGTGACCAGTGGTGCAATCTCCAAATAAAGATTCCAAGAGCTCATAGGTGATTCTAATATGGGTACCATTGACAGATGATGTCAATGACCTGTCCTCCTCCGTCTTCAGGCACACATAGAATGCTTTGACGAGGTCTAGGTAACTTACCTCTGATAGGGTTGCCAGCTTTGACCACTTCATTCTCTCCGTAGCAGCAATCACATTCCCCATGCCATTCTTTTGCAAATCTGCAATATCTACAGCTTTGTTTCCACAGAGTTTTGATTTCACAGAGGTGAACCTTTCTTACTGTACTGCTGTGAGGAACTCAGCTCCATAGCCCCGACGCTGCCGGAAACAACAGATGCGGCCAAGGATTTGAACTGGGAAGGTTTCTGGAGGATTGTGATGAGGAAAGGATTAGAAGCCCTCAAGAAATTTCTCGCGGGAAGGAGTTTGGAGCTTCAAATCTCAGAGAAACAGTGCCGAAGTCGATAGGGTATCGCCTTAGGCAGGTAGAAGGAGATGAAGGCGGGATGTGAATTGTTGCCACATAGATTTTGGGATATATCAAAAGAGTAAAGTAACTTTTCAAAATGGAGGCAGTATGATGGCAGAAAAGGACAAAATGACCAGATCGATGGAAATAAATTCTTTTAAAAATTATGATCCGTTAAGGACATTTAAACAAGCAGGCAACATTTGGAATTTTGCTAAATTCAAGGAGGAAAAATAATTGATATTCTGAATATTAATTTCTCAGTTTTATACAGATAATTCTTTCACAATTTACACATGCCTAATTCCCTTCTAAGAGAAGTAAATCTCTCTTCAAATAAGGCCTTTGTGAAGATATCTGCTAACTGATTATTAGTATCAATGAAAGAAATATCTATGTTACCATTAGCTACATGATCACGAATGAAATGATATCTAACCTCAATGTGTTTAGTCCTTGAATACTGTACTGGATTCTTGGTTAGATTTATAGCACTGGTGTTGTCGCATAATAAAGGAATTGGCTTGACATCTAGTCCATAATCCTGAAGCTGCTGTTTGATGCATAATAGTTGTGTGCAACAGCTTCCCGTAGCCACGTACTCAGCTTCACCTGTGGACAATGCTACTGAATTTTGCTTATTTGAGGACCATGATATCAGACATCCTACAAGAAATTGACAACAACCACTGGTGCTTTTTCTATCTATTTTACATCCAGCTTAGTCAGTATCAGAGTATCCTACTAAATTAATTTTACATGTTTTTGGATACCATAAACCAAAGTCATGGGTTTTTGCTAAATATCTAAAAATTCTTTTGACATTAATTAAATGAGATTCTTTAGGGTCTGCCTGATACCTAGCACACATGCATACATTAAACTGTATGTCAGGTCTACTGGCAATTAAATATAGTAGTGAACCTATCATACCTCTGTAGACCTTTTGGTCTACTTTCGTACCATCCTTATCACTATCCATTCTTATTGATGTGCTCATAGGCGTTGATAGTGGCTTGCTATTTTCGAATCCAAATTTCTTTAGCAACTCCTTAGTGTACTTAACTTGACAGATGTGGGTTCCTTCCTTTCTTTGTTTGATTTGCAATCCAACGAAGTAGTTGAGCTCCCCCATCATGCTCATCTCGAATTCTCCCTGCATGAGCTTTTTCAAAATACTTGCAAAGGAATTCATCGGTAGAACCAAATATTATATCATCAACATATATTTGAACAAGCAGAATATGTTTGACTTTAGACGTAACAAATAATGTACTATCTACTAGACCTCTAATGAAACCATGGTTTAATAGAAATGCACTTAAACGTTCATACCATGCTCTTGGTGCTTGTTTTAGTCCATATAATGCTTTGTGCAACTTAAATACATGATTCGGAAAATCATTGTCATCAAAACCTGGAGGTTGTTCTACATAAACTTCCTCCTTAATAAAACCATTTAGAAAAGCTGATTTAACATCCATTTGAAATAATTTCAAGTCTAATGCGGATGCATATGCAAGTAGAATCCTAATAGCCTCAAGTCTAGCTACAGGTGCATAGGTTTCATCAAAATCCATGCCTTCCTCTTGGGAATAGCCTTGAGCTACCAATCTGGCCTTGTTTCTTATGATCACACCAGCTTCATTCAATTTATTTCTGAACGCCCATTTGGTGCCAATCACTGGATGATCTGATGGTCTAGGAACAAGTGACCATACATGGTTTCTCTTGAACTGATTCAGTTCATCATGCATGGCTAGAATCTAAGATTCATCAGTGAGAGCTTCATTGACTGTCCTAGGCTCTATTTGTGAGACAAAAGCTAAATAGTCATATGGAATTACATTACCTCTTGTCCTTACCCCTACAGATGGATCACCAATGATGTTTTCTGGTGGGTGATCTTTCTTATATCTCCATTCCTTTGGAATATTTTCATGTAAAATGTCATTTTGTTGCAGGTCTTCCAGAGGTGGATCTTCCTTATCCTCGATAGATGTATTCTTTAATTTCTTGAGCAATTCTTCTACATCATCAATATCAATATCTTCTTCCTCTCTCAAGGAAGAGTTAGTTTCATCAAAAATGATGCGTACTGATTGTTCAATTAATAAAGTATGCTTATTAAATACTCTATAGCCTTTAGGTTTAGAAGCATACCCCATGAATATACCTTCATCTGATTTTGCATCTAACTTACCAATGTCCCTTTTGTCGTTGTTGTGGATGAAATATGGACATCCGAATGTCCTGAAGTGACTGATCTTCGGCTTCTTTCCCTTGTACAGTTCATATGATGTCTTCTTCAAGATAGGCCTGATCATCACTTTGTTGATAATGTAACATGCCGTGTTGACTGCTTCAACCCAAAAATACCTTGGCAAATCATATTCTGATAGCATTGTCCTTGCCATATCCAACAGGGTTCTATTCTTCCACTCAGCAACTCCATTTTTCTGTGGTGTCCTTGGTGCTGAGAAATTGTGCTCTATCCCTTGGTCATCACAGAACTTGGCAAATTTCTCATTTTGGAATTCTCCTCCATGATCTGATCGGATTCCAACATTGCTGATCTTTTTGTCTTTCTGTACCTTCTTGCTGAAGCTTACAAAACTGTCAAATGTATCATCTTTGTGCTCAAGAAGGATACCCAAGTGAATCTGAAGTAATCGTCTACAATGACAAATCCAAAATTCTTTCCACCAAGACTTGTGGTCCTCATTGGCCCAAATAAGTCAATATGAAGGAGTTCTAATGGTTTAGAGGTTGTTACCACAGTTTTTTGACTTGAAGGATGACTTGGTGTGCTTTCCTTTTGCACATGGTCCGTAGACACCATCCAACCTTGTGCAGACTTTTGGTAGACCTTCCACCAAGCTTCTCTTGATCAGCTTTCTCATGCCATCTAAACTGCAGTGGCCGAATCTTTTGTGCCACAGCTCAGTTGACTGCTCATTACTTGCCGCCAGACAGATATCCTGATCTTTTAGTTCTTCTAGGTAAAGCACGTACAGGTTCTTTTCTCTGTTGGCTTCAAAAATGACTGCTCCATCCTTCATAATGCTGCACTTGGATTCTTGAAATCTGATCTGATGCCCTTTATCACACAGCTTACTGATACTGATAAGATTGTGCTTCAGTCCTTTAACACATAGTACATCCTCAATGACTGTCTTGTCTTTGCTGCCTACTGAACCACTGCCTATTATAGTCCCTTTTCCATTATCTCCATAGGTGATTGTGCCTTCTTCATCTTCTAGATGGGAAAATAGTCTTTTGTTCCCTAACATGTGCCTTGAGCATCCACTATCCAAGTATCATTTGGATGCTCGAAGGTTTCCCTGAAATAAAGACACTCGGCTTTAGGTACCCAAGTTCTTTTAGGTCCTGGTTGGTTAGTGTCATCATTTTTCTTTTTGATTACCCATATTTTATGTTTAGTAGGACATGATACTTTAATATGACCGAGCTTTTTGCAATGACTACATCAAGACATCTTAGTTACCTTTTCAGTTGGTATGTATTTAAGGTTTGCCTTGTATGCTGTGTCTTGTTCAGGTACAAATTTAGGTGTAGGATATATTTTAGGATAAACTTTAGTTTCTTCGTTATCGGGGAGTATAACGTAATCCATGTTTCTTTTTACCTGACCATCTAGCACCTTTCAATATTAATGTTGTTTTGCCATTAGTAAATTTTTCTAGTGTGCTTGATAATTTTTCATTTTCTGCGGTTAATGTGTTGACTTCTTGTTTTAAATTATTTACAGTTTCTTGATTTTTCAAATTTGCTAATTGTTCATTTTTATTTTTCAAGTCATCACATAGTAATTTATTTCTCCTTTTTAATTCATTAATTTGTTTTTCCATTTGCTCATTTTCAGATTTTAAATCAAAATTAGTATTTTCTAGGCATGCAATGTTTTTCTTGCTTGCTTTTAGTAGTTTAGATACTTCTCTATATTTACAATATAGTTCATTGAAGGCTTCTTCTAAGTTATCTGAATCTGAATCATTACAAGAAGAAAAGGATGAGTCTGAAGTTACATTGTCTTCTGTGTTGGCCATGAAAGCCAAGTTGGCTTCTTCTTTTTCTTCATTGTTTGAGCTCGACTCGCTGTCTGAGTCACTGTTGTTGTCCCAAGCCGCCGCCATAGCTTTCTTCTTGAATGTTCTTGGTTTTCTTGAACTTTCCTTCTTTCTGTATTCAGATTTCTTGAGCTTTGGACAGTCTGCATTGATATGTGCAGGCTTCTTACACTCGTAACAGATTGGTTCGGTCTTATTTCCATCATTGACTTCGACCTCTTGAAATCTTTTCCTTTCTTAAAATGTCTTCTTCCTGACTGATACTTCTTCTTCTTGGCTAGGATGCGTTGTAGTCTTCTTGATAGCATTGCTTCTTCATCTTCGTTGTTGCTTAAGCTTTCATTTTCATCTGATGATTCTTCTGATCCATCCTCTTCAGCCTTGAGAGCATTGGACTATTTCTTTCAGCTAAAGGATTCTCCTAGTCTCTCCATGTTGATGTCATGGGCCATAAGGGACCCAATGAGTTTCTCCAATAACATCCTTTTCAAGTCATTGACTTCTTCTATAGCTGTTACCTTGGGAGTCCAAGAAGATGGTAGGGATCTAAGGATTTTCCTTACCATGTCTCACATCTCATAGTTTTTTCCTAATCTAGCTAACTCGTTGGTGATGTCTGTAAATCTGTTGAACATCTGTGTAATGGTTTCTCCCTACTGCATCTGGAACCTCTCGTACTGTGTCACCAGAATATCTATTCTGGTTTCTTTTACTTTGTCAGTACCTTCGTATGTGATTCTTAGTTTCTCCCACATCTCCATTGCTAATTTGTAGGCTGAAACTCTATTAAATTCTTTCTTGCTAAGTGCACAGCATAATATGCTCTTATCTTTGCAGTTGAGAGAAATCGTCTTTCTATCATCTTCTGTCCAGTTGTCTCTATTGTTTAGAATGACTAGATTGCCTTCTTCTACTATGGACCATATTTGATAATCGAATCCTTGTATAATCTTCACCATCGAACAGTGGTGGCATGTTTACTGACTGACCTTCGAAGTGACTTTGGTCTGCCACTTGATCTTTTCTCTTCAGATCGTTAGATATTCTTCTTTGTCGAAGAGACTAGCTCTGATACCACTTGTTGCCCAGCTAGCAAGCCCAGAGGGGGGGTGAATGGGATTCTTAAAATTTTGATCACTTTAAAACCTGTTCATAAATACACTCACATAACACACTTCGATAACTGTTAATGTTAGTATAAAGACAATAGCAAACACAAGGCAATCAAACAAATGACACACAGAGTTTATCCTGGTTCGGACCTCCTCTCCACAGGAGTCCTACGTCCAGTCCCTGAGCAATAACTCAGGATTTCACTACCGAAGGGTATAGTCCTCCTCAAGGACACTTACACACCCAGCCACAACTGGTCTTCTCTTCACAACCCGAAGAGGAATTACAACACCCTGGATCCCACCAGGTCTTCCTTCTACACCTCTACAGTCCTTCCCAAATCCTAATGAAATAATCGATTATTCTATGTGCCATCTAAAGAAATAATCACGGAGAGAAGCTCAAGGGGGGTTAGAGAGATAAGCTCTGGGGGTCTTTCGCTGGTGGTCTTCTAGTTTGGCCGCCGGCCTTAGCGCCGGGGTCTGTTTCTCTGGGACGTCATGGTGCACTCTGCTCCATGAGGAGAGGCTGCAGATGGTTTGGCAACAGAAGCCCAACATTGCTTCAAACCCCCGTGGTTTACTGATGCGGGGGAGTCGGCTGTGTTCTTTACAAGAGAAGAGGTAGGAAGATCTATGGATACTCTTAAACTTGCGGTTATTGCTCATTGCTCGTATGGTAGGTGTGCCATCCCTGAGTTCAAGAATTGTCTATCTCAAAGACTGGGGCTGAAGGTGGATTTCATTGTGAGTGTGCTGAATCCTAGACATCTTCTCCTGTGGTTTGAGGAGGAGGATGACAACCTTAAGGTCATTCTAAGGAGAAGCTTGTACATTAAGGGTCTGCTCTTTAGGTTCTTCAAATGGGATGCAACTTTCGATTTTAATGCTGATCCGACTTCCATGCTTATATGGGTGGAGTTTCCCATGCTTTCAGTGAACTTTTATTATCAAGATTTCTTGAAGTCTATTGCAGGGAATGTGGGGCAGGTCTTGAGGATTCATGAGCCCACTCAAGCCCTCACACAGACACAGGAGGCTTTTGTTTGTGTGAAGTTAGATATTGCGAAACCCAGACCGGAGAGGTTATGGATTGGATGTGGGCAAGATGGATTTTGGCAGACCATCAATTACTATGGTGTGCCTTCTATCTGTAACTTCTGTCAAATAGTGGGGCATGTAGAAACGGAATGTCATAAGAAGTTTAAAGATTCCACGGTGGCAAAGGGTTCGTCGTCCCAACAGGTAGTTTCTCATATTGCAGGTAGTGCGGGTGATGCTAAGAAAACATGGCGATAGGTTTTACGTGCTCATCAGGTCCCATCCCAAAATAATGGTTATCCTTTAAACTTGAAGGGCCCTCCAGCTAGGTTGCAAGGTTCTGGGTCACAGAAGACACATGTTCAGGATGATACTCTTCACAAGGTTCCCCCAGAGGTGTCATCTGGTTCTCTGGAGATTCTTGTTAGTGAGGATGATGCTAGTGGCACGTTGCATGGTCTGCATGGTACAGTTTCTGGTATGAGGATGGACATGGAGGGTCTTCCAGCCGCATCTGAGTTGCAGGAAGACCGGCCAGTTCTTGATCAACCGTTCTTCATGGCCTGCATGTCCCCCAGCTAGATGTTCCAGCTATCGGGGGTCTGTCGTGCGAAGGGTCTCCGGGCTTGCTGCCTGCCGGAGAAGAAGATAACCTTCCAAATTATGTTGTTTCCATTTTGAAGCCACCAGACTCCTTACTCCAGAAAGCGGCTACGATGGCGAGCAATGAGAATATTTTCATGCCAGTTTCAACGAAGCAAAAAAAGGACGGTCTGGCATATACGAAGGGCGCAATGACCCGTGCTAAGGCGAAAGCGATGGTAGGTTCCTCTGGTTATGTTTCCTCATGATCTCATCCATTATTTATTGGAACGTGAGAGGTATTGTGAATCGTGCCTCTCGCCAGTCTCTTAGGAAATTGGTCAATTCTAATAAGGTAGATTTCCTTGCCATTGCTGAACCTATGATTCCCTTTGATAGAGCGGATTCTATTCGTTCCTATCTTGGTATGGAGGCGGTTATTGGAAACAGTGGAGAAAATGCTAATTTATGGATTTTTTGGAGGAACCTTTCTGTTCAGCTGGTGAATTGTTCTGATCAGCATGCAACTGTGGCAGTGGTGAAGGACGACATGGTTGTGCTTTTCATTACAGTGTTGTATGCTAGTTGCCATGCAGAGCTTCCGCGATCTCTTTTTAATGACCTGCTTGATTTCTCTTACACTGTGGACATCCCTTGGTTGTTAGGGGGACATTTTAATTGCATTTCCATCCAGTCGAAGAAGCTGGGGGGCAGTGTGGCAAATCTTAATAGCATGTCAGATTTTAATGCCTGCATTGCAGGCGCTTCTTTAATGGACATGGGTTTTATCGGTTCTAATTTCACTTGGACTAACAACCGAGTGGGTGCTTCATCCGTCAGAGCCAGGCTAGATAGGTTTCTTTGGAACTCTTTCTATAGTGATGCTTACCCTAACCTTCAGGTGAAACATTGCCTGAGAGGCCCATCTGATCATGCACCACTCCTGATCACCAACCCCACCAGCTCCCACCCTCTTGCCAGATTCATTTTTCAAGCTATGTGGTGTGCTCATGATACGTTTATGAAAACTGTCAAAGATGCTTGGGAGGAACCTACCAGCTAGCATTAGAACCCTTTTACTACTTTACAGTTGAAGTTGAAGGCGGTGAAAAGTGCTCTTCGCACATGGAACAAGGTTACGTTTGGTAGCATTAATGAGAATGTTAATTATCATGAAAAACAAGTTTGGACTTGACAAGATGCTTTTGATTCTGACCCTTCTCCACAGAATCGGTCTGCTCTGGGGGAAGCTAATGCCAATCTGAGGAAAGCTCTGAGCTGTGTAGAATTGTTTTGCTCTCAAAAGGCTAGGTTACAATGGCTGGACAATGGGGACAGAAATACAGCTTTTTATCATGCGGTGGTTAATAGGAAAAGGAGGCATAATACCATTCATTGGCTTCGGGTGGATGGGTCCTTGGTGGAGGATCAAGACATCCTTAAGCAGGAGGCTTGTAATTTCTTTAGCTCGCTCCTTCAGTCTTCTGACCATTATGTTGATGAGTCCCTTCTACAGGTCATCCCTACTTTGGTAACAGATGAGAAGAATGTTTCCTTAACCACATTCCTGACCAAGGATGAGGTTAAAGAAGCGATTTGGAGCTCAAATGCTAATGGTGCTCCTGGACCTGATGGGTTTACGGGGCACTTTTTCACCACATTCTGGGAGATTGTTCACAAGGAGGTGACCGATGCTGTTGTTAGTTTCTTTGAAGGATTTCCATTGCCTCGTGGGGTTGCCTCCACCTTAATCACCCTAATTCCTAAGGTTGAGAACCCTACTTCTTTCGGTGACTATAGACCAGTTAGCCTTTGTAACTTTTGTT
Source organism: Colocasia esculenta (assembly GCA_014218235.1). Taxonomy (NCBI): domain Eukaryota; kingdom Viridiplantae; phylum Streptophyta; class Magnoliopsida; order Alismatales; family Araceae; genus Colocasia; species Colocasia esculenta. The sequence continues at coordinate 133,818,225 of CM024760.1, forward strand.
ACAAAATTGTGTCTAGGATTATTTGTGATAGGTTGACCAACATCCTTCCTCACTTGATCTCCGAAGAACATGCGGCGTTTGTAAAGGGAAGACTTATCACGGATAATAATTCTCTCGCCAGACAACTGGTTAGAGATCTGGGGAGAAAAGTAAGGGGTCATAATGTGGTGATGAAACTCGACATTAAGAAAGCTTATGACAGACTTGAGTGGGATTTCCTTTTCGTAGTGCTAAAAGAATTTGGCTTCTCCCACAGATTTATCTCTTATGTTGGTATGTTGATTAGTAGTTGTTGGCTCTCTGTTCTGTTCAATGGGTCACCTCCTGGTTATTTCCACTCCACTCGGGGCCTTAGACAAGGGGATCCTATTACTCCTGCTCTGTTCATCATTATGGAGGAGGCTTTGATTAGGGGAATCAAAGAGCTGATTAACACAGGCTCCATGCGTCCTTATGCTGGGCCTAGAGTCTGTCCAACCATCTCACATCTTTTTTATGCTAATGATACCCTCATTTTCCTAAACGGGGGACTTCGGAATGTGAAGGTTTTGATCAACTTCCTGGACAAATACTTTTCCTCTTCTGGTCAGATGGTGAACAGGGGCGAAGAGCAGCTTTGCTATATTGAGAAGGCTTCTATTCACAGGGTCAACATGATAATAGAGGTAACTGGCTTTAAAGGGCAAAGAGGTCCTATCACTTACTTGGGAATTCCCCTTCGACAAGGTAGGGTGTGTAGTAACCCGGAAAATTTCGTATTTAAAAATTTGAAATAATAAAGTTCTATAAAAACGGAATAATAGAAAGATACGTACCATTATCGTATGTGCAAGAACACATCTAAAAATTTTGTAAAAATTGTAAATCAACTCCAAATATTATCCCTAAGTGTTCCACGAACGAATTCATGCAACGAAAAATCCAATTGGCCAAACGTACGTCACAATGTGACTAATTATCCAAATTAGGAAACTAAGTCAGAAAACCGTTAACATGGAAAAATAACACACCCATAAATTAAACGAACATGTCGAAGAGATTTCCAACATCATGAAATGAATAACCATTATCGGGTTTGGACCAATGGACCTCTTATAGCCCATGAATAAATTCAAATAAGAAAATGCAATAAAAATCATAACTTTATTATTCCCTAATTAAAAAGGGAAAAACCTATAAGATAAATTCCAATAAATAATGGGCTTGGTTAAATGGACCCATTAGAATTTAGTGGTCCAAAATAAGGATTTTAAAAATAAGAATAATGGGAAAATTCCTTAAATTCGCAACTTAAATATTACTTAAATAGAAAAGAGACATTTAATACATTAAATAAGCAATTTGAGATGGAATTGGATTCCTAAACCTACTCCATATGGTTTAGCACGAATTTAGACCTCAACCTAACCCAAATAGAAGTTGGAAAGCAAGGAAGGAAAGAAGGAGTTAGGAAATCTCATAATTAAAGAGAAATTTGAGTAGTAGTAGGAATATGAACCCTTACTAGCTTAAATACTCTCTTAACTCTCCATGGCCGGCCCTGAAACTTTGATGGGGCTTGCTGGACGTGGAGAGAAGGTCAAGGAGGAGGAGAATTCGTGGGGAGAAGGCTCTCTCAAGCATCTTCCTTTGTTCTTCAAGTTCTAGCCCTAGAAGACTAAAACGACTAAATGTAGGCATTCTTACGAGAAAAACTCAATTAAATTCATATGTAGATTGTTCCATACATCAGGAACAAAAGCCCTCTTGTTTCACTCTTTTTCATCGAGCCAATCTTTTGATCTCTATTTTTGAAATTCTACAAATATGATGAACCCGACCCTTCTTCTTTATTCTTGATCTCCATGTATACTCAACATCGTGCTCTCAAATTTTAACTAGAGTTACTAATGGATGTTAGGCATCTTTTACCCCTAAAAGCCCTAATTTTTATCCATCCTTTGTCATGAATTAAATCTAGCATGATTTCGACAATGTACTGTTGCAGTTTAACCTTGACTTGTGTTACAAGTTCCATACCTCTTTGTGGAGTCGTTGTTAGACCAAGTGATCAACAGAGAACTTGTTATCTCATGTGTCTACTTTCATTTGGAACTAGTTTCCCCAATTTTTGTTGACTATAGTGAGAGTATTAGTCCGAACATTACCACTGTGTCAGATTCACACACTCAGTCACAATATGTTTTATTACCTAGTCAAACGACCTTTGTTTCTCAATTATTTGCTACTGTAGAAAGTATTGGAAGTAATCTAACTAACAAAGGTGGTTTCACTCGATTTAGATCTCCCTAGCATTTGTTTTTATTTTTCAAACCCACAGGTGTCAAACCCAATCCAAGTCGGAGTTGGAACTAGGTAGAAAAAGCAACTCAAACGTCATTTTCAGGTAGCGACAGGTCGACATGTCGCTACCATAACGCGACAACATCATGGTCGCGACCCTTACCAAAAATCAGGCCGTTTCATCGTCTTTTTGAGAAGGCGACAAGATCATGGTCGCCTTCATGTTCTGAAGGCGACAGGCACTGTGTCGCCTTTGCCTATGTCCACTTAATTGGCCATAACTTTTTCTATAGACCTCGGATTGACGAGCCGTTTTCTTTGCTGGATTCCTCATTCAAAGGGCTTAAATATGGTATATTCATATGTGATATTTGAATAAAAAAAATCAATGAGTTATGACCTAAGGAAGTGAAGGGATGGGACAGCAGTTGCCTTCTAAGGGGCATACGTTTTGGTTTCCATCATTTTGTGTCGTTCTTTGCATGTGAGTTTGATCTCTTCTAAGAAGGTTCTAGAAAGTTTTAACATGCATTTTTCAACCCATATCAAAGTTAAAACATGTTTACATAATTTTAAATTGATTTTTAAGTTCATGATCATGCTCTCTACTTGCCGATTATCCACTTCTTGCCTTGTTATCAAACTTGCTAAAAACACATGTTATAAAATGGAATCATATTGAATGATTTAAAATGTAATAACATGACATCTTTCTATCTATGATTTCTCTCACACGTTCACACACTTGAACCATCCAATTATGACTTGACTTGGCACAAAATATCTCATAATGTATCTGGTTAATTTATTGCAATAATACATTAAATTGCTCTATTTTAAATGAAGTTGTCTTCGTTTCTCGCGTTGTTTGGGAATACCGTTACCGACGCTCCACTGTTCTAGAATTCCTCTAGAACGTCAGGCACTTGTTTCTATATACACACTTTCCTTGACTTGGACGAACTCTCCGTCGGATATTCATTCTGCCGGACTAGTGAATCCTTGTTCTAGACCTCCGTAAGTCTCCTCTATCCATGGATTCCCACATGGTCGACGAGCCGGTTGTACCCTAACACCTATGATACCCTTTAGGGATCAACATGATCCACACGGCCTTATTTTGCTCTCGTTCTTACCTTGATTTCACGCCGGACCTCTGGATCTATACATAACGAGGCCAGCGGATGGGTTGTGTATTCCACGTGACTGCCAACGCCATATGTGTGTGTTGTGCAACTGTTACTATCGCTCGTTACTTGACGTTTCTTGTGCAATGACCATAAGATCTCATCTATACTCTACTCGCTCGTCTATTCACGTTCAGTCTACTATCTCATCTCTCTCGTCTATTCATCTAGTACTCTCTTAGTACTCTTTGAGCTGTGTGGCTCCTACTGTTTTGTATTGTTCATGATTGTCTAGCGATATAAAATGGGTCTTGTGACTCTACTGTATCCAATGCATACTGTGCAGGGCACGGAGAGTGTCCGAGGGGCTCTAATCTAGTCCTGGGGGCAGAGAGCCACTCGAAAATACATGCAGGGGCTATTGACGGTGTTCTGCATTGCACCGGTTCTGACTATACTATCTTGGCTAGACATCTAATTGTTACTATTCGTCTGAGGAGTTCAGACGTACTATACCATTTCTGTGCTATTTTTGTGCTAGAACTGACTGTTATAACATTAGTCTGAGGAGTTCAGACGTAATGTACTATCGTGAAACGGCTACTATCCCAAAGTGACTATTGTCGTACTCTACTAGTGCACCGTTGTGCAACCATACACGCTATCTCATTACACGCTATCTCGTTACACGCTATCTTGTCATACGCTCTACTTGCTCTACTTGATACTTGCTATCTTGAGTTATTGCGTTCTATCATGACCTAATCTACTGTCTCGATTGATGTAAATCAATCAAAGTGCAATTTACTCTTTACATGACCATCTACTATCATCTCTTCTTGCTATACATGTTGCTTGCTATTCTTGACAATATTGTTACTTCCTATTGTTATCGTTTTCTATCGTGACTTGACGTTAATCAACGTGCTATACTTGATTCATCTGCTATTCGAACCATGTTACTTGTGCTATTACTTTCTCGACTTTACATGACTCTCTCTATCATTAGTTACTCTACCATTTAATGCATTAATTATTTAAAGCCTGCTTGATCCTGAGATTTATGTCCTACTAGGCGTTATCGCTCACCCTTCATTATTTGTTATTGTGTCTTAGGTAAGTGGGACAATGACGTTACACACACCAATGGGACAGGACCAGAGTGATGAGTGACCTGGAGTCAAATGATGAAGTTACCCTAGCACAATTGGAGTCTAGTAGTTATTGCTTTTAGATTTCTTTTCAATGTAATGAAGTCATTGAGCCTTATGTGTGGCTCTGAATTAGTGGTTGTAATAGTCTTAGTGATTTTATAATGAAATAAAGAGTTTATTCCAATTATTGTTTATTAGATGCTCTGATGTTTGCGAAAGTATGCGCAATTGTCGTTACCATACTCGTTGTTCACATTCTCCTCCAATTTATTTCGCTGCTAAATTGGAGGGGCGTGACAAATGGTATCAGAGCCTTGCCCAGCCGGAAGTGCAGGAACTATGTGCCACACAAGGCAAAGTGCTACGCTATGGGAGCCACCTCTTGAGGACATAATGGCGCAAAGTGCTACATAGTGGGAGCCACCTCTTGAGCCTGTGGGGGCCACCTCTAGAATCCTACCTGCCTAGGGTTTGATTGTGTGCTATATGTAAGTAGCGACGAAGACGTCTCTTATATAAGAGGGGTAGATTGTAACACCCCATATAAGAATATGTTAAATGGACTAAATCAGTAGACTACCAACAACCCGGACTAGTCATTTTCAGAGCTCGAGCAGGAAAAGAACTCTGAAGTTAAGCGTGCTCAGTTGGGAGTAGTCCTAGAATGGGTGACCTTCCTGGGAAGTCTACTAACTGGCACGGTTGTTGGTCCAGTTTGCTGGTTGGGTCGTCACAGGGTGCTTGCTTCAGACTTTGCCCCTCTGATTCAAAATATCAATAGTAAGTTAACTTCTAGGAAACCTAGACTTATCTCTCAAGCGGGAAGGGTCACTCTCATCAATTCTGTTCTGACTTCTTTATAGGTTTACAATGTTGCATCCACCTCTCTACCTGCTAGCAATCTGAGGTATGTTGACAAAACTTGTGCTGCCTTTTTCTAGAATAATTCGGATGGGAGGAGGAAATGCCACTGGGTGGCATGGTCCACCATCCAACACCCTACTTCTGAAGGGGGGCTTGGGGGTTCGAAATATTAACCATGTTCAAATTGCACTTGCGATTAAGTCACTATGGAATGTCCAAAATGGTTCCTCTTACTGGGCAGCATATACAAGGAGGCGCTACAAGTCAGGAGTCTTTTCTAGAGGCATGGGGTTTTCTTATAAAGTGTGGGGTTGTTACTCATGAAATTATTAAGGAACATACCAGGTGGATCCATGGAAATGGTAATGATATTGACGTTCTAGCTGATGTCTGGAGAGGGGACCGACCTCTTAATCAACTTCTGAATTCTCCTTTCGAGGGAGTTAGGATTTTGCTCAGTGAAGCTATTTTAAACCCTCAGCATCCTATCCATGCTTTCCCACCTCGAGATACCTTTCAGGGGTTTGTTCTCAACTAGGAAGACGATAAGAGAGTGTGGGGGCCTTCTCAGAATTGGGACTTCTCAGTCAAGTCTACTTATGACTTAGCTCGGTATGTGGGAGTTAACAGAACCACTTTGAATAAAATGTGGCACAACCGGTTCTACAAAAGGGCTTCTTTATTTTGCTGGAAACTCCTTCATAGGGCGGTGCCAGTTGATCAACGTATAGCTGAAGTGGGAATTCCAATGGTATCCAGCTGCTCTTATTGTTCATCGCCTAAGGTGGAGGATATTAACCATTTGTTCATTAAAATCGACCTGGCTGTGTCCCTGTGGCATTGGTTTTCGCCACTTATAAATCCTAATGCTTATCTTCACAGCCACATTACGTCAAGAATCTCGAACTTCCTCTCAACGTTAGTATTACTTCTTCTTTAGGCTTTGTTGCTTTGCACTGCCTCCTTCTACTACTATGGGAAATATGGAAATGGAGATGCAAATCTAGATTTGAGGGCATAAGGTCTTCAGTTGGGCAGGTTATTAAAAACATTAATTCAATGGTGGCTCATTCCCTGACCTTGGTTCACTTTAAAGTGGAACCTTCTACTGCTGATCTGAGGATTCTTCATCAGTTTGGCTACTCCCCTCAATTCTCTATCAAGCAGATAAAATATGTTAGGTGGATGCCTCCTATTAATGGTTATTGCTTGAATGTGGATGATGCTTGCAAATGTAATCCGGGTGACTGTGGGGGAGGTGGATGTATTAGAGAGAGAGGCGGTACGGTGTTAGTGGCTTTTGCTCATTTTTAAGGCACGAGAAATAGCATGGTCGATGAATCTAGAGCTATGTGTGATGGTCTTCGCCTAGCAGATTTCCTTGGCATTCGCTTGACTATCATCTACTCGGATTCCCTAGCCTTGGTGAACTCTTTCACTTCTGGTAGGTGCCTAGCGTGGCAGGTTGTCAAGTGGTGGCGGGAAGCTGATGTTAGAATGAAAGAAAGAAGTATGTCGTTGAGACATTGCTGCCGTGAAACAATAAAGTGGCTGATGGTTTGGCAAATTTTGGTTGTTGGTCTATGGAAAATTTTGTGTTTTGGGGGTCTACAGATTTACCTCATATATGTAAAGGCCCTATTATAGTGGATAAAACAGGTCTCTACAATGTTAGATTTTTCTGACCAGGTCAATCTTTTGTACTCTTTCCTTCCATATATATATGATTTTGGCCCAGGTTTTGATCTGGTGGAGTGAGAACATTCTCCCTCTCTGAGGGAGGGTGCGCTCTCCCAGCTTCGAACCTGAGGACCTATTCAAAAAAAAAAGGTCTTCCTTCCACACGAAGGGAAACAAACAACCTGGAAACCACCAGGTCTTCCTTCAACACGAAGGGAAAGAACACAGGAATGTATTCAAGAGATGATACTCCCCTAGATCAATCTTAAGGACCAACACTTGATCTGAAGCAATGATTGAGAGGGAAGTTCTACAATGAGGAACACTCTCAGTTTACAGAAACTCTCAAGACTAACACAATGAATGCAGAGAGCTAAGAGCTAAACAATCAAAGGAGTGAGGCTTCGCTCTTTCAGATGCTTGTAGAAAAGCTTGTAAAAGATTGTCGTTGGTGTTGTGTCTACTTCTGGAGCTTCAGTCTTCTATATATGTCTTCCATTTGAAAATTGAACGTTGAAGTGTCCGTTGTCTCTAAGCTTTTGTTTACGTTAGACTGCATGTCACTGTAGAGCTTCTTGTTCAGCAGTCTTTAGCTTTCCATGCACGCAACAAGAGAGATAGGGTCTTCTTTGATGTCTGTTATCTTCCATATTGTCCAATGTTGTATTGAGATGCACTGTCAGAGACCTGCATGCATTAAATGCTAAAAAAATAGACAGCTAGGCTGTCTCTTGTTGCCATCAACGTTAGATTGATTTATACCAAAAAGGAAGTTCCATTCTGTTCTTCTAAAACGATGTTTACAGTATAAGCATGGAAATAGAAGATATTGTTTGCATGCAGTGCAGTGATATGATTAGTCATAATTAATGCATAGATGTGAGAGAAAAGCGAGGGAAGACTTTGACTTTTCAAACTATCTGAGAATAGGTTTGAATATCAAGTAGTTATACATCATGAAATCGATGTGATTATGACTTATGAAATCGTTGTGTTGATGCGTCGTTATTCATGTGAATCGTTATACATTCATAAGCAAATCGATGTACACATAAACCGTTATGCATTAATAACCAAATCGTTGTAGAGACAAATCGTTATGATACTATCAGCAAATCGTTATGGACGAGTCGTTATAGCTAAATTGCTGTTTAATGTATCAAATCGTTACTACTGCGACCAAGTCATTGTGTAACTTAATGAATCGTTATGAAACATAACGAGTCGTTGTGAAACCGAATCATTGCGAGAGCAAATCGTTGTTCACACTTATCAATCGATGCAATGACCAAATCGTTGTGAGAGCAAATCGTTGTTCTTAATTATCAAATCGATGCGATGACCAAATCGTTGTTCTCACTTATCAAATCGATGCGATGACCAAATCGTTGTGAGAGCAAATTGTTGTTCTCACTTATCAAATCGATGCGAAGACTAAATCGTTATGAAAGTAAATTGTTTTTCTCACTTATCAAATCGATGCGAAGACCAAATCGTTATGAACCAAGTCGATGTGATCCCTTAGCGAATCATGATGAGAGGCAAATCGTTGCGATCTCTTAGCGAATCATTATGAGAGGCAAATCGTTGCGATCTCTTAGACAATCATTATGAGAGGCAAATCGTTGCGATCTCTTAGCGAATCGTTATGAGAGGCAAATCATTGTGATCTCTTAGCGAATCGTTGTGAGAGGCAAATCGTTGCGATCTCTTAGAGAATCGTGATGAGAGGTAAATCGTTGTGATCTCTTAGTGAATCATTATGAGAGGTCTCTTAGTGAATCATTATGAGATAGACTGCAATAGAATAACAATGACTTATCAAATCGTTATAGAACCAAAATCGATGTGAATGAGGAAATCGTTATGATTCTAACGAAATTGTTATAACAACTAGAGAGTCGATGTGTACATAGAAAATTATATGCTTTGGACTGTAAATGTTGGTATGAAGAATACTTACCAGTTTAGCTTGTATTTCTTTGTTAGATTTTCTGTGCTCAAATCTCATAGAAAATTGTTAGAAATACGCATTGTCATAGTTTTGTTAATCACCAAATAGATATTTAATTTATTTAAATTATATGGGGAAAATCTGATCATCATTTTGCACCCCAAATGAAAGTTCAAATGTACTTCATATGTTTAACTTATTATTTGTCTGTCTGACTGAAGATCTTTCTATTGTGTAACTTCTATCTTATCGTGGTAGGTAAGAAAAGGAGTCAGCAGAAAATAAGGACTAAAAGGACTCTTTTCTTATGGTAAAAAGCAAAGGCCTTACCTAACATATCTATATGTTAGCAAAAATCATGAACCTCTGCACATAAGAAGGTATGGGCTATCTGACGCAATACTTCTAAAGTTTAACATTCTCTTCCATGCATTAAATGTCTGCAGGAGTCTAGTTTTAACATGAGGAATCTGTTAAGACTCAAGCAAGCATACGTTAGACACAATGATAAAAGAAGAAGAAGAAGAACAAGGGCTAGAAAGAGTCTCAATAGATCCAAGAACTCTAGCAGTCATCCGTCAACGGATCACTTCTTCCTCCATATAAGGATGAAGGCTATGAAGAACAAGATAATAGAGCCTTCCAAAAAATCCTTCTGAAAGAGTGTACATCTAGTGAGAAGCCTCAATGCCATACACACTCAAAGAAAGAGAGAAAGAGTTAGAGCCTAAGAAGAAGTGTGCGCGCAAGCAACCATCTGAAGTCTTCAAGCATTCAAGCTTTTCTCTCTTCACTCTCTCTATGCATCATTGTAAATCTGGGGGAGAGTCTGTGAGCTGAGAGTTTAAATTCCTTAGGGTTTATCTTGTATAGCTCTCAGTTTATTCTTTCTTTTCTAAGAAAGACTTGTGTCTAGCTATAGGACTGTATACAGTGTTTCTCTTCTTGTGTGAAGAGAAGGACAGTGAAGTGCTGGTGGATTCTGTCCAGCTATGTGACTATACATATTGTTTCCCTTGGGTTGAGGGAAGAACCTAGCTGGGATTGGTGTCAACAGAACCCAGCTGGGAGTTTATGTCAAGCAGAACCGCACTAGAGGTTGTTCTAGGAGGGTGGCATAATAACCTATAACAGAACTGGATTTTCTTCCTACTCGAAAAGGACAAGGACCAACAGAGAGCTGGGGGTTTGTATATCCTTGGAGGGATTGTACCCTGGTTAGTGAAATCCCAAGATTTACTTGGGGACTGGACATAGGTGTAATGACTCGCAACAACCCAACCCTCGGCCACAGTCGAGGACCAGATTTTTGCGGTCGCCACCCACGGATCTGGGGACCCGGAAGGGCTATAAACAAGACTAATAGGATATGTAAAGGAAATAAACGTCAACTACTGAACTAGGAGCACACACGCGAAATCCGAAAGAAGAGTGAGACCGCTGTGTAACACTCTAGGTATAGTCCCAACATAAACAACGAGTACAAGTAAAGAAGAGAAGAACAAAGCCATTAGGGCATACCCCGAGGGTGAAGTACAACTGAAAGGGCGAGACCCACTGCTAGCTGCGGGGATGACGACTACTGCCCCATCTCCTCTGCCCGACGCGCACCCTACCGTTGCTGAGAAGTCTCACCTAAAAAAAGAAGGGATGAGCTTCACAACAAAAGCTTAGTAGGGACTACCAATCTCCTACTAGCTCTAACAGGCGGGAAAGAAATATATAATCAAAATAAATGACAGCAACTATATATTCTAATCTACACAGGAAAGTGCGGAAGCAAAGTTAACTAACTAGTAATGGTACGGAAGGACACCGTGGTGAGAAACTCTGTACGACCTGCACATCGTGACCACCGCACGGCTAGAAACACAAGCAGAGGGAACCCTGCCTGGACAAGAGACACTAGCTATGGAAACTGCTACCCTAGTCAACCGGTCAGGAACGTCCACTGACATCTTACCGTTGACCTAGGTCTAGACCTCCACTTCTCGTCAGAGTGGGGGCAGGAGCACGAAGCAACCACAACAGTAACCACCGTAGTCTTACCAGAATACGGTCCCATGCCTGGCCTCTCTAGGTGGTTCCGGGGCCATAAAGAGTGAGGTAGTGAGAAGAAGGACTAACTGGCCTGCGCAGGGAAGAACTCCAAACGTCCTCAGCGTCCCAAACCAACCAACAGAGCTCTGCAAACGACTCAACGCCACTGGCCTAACCACTATTTTCCCCTCTGCTCCACAGAGCTATGCAAGCGACTCGAGCACGCCTTTCGCTCGGAGCACTCCCTCAACAGGCGCATGGGGACGGGGGTCCCAGGTAAACGGTAACAACCTCTCTCACGGGACAAGCCCTCAAGTGCCGAGCATCGGGCGAACGACTAGTGTAGGGCCGTACTAGGAACTAGCACTGGTACCATGAGCACAACAAGAACCTGAAATGGCAAAGACTCCACAGGAAACAGAACTCCGCAAGAACTAACCTGTATCCAATACTGTCATGACACCCGTGGCTGTCATGACAATCGGCCCCAGTCATAGCGATGATGACGCAGCGCCCATGCCCTCTACGACATCTGAAGCTATCGCAGTCGGCGCATGTGTCGCGACATCATCGCGACCCATAGGTCGGTCGTGATCTCAACTGAGAGGGGTCCCGGTACAGTCCTCCCAGGGACCACCCCAAAACCAGTACAAATCGCATCCACAGAGGGAGGGGAAAATGGGAAACTCTAGGAAAGCATGTAAACAAACAAAACCACCCTCACACCCCACGAATCATGCATCATAAATGGAGATCTACACTCAATGGAAACCTCTCCAACCATGAGCATGGATCTCACACCCCACGACCCCAAAGATGATGAGAAAAAGAGAACCACAAAGGGGAAGGGGAGAATGCTAGAACGAGAGAAACATAAGGAGTCCCTACCTTAAAGAGTAGAGCAGACCCGTTGGGGCCTTCACGTCGGAATGGCCACCTCCTCCTCGCTCCAAGCACCACAAGGACGTCTCCTACACAAAGGAGGCGTCACCTCCTTGCCACGAGCACCACAAACAAGATGGAGAACACAAGAGGGCTTGTGGGAGGAACAAGGAAGAAGAAGAAGAAGTGAGGAAGAAAGGATGGAGAGAGGGAGAAATGGTACCTACCTCAGTTTTGACCGACGGCCCTAGAGACACGACGGGTTGGGTCAGAGTGACAACAACCTTGTCGAGACCGCCTACCCCGGCGCGACACCAAAAGTTGTCAAACCTCGAAGACTTAGAAACCTTAACGTGACGGCCTGCCAGGACGCGTGAACGTCGTATGCGCCTGACACCCGACAAGGCCGTTGTGACAGAACGGACAATGTTCAGAACTGTCAGAATGAAGTCGCGTCACCTCCAGACGCCACAACAAGGACGTGACGCCCACCCCCGTTGACACCAGAACGCGACGGCTAGGTGTGCCGCGACCAAAAGCATGTCGCAACCAGCTCCTTTGGCGCGACAATATCACACCTAGGGGGTCCGCTGCGACCAAGAGGACCGGGTCAAGGGCCCAAGAGGGCCGGGTCTTACATTCTACCACCCTTAAAGAATTTTGTCGTCGAAATTAAAGAAACTCGATCTCAAAATAGAAAGTAGTATAGGAAAAAGAACATACCAATCAATCAAACAAATAAGGGAACTGCTCTCTCATCTCATCCTCGCGCTCCCACGTGGTCTCGCCACTAATGCGGTTCTCCCAAACAACCATGACCAACAGAATCTGCCTCCTGTGCATCTGCTGCACTCTACGGACGACAACTCTGACTGGGTGCTCTAGTACTGAAAAATCCAGTGCAACCTCTAACTGTGAGTGATCTAACACATGCGACGGATTTGCAACGTACCATCTCAGCTGCGAAATGTGAAAAACCATGTGCACACCTACTAACTCTACTGGAAGACTCAATCTGTATGCGACCTCGCCGATCCTCTCTGTAATAGGGAAAGGTCCAATGTACCACAGACTGAGCTTTCCCTTTCTACCAAACCTCATAACATCCTTGGTCGGCGAGACCCGCAAGAACACTAGGTCACCCACGCTGTACTGCAATGGCCTCTTGTGAACATCTACATAGCTCTTTTGCCTGCTCTGTACTACCTAAAGCCTCTGCCTGACTAAACTGACTGTGTCTACACACTACTGCACCATCTCTTGTCCCAAAATCTGCTTCTCACCCACTTCGAACCAGTGAAGTGGTGTCCTGCACGGCAGACCATACAAAGCCTCGTATGGAGCCTTTCCAATGCTCGAGTGATAACTGTTGTCGTATGCAAACTCTACCATCGGAAGGTACGACTCCCACGTACCACCCTAGTCCAAGAAACACGCTCTCAACATATCCTCCAAAGTCTGAATAGTCCTCTCTGACTGACCATCTGACTACAGGTGGTATGTTGAACTGAATCTCAACTCGGTACCAAGAGCTCTCTACAAACTATGCCAAAACACAGAAGTGAACCTCGGATCTCTGTCGGAAACAATGGAAACTGGGCTTCCGTACAACTGAATAACTCGGTCCATGTACAATCTAGCAAGCCTGTCCACTAACCAGGACATCCTGATTGGAAGGAAGTGAGTTGACTTGGTCAACCTGTCCACAAACACCATCATGCCTCTATGGCAACGAGGTAAACCAACCACAAAATCAATGGTGATGTCATCCCACTTCCACTCGGGAATGGGCAATGACTGCTGCTCACCACCAGGATACCAAAGCTCAACCCTCACCTGCTAACAGGTAAGGCAATGATCGACGAACTCTGCCACACTCCTCTTCTTCCCTGGCCACCAGAAGAACCTCTTCAGGTTACGGTACATCTTGTTGGAACCAGGATGAACAACATACCTTGACCTATGTACCTCTGACAATAGCCACCTTGCGTCACAAGGAACGTTTAGTCTGCCTCTGAATCTGACCTCACTATCCTCATCCAGCTCAACATCTGGCATCTGCAAAACATCTACCAACTCTACATCTGTCTGTTATGCCTCCAGCACCTGACAGTACACTGACGGGCGAACTGACAAATTGGTCATGACTAGACGATCTCTGTACCTCGAAGGGCAAAAAACTCCCTGAGACAAGTCCTCAAATAACCTTCAATCTCTGACCAACAACAAACTCAAGCGAACTTGCCTGCTCAAAGCATCTGCTACGATGTTAGCCCTTCCCGGGAGATAGGAGAGGGTAAGGTCGTGGTCCTTCAAGTACTCTATCCATCTGCGCTGCCTCAAGTTCAAATCCTTTTGAGTGAAGATGTACTGCAAACTTTGATGGTTGGTGAAGATCTCGAACACCTCGCCGTACAAATAGTGCCTCCACAACTTCAGATCAAACACCACTACTGCCAACTCTAAGTTGTGTGTAGGGTTGTTCTCCTCATGCTTCATCAACTTCCGAGAAGCATAGGCAACAACCCCACCATGCTGCATCAGCACTGCACCCAAACCTGATCTTGAAGCATCTGTGTAAACCACAAAACCTCCACTACCTAACTGCAAGACCAACACTGGCGTTGAAGTCAACCTCATCTTCAGCTCCTAAAAACTCTACTCATAGTCCTCTGTCTAAACAAATCTGGCCTCGACTCTAGTCAGACGGGTCAACGGCTCTATAATCTTGGAAAAATCCTGGATAAACCTCCTTTAGTAACCTGCCAAACACAGAAAGCTACGATCCTCTGATACAAAAGTGGGCTACTCCCAAGACAACACTGCCTCAACCTTGGCAGGGTCCACTGCCACACCAGAACCTAAGATCACATGTCCGAGAAAGTGTACCTCCCTCAGCCAAAATTTGCACTTGTCAAACTTGGCATAAAGTTGGTGACTCCGCAACGTCTCCAACATGATCCTTAGATGCACCTCGTGCTCCTCCTCAGAAGCCGAGTAGACCAAAATGTCATTTACAAAGATGACCACAAACCTGTCTAGGTACTCACTAAACACTATGTGCATCAAATCCATGAAAGTTGTTGGCGCGTTTGTGATCCCAAACTGCATCACGACAAACTCAAAGTGACCGTACCACGAATGGAAAGCTGTCAGGCCAACATCAGACTCTCTGATCCTCAGCTGGTAGTAACCTGATCTCAAGTCAATCTTCAAAAACACTCTGGCTGACTGCAACTGATCAAACAAACCATCTATCCTAGGCAAAGGATACATGTTCTTGACTGTTACCTGGTTCAACTACCTATAATTGATGCACAACCTCAAGCTACCATCCTTCTTCCTCATGAACAACACTGACACACCCCACGGCGAAAGACTCGGACGGACGAAACCCAACTCTAGCAACTCTTGTAACTGGCACTTTAACTCGCGCAACTCAGCTAGAGCCATCCGATATGGTGCCCTAGACAAAGGCATCATACCAGGAAAAAGCTCAATGGAGAATTCTACCTCCCGCTCAGGCAGTAACCTAGGTAGATCCTCCGAAAAAACACCAGAAAACTCAAAAACAATAGGTACATCAAAAACTGATGACCCACTAGGTTCCAAAGAACAAACAGAAGTAAGATATTCTACACAATCATTGCGGATCAAACGACGAGCTCTACAGAAATAAATAAAAGGTCGATGGGTAGACTAGATACTTCAGAAGCTTAGAACAGGCACTCCAGGTATCTCAAACCACATGGTCATCTGTTGACAATCCACCACAGCTGAGTGAGCCTCTAACCAGTCCATGCCAAGGATGACGTCAAAGTCACGAAGCTGCAATGCGTACAACTTGGCCGGAAACTGGTGTCCCTGGACCTCAACTGTGACACCCTCAAGGTAGCCGAATGAACACATGTAATCACCAGATGGAAGATTGACCATCACATCACACTATCTCTCAGGGGTGTGACGAACAAGCGACTTGTAAAACTCCTCGGATGTGAAACAAAGCAAAGCACTAGGATCAATCAGAACACGAGCAGCCCTACCAAGGATAGGAAAAGTACCAACGACCAAGTTTGTTGCCTCGGCCTCATCCCTGGTGAGAGCCATCACATGACCATGACAACGCCCACGCTGCAGCGCCTGTTGAGGCTGCTGCTGCTGCGGCGGCTACTGCTGCTGCTGTGGAATCTACTGCTACTATTGGTATGGATAAAACTACTGAGGTGGTTGGTACTGCAGAAACTGCTGAGGCTATTGCTGATATTGCCCTTGCTGCGACTGACGGGGTGCCTGCTGCTATGAAGGGTACTTGTACTACGGCAACTGCTGAGTGTACTGCACAAGCTACTGTGACTACTAAACTTGCCCCATCAGGCAATCCCTTGTGTAGTGGTCTGGTAAACTGCATGTGTAAGAAGTCACCACCTGCCTGCCCTGCTCAGCTCCCTGCTGGACCGACTGCTATGCAAACCTCGACTGGCGCTTCTACTGCCAGATCCGTCCACAGCCGCTAGTGGTCATCTGCCTGAACTTCGAGCGCAAACCAGAACTGCCCGAACTGCTCGAGCCCAAAGAAGAAGAAGTTGCACTACCACAACTACCAGTAGGATGCGAGTATGGGGTGGCTGTAGAAGAAGCTCCTCCCTGCTACTGCTGCTGCTGGGGCTACCAGGTGTCTCTCTCTAGGGCGGTGGCATTAGCCACTGCCACTCTCAAAGTGGCACACATGTGAGCAGTCATGCCCCACTGCAAATCATGCCTCAGTCCTACAATAAACCTCTTTGCACAAGCCTACTCACTGCTGGCGGCATGCGAAACATGCCTGAACAACCTGATAAGCCTCGGGTGATACTGAGCAACCAGCATATCACCCTGAGCCAACTCATGAAACTGATCTCGTCTCTCACGTTGAGCATAATCAAGAAAATACTCACCATGGAAGGCCTCCATGAACCGCTGCCAAGAAACCTGATCCAATCGTTGCCCTAGGAAGTGTGTCTACCTCTGAACTCTCCACCACTCATGGGCTGGTCCCTTTAGCTGGTATATTGCCAATCTCACCTGATCCTTCTCGGCACAGTCCATGGTCTCGAACGTGTGCTCCAACTCTCATCCCTATCTAGGTCATAGTCGCCGATGACCGTCAGTGGTCGGAGATGCAAGAACCTCTCCAAGAGGGCGGTCCAGTCCTCAGTCATAGCCATCCTCCTCCTACCGACCCAGGTACTCCCAGTACCCGACGCCTTCTGAACTACTGGCTGCTCTACCTGTGGATCTGCCTGCTACTCTGGTACTACTGGGGAGGTACTGGCGGCTGACCTCCCACTGCCGTCTTCCCTGGCTACCATGTCCCCTATAGCATGGTCCTAAGGAATTGCTTGGCCATGGGGAACCAATCCGCATACTGCTGTGGTAGGGGCTGGTACCACTGCTGCTGCTACTCACCCGCTACTGCTACTTCTGTTGCCTCCTGAGGCTGTGCCACAGACTCCTCCATTGACACATTCTACTAAACCTGACCTAGTGCTGGCATATCTAACTCACATTGCTGCTCCATCAGCACACTGGTCTATCTACGCCTGCGCAGAGCCATATCCTACACGGTAAGCAACCAATAAGGTTAACGACACTAACTCTGAAAGATAGCAGTGTACTTGTACTTCTTTTGATACTTCCTATTGCAGTTTAAATCCACTACAAGTCCTGTTAGAACCTGGCTCTGATACCAACTGTAACGACCCGCAAGAATCCAACTCTCGGCCACAACTGAGGACCCAATTTTCAAAGTCGCCGCCCATGGATCCGGAGATTTGGAAGGGCTATAAATAGGTCTAGTAGGATATGTATAGAAAATAAATGTCAACTACTGAACTAGGAGCACAAACGCATAATCCGAAAGAAAAGCGAGACTGTTGCATAATGCTCTAGGTACAGTCCCAACACACACAACGAGTACAAGTAAAGAAGGGAAGAACAAAGCCTTTAGGGGCATACCCCGAGGGTGAAGTACAACTGAAAGGGGGAGACCCACTGTTAGCTACGGGGATGATGACTACCACCCTGTCTCCTCCGCCCGACGCGCACCCGGTCACTGTTGAGAAGTCTCACCTGGAAAAAGAAGGGATGAGCTTCACAATAGAAGCTCAGTAGGGACTACCAATCTCCTACTGGCTTTAACAGGTGGGAAAGAAATATATAATCAAAATAAATGACAACGATTACATATTCTAATCTACATAGGAAAGTTTGGAAGCAATGCTAACTAACTAGTGACAGTACGGAAGGACACCGTGGTCAGAAACTCCATACGACCTACACGTCATGACCACCACACGGCTGGCAACACTAGCAGAGGGAACCTTGCCTGGACAAGCGACACTAGCTATGGAATCCGCTACCACTAGTCAACCAGTTAGGAGCGTCCACTGATGTCTTACCCTCGACCCAGGTCCAGACCTCTACGTCTCGTCAGAGTGGGGGCAGAAGCATGAAGTAACCACAATAGTATCTGCCATAGTCTGGCCAGACTACGGTCCCACGCATGGCCTCTCTAGGTGGTTCCGCGGCCACAAAGAGCGAAGCAGTGACAAGAAGGACTGACTAGCCTGTGCCGGGAAGAACTCCAAACGTCCTCGGCATTCTAGACCAACCAAGAGAGCTCTGCAAACAACTCAACGCCGCTGTCCTAACCACCATTTTCCCATCTACTCCAAAGTCCGCGACTTGAGCACACACGTCGCCCAGAGCACTCCCTCAACAAGCACATGGGGGCGGGTGTCGCAGGTAAACCGTAACAACCTCTCTCACGGGGCAAGCCCTTAGGTGCCAAGCACCGGGCTAACGACTAGTGTAGGATTGTACTAGGAACTAGCACTGGTGCCAAGGGTACAGCAAGAACCGAAAATGACGAAGACTCTACAGGAAACGGAACTCCTCAAGAACTCACCTGTATCTGATACTGTCACGACCACCGTGGTTGTCGCGACATTGTCGCAGCGCCCTAGTCGTCGCGATGATGTCGAGGTCGGCACATGCGTCGCGACATCGTCACGACCCATAGGCTGATCGTGATCTCAGCCGAGAGGGGTCCAAGTACAGTCCTCCCAGGGACCACCCCAAAACCTGTACAAATCACATCCACAGGGGGAGGGGAGCCTGGGAAACTCTAGGAAAGCATGTAAACAAACCAAACCACCCTCACACCCCACGAATGATGCTTCATACATGGAGATCTGCACTCAAAGGAAACCTGTCCAACCATGAGTATGGATCTCACACACCACGACCCCAAAGATGATGAGAAAATAAGAACCACAAGGGGAAGGGGAGCATGCTAGAATGAGAGGAACACAA
Source organism: Colocasia esculenta (assembly GCA_014218235.1). Taxonomy (NCBI): domain Eukaryota; kingdom Viridiplantae; phylum Streptophyta; class Magnoliopsida; order Alismatales; family Araceae; genus Colocasia; species Colocasia esculenta. The sequence goes on from CM024760.1 coordinate 133,837,562, forward strand.
GGAGTCCCTAACTCCAAGAGTAGAGCTGACCCGTTGAGGGCTTCACGTCGGAATGACCACCTTCTTCTCGCTCCAAGCACCATACGGACGTTGCCTACAACAAGGAGACGTCACCTCCTCGCCACGAGCACCATGAACAAGTCAAAGAACACAAGAGGGCTGGAGGGAGGAAGAAGTAAGAAGAAGAAGAGAGGAAAAAAGAAAGGAGAGAGGGGGAAATGGGCGCCTGCCTCGGTTTTGAACTGACGGCCCCAGAGACACGACGGGTCGGGCCAGCGTTACAACAACCTTGTCGTGACCGCCTACCCCGGCGCTACACCAAAGTGGTCAAACCTCGAGATTGGGAAAACCTTAATGTGACGGCCTGCTAGGACGCGTCAACATCGTACACGCCTGACACCCGATAAGGTCGTTCTGATAGAAAGAATAGTGGTCAGAACGGTCAGAACAAAGTCGCGTTGCCTCCAGATATCGTGACAACGACACGACGCCCACCCCTGTTGCCACCAGAACGCGACAGCCAGGTGTGCCGAGACCAAACACATGTCGCGATCGGCTCCTCTGGCACGACAATGTCACACCCACGGGGTCCGCCGTGACCAAGAGGACAGGGTCAAGGGCCCAAGAGGGCCTGGTCTCACAATAGGTCTCGCATTTGAGAAGTACCAAACCAGGATAAATTCTCTGTGTTCATTTGTATGATTATTTGTTTGTTTAAATTGCTTCCGCACTACTACTCTCTACTGCACACAACTACATTCACTAACCAAAGTTTTCAAGTGGTGATTTTTATTGGTATTTTCAGATAACCTATTCACCCCCCCCCCCTTTAGGTTATCCTTGTTGCCATATCAAGAGGGCTAACAGAGTTATGTTAGTGTGGTCTGAATAGTGTGAGAGTAGTTTTTAGAGGCTGAAGACAAGGTTGACATCTGCACCCGTGTTGATCTTGCCGAGTGGTGCAGATGGTTTTGCAATTTACTCAAATGATTTGTAGATAGGCCTTGGTTGTGCTATGATGGAACATGTTAAGCTAGTTTCCTATGCTTCTCGCCAGTTGAAGGAGCATGAGCACAACTATCCAACCCATGACTTGGAGTTAGCGGCTGTGGTCCATGCACTTAAGATATGGAGGCACTATCTATATGGTGTCAGTTCTGAGGTGTTCACGAACCACAAGAGTCTGAAATACTTATTCTCCCAGAAAGAGTTGAACCTGCGATAGAGGAGATGGATCGAGTTCATGAAGGACTACGACTTCGAGCTTTAGTACCATCCAGGGAAGGTGAACGTCGTAGCAGATGCAGCATGTGGCATGACTAAGTTAGAGCCTTAGTTGTGCCAAGCTTTCATGGCACAATTGTCCATCAGGTCCACTATGATGGATAGTGTTGTGGAGTAGAAGGATTTGGATCCCTGGCTTTAAGAGTTGGTGGGCAAAGTAGACATTGCTCATAATGAGGACGGCATCATTAGATTCTAGCAAAGATTTTATGTACCAGACATTGCAGAGGTTAAGGAGCAAGTGCTTGCATGCGGAAGCTTACAGGTCGAGGTTATCCATTCATCCAGGCAACACCAAGATTTACCAAGACTTGAAGCAAACCTTCTGGTGGTCAGGTATAAAGAAGGATGTGGTAGAGTTTGTGTCTCGATGTCTAGTGTGCTAGTAGGTAAAGGCCGAACATCAGAGATCGTCAGGCCTTATGCAGAAGATGGAAATACCGGTGTGGAAGTGGGAGGCGATCACCATAGACTTTGTAACGGGAGGCGATCAGTCCGAGCTGGTTCAGGAGACGTCAGATAATATCTAGCTCATCAGACGGAGATTGACTATAGTGCAGGATAGGCAGAAGTGCTATGCTGACAATAGAAGGAAGGATTTAGAATTTGATATTGGCGAGCATATATTTCTCAAGGTGTCACCTACCCGAGGTGTTGTACAATTTTGCAAGCATGGAAAGTTGAGTCCGAGGTTCATTGGGTCATTTGAGATTCTCAGGCGGATGGGCAATGTGGCATATGAGCTAGCATTACCCCCAACGTTGGCAAATGCACACCATAAGTTCTATTTTTCTATGCTCAGAAGATACATGCGAGATCCATCACATGTTATTAGCTGTGAGCCAATGGGACTTCAACTAGACTTGTCATACGTGGAGCAGTCGGTAGCTATCTTAGATTGCAAGTTACAACATCTTAGGAACAAGGCTATAGCTTCTGTGATGCTGCTGTGGAGGAACTTTTCATGAGAGGAAGCTATGTGGGAGCTTGAGGACGCCATGAAGAAGAAGTATCCGCATCTATTTGGTTAGTACCCTTGCTATAACTTCGGGGACAAAGTTTGTTTAAGGGGAAGAGAGTGTAAGGCCCTATATTTTGTGCAATTATGACTTGCTCCCATGATGTCGTTTACATGATTCATGGTTTTGGGATTGGGAGGTTAATGGCATAGTTGATTACCATCAACTTCAAGTTGACGACAACAACCCTGTCTACCCCTCTATGCGTGGTTCGGTTTCCTTTTCCGATCCAACTCTGATTTCTTCATGGATAGACTTGGAAAGCCCGAATTGGTTTGAGTTTTCCTTTCCTACCATGAGCAAGACCCAAACCCCTATAAATATTGGTTGTCTCTATAAAGGGAGAAGCTTTACTCAGCTAGGGTTTTATGGAGAGTTCAAAGAGGAAGAGAGAGAGAGACCTTGGGCGATCAATCCGATGAAATAGAAGCTACATTGGCATTCTTTGGCAAGAGGAAGGCTCAACAGAACATGGGGTGTAACGTCGCGCGATTTCCGGATCCCCGTGGATCCAGGTTTAGTGGGTTTGGTGGCCAATGTGAGGCCCATTAGTGTTGTGTGTTTCTTACTAGATCCTTACCGGGTCTGGTTTGGGTCCGTGTTGGTGTTCAGCTTGCTGGACGCAGTGTATTGGCATCCATCGATGAGGACGTCGACTGTTGAACTTGGCGTCAAGCTTTGTGGACGTCTAGTTGTGGCGGTCTGGTTAAACGGCCCAAGGGTTGACGTTAACCTGAATGCCTGTGTTTTTATGGCAGACCCGAGCTCTGTTCTTTCTCCTCCTTCTCCCTTCCTCTTCCCCCACCTTCACCCTTGAGCTTCTTCGCGAGTTCTGACGGTCGGCGGGAGCTCGTGGGAAGGCCGTGGTGCGCGTGGTAACGACAGATCAGGCGGGGAATGACGGATTGGAGCGCGGTGTTCGTGGGACGTTTCTCAGGTTTCGGCATGATTCGAGGTTCTTCGGGAGTTTAATTGCGTTTCTGAGGTAGGGGACGAACCCAGTTAGTTCCATAGAAACATTAAAACACGACTGAATTACTTGAACCAGCATTTTTATTGTATTTTCGGATTAAGTTGCACCATGTGGGGTTATGGGTGGTTTGAGTAATTTAGCGAATGAAGCATGTGGTAATGGGTTGTTTTGAGTTCTGGTATGTTAAAAGAACTGCTTTTATATGTTTTCCTGTGGTTAAAATAGTTGAGAAACCTGTAGATTCGGATTCGGGTTTCTGCAGGGTCTAGGGTTGAAGATCTTGGCGTCAACATCAATTGACTCCAGGTTCATCAGCCAAGATATAAACGGCTAGATCGCTTGCCGTTTACTTTTTATAAGTGGCAGTCGATGTTGCCGCCAACTTGTGTATGTATTCATGCAGTGTGGTTTACGTAGCTTTTCTGATTATGAATATTACGTGTTTGTGTGTGCATGGCGATGACCGGTGTGAGCCAGTGCACTTGTTATGCTCTTGGAGCACATTGCTCCTGTAATGGGCAAGTTTTACATGAATGATGTGTGATGTACGTAATCGCTTTACTTGGTATGTGTGGTGCGTTGGCACCCGTGGCACTCTAGGAGTGCGTTGTCCATGTGTTGGGCATGTGGTTTACGTGGAAGATGTGTGGTACACCATCCAGGGTGTAATATACACGTATTGTTTACGTGGTTTGAGTGTGTGTTTACTACACACTTTGTTGTAATGTAATTCTTATGATTTATCGTAGTAACTAGGCAGTGAGGTTCCTGTGTGAGCCAGCCATGACTTTGTGGTGTTTGGGCAGTGAAGGTCCATACTGACCTAGCCCTGGTCCGTTGTTGTCTTTCGAATAATATTATATGGATTTATGAAGTAAGTGGTGTGTGTTGCCACGGTGGTCATGAGATGACCAATGATAGGCAAGTTTGTGGTTCAGGTATGTGTTGGTGTGGGATAGCTTTGGGGTCACACGGTGACCGATGTTAAGCTAATCCTAACACTTGTATATTGTGAATTATAAGTAAAGGCTATATGTGTAAGTATCGTGGTTTGTGCTAGCCGAGTGTGGTGGTCCGGCGCCTATTCCGGAATGCCTCTCTAGTCGGGTACCTCAGGTTCTTTGTGAGCCAGACACGTGTGTTTGTTGTGCTCGGGGTTTTGTCCTGGTACTTGTGTTGTACCGCTGAGGTCTGTGTCGTCTTCCTTGACACCCTCACTCCTGTGTTTGAGTTGTACGTCCGGCTGAGGGAAAGACGGCAGTGGGACAGCGACTTCTCAGAGTTTGTTCTTTTGTCGCTTGTAGCGCGCTCGTAGTTGGGGGTACGGACACCAGTAGTCGACACTGGTCCCCAGCTAGTCCTGTTTTCCAGTGCCTCACTTTAGAGTACTCTGGCCAGAGACTCTAGAGGTGCCAGGCATGGGCCTGCAGTTGTGTGTCAGCAGGTGTGGTGTTGGTTGGTCTCCACAGTTGTTTGACTTCTTCCTAGTGGAGCGGCAGTTGGACCTTTCGTCCGTGACTGCGAGGCTGAGAGGTAGTTCTTGTGTTGTGTTGTCCGGGTTGGATATTGGCCTGGTCAGCCAGTAGTTCGTTCCCATGTGGTGGCGTCGTTCTTTCTGACTCGTGCTTAATTAGCTCCAGTTGTAGTTGTGGTGACGTCGTTCCCTTCCGACTCGTGCTTTGCTATTTGTCGTAGTTTGTGAGTTTGTGACTCGTGGTCGAGGTTGACCAGTTCGAGGTGTGCCCTGGTGTTGGCACAGCTTCGACTGATTGTGGTTTGTGTGACTCGTCGATTAAGGTTTCACTTGTAATGTTGTGTCTAAGTGAGGGCACAATATAATCGTGGTTCAATGTGGTGTTTATCACCTACTTATACCCTTGTTCAGGTGTTTGTGTTGTGGTACCTCAGAGTAGCAGGTACCTATTTCCTTTGTGGGTTACTTTATAGTTTTGTGGTGGTATATTGTGTACCAACCTTTCCGGGTACTTGTGTGTTGAGCAGGTCTTGTGGTTTGACCTGCCACTTATTGTATCCTAACTGTTTTAGGTAGATCTTTGTTTATAATTTATTGTGAATTAGTTTGTGATTATTAATTATGTTACTTTTGTGGGTAATTTACCGATGAGGCTTATGGCCTAGGCATATTGTGGTTTAGTTAAGCTATGTTCCGTGGAGGCCGTGTGAGACCTTCCACTTGTTGAGTTTTACTCTTCTTGGATATGATTCCAATTATAGTTTTAGTGTGTTATGATTGGCTTCGTGGTAGCCAGTTCCGTTACCTTGTGTGTAGTTTCCGTTGTAGTGTAGTTTGGAGTATAAAGGACCAACTCTTTGTTAGCGGTCCTGTTACTCAAATGTTTGAGGTTTGCCTATAAAGCTTGTAGTCTGGGCAGTACTTTGCCTGTATGGCTTTTAGCTTAGGCAACCAGTTGTCGTGGCAGTGTGCCAGTGAGACTGTGGTTTAGGCACTTTAGTAGTTGGGCTAACTAATGATTTTATGTTAGTCCTGTAGTCCTACTTTTCTTCTGAGGACGTTATGTTTATTATCATAAGCATGTTTAATTGTTATTTATTGTAATGATGTGAGCATGAAATGGTTTGGCTATTGTTGTTGCCAGTGAGACCCATTGGGGTCGAGGTGTTTGTGGTTACAGTGTTGTTTTCGGTAGCCCCTACTGAGCTAGTGACTTGTTGAGGCTCACTCCCCTACAGTTCTTTTCAGGGCTTGCCGTGTGTTTGGCTTGCAGTGGCGTTGTGTCAGACTTGTACCACCAGCATTAGTTTAGTAGTTAGTGTTGTGTGAGCTTGTGCACCCTCGGGGTATGCCCCAGGTAGTTGTACTCTTTTAATTGGACATGTATTAATGTAATGGGACAATTGTACAGTTTGTGAATAGATATGAGCACATGTACTTTCTTGTGTCTTATACTCTTGTGGTTTGTCTTTTTATACTCTTACTGGACACGTGTGTGAGATATCCCTTGCGAGACATCGGTCCGTTCGCGGGAGGCGGATCTGGATATGGAGCCTTAATGGGCATAAATACCCCGGTCCGTTACAGTTTGTATCAGAGCAATGTCCAGTTAGAATATGAAAAGACATTGAAAGTATAATGTCCCAATACATGGATTAATGTCCACTGCTGGTAGTAAGTCTGTGGTTTTGTGTGATATGAAGTAGTTTTTACGTTTGCTTTTAGCATGTAAACCGTGTGTTTTTGTTTGTTAAATTGGCAGTTGAGAGCAGTTGTTGTGCCATAATGTGAATAGTGGCATAAGTTGTGTGGTAGCATTCTAGCACTAGTGCAGTTAAAGCAGTTAAAGTATAGTATTTAAAAGTTTTCAGTTGCAGAGATTAGAGAAGAAAGGTAAAGTAGTGCTTTGAGATATGTTAATAAAGTGCAAAGTTAGCAGAGACAAGTATAGAGTATTTTTGTGAAAGATCAGTTTGGTTGTTAAAGATTTACAGTTAAAGGAATTGAAGAGATTAACAAGTTTGAATATGGAATTCAGTAAATAAGTTATAATGAGATAGAAAGTTGGCAGAGACAGGTGTATGGTAACAAGGTGATAAGGATCAGGTCAGTGTGTGTGATAAGTTGCAGTTGAAAACCTCAGCAAATGTAATGTGGCATCAGAGATCTGAGTTAAATGATATTAAGAAACAATGTGTATAAGAATGTGATTAGTGTTATAAAGAGTTTGATATGATCAAGAAAGACAGATCAGCTTTAAAAGAGGTATCAGTACATAAAAGAGCAGTGAATTATGACAGATAGATTAAATATGCCCGAGATCAGAAATCTGAGAAAAGTGTTGTTATGAATAATGATGATAGCAGGAAGTGTGATATGAAGATTTGTATAAATAAGTATAGAAATGATCAGTTGAATAAAGAAAGAGAGAAAATAAGGATTAATGTGCAATAAGGATTTGTGAAATTTGCACAAGAGGAATATTTAGTTGATGATTGGCAGTTTAGATAAAGAAAAGATATGGATTAGAAAAAAGGAAGAATTTAGCAAATGATGAAGTAAATAAGATCAGATGAGTCAGGAAATGCTAGTTAGAGTTTGCATATTGGTGCAAAGAAATGATTTAATTGAGCAGAAAGGAATTCTTATTAAAATATTTTAGGGTTTAAATGCTGGAGCAGATTGATTAAGAATATTTGAAAAGTTTATGCCCCAGAATTATGGGAATTAGTCAGAGAATGTCAGTAAAGCAGGAAAGATATATGAAAAGCGCAATATGTCAATAGTGGTTTGGCAGATCAGAAATTGCAGTAATTTCTTCAGCAGGAATTAATTGAATGGGATGATTTGAGAAGCAGTTGAAGTCAGAAGAAAGCAATTGAAAGTAATACTGTGAACAGAAATTGTGGAATATTTTGCAAAAGTGTTCAGTGTGATCAGAGTAGCGCAGCGGAAGCAGAAGCAAGAAAGATTTAATATTCATAAATTGTTCAAGCTTTGCTGAGATAAGAAGAAAGTGTAAAGTTTTGCGCAGTGGAATAAAGGAACAGAGTTTATTATGATTTTTTAATAAGAAATTGGCTTTAAACAGTATGAGCAGAATAATATGAAAGAGCAGGAAATTTAAAGATGATGATTGGTTTTCTTTGAAGAGGTGTCAGTTGCGAATGTAAATGCAGATGAGGTAGGATAATAGTTGGCAGTGATAAATAGAAAAAAGAAATAGCACCAGAAAGTTTAATAATTTGGAAAGATTATGGTAGGAGAGAATATTACAGTGTAAGATATTTGAGAAAGATAAAGCGGTCCCGAAAGAAATGTTGCAAACACAGCCCAGAAATTGTTGAAACAGGTTCAGTACAAGGAGATAAAGCGCCATTGGCAAGGCAGAATCGCCTACGGTTGAAAGCTAAAGAAAGGCAATGGAATTGACAGAACAGAGTAAGTGTAAGATGAATTAAAAGGCTAAAACAGAGAAAGAGTATCCTACTTGTTCTATGTTTGACTTTATTTGTTTTTAGGTGATAATTTGGTTTATTGTGATTTGTTTTATATGTCGAGGACGACATTTGTTTTTAGGTGATAATAATGTAACGTCGCGCGATTTCCGGATCCCCGTGGATCCAGGTTTAGTGGGTTTGGTGGCCAATGTGAGGCCCATTAGTGTTGTGTGTTTCTTACTAGATCCTTACCGGGTCTGGTTTGGGTCCGTGTTGGTGTTCAGCTTGCTAGACGCAGTGTATTGGCGTCCATCGATGAGGATGTCGACTGTTGAACTTGGCGTCAAGCTTTGTGGATGTCTAGTTGTGGCGGTCTGGTTAAACGGCCCAAGGGTTGACGTTAACCTGAATGCCTGTGTTTTTATGGCAGACCCGAGCTCTGTTCTTTCTCCTCCTTCTCCCTTCCTCTTCCCCCACCTTCACCCTTGAGCTTCTTCGCGAGTTCTGACGGTCGGCGGGAGCTCGTGGGAAGGCCGTGGTGCGCGTGGTAACGGCAGATCGGGCGGGGAATGAAGGATTGGAGCGCGGTGTTCGTGGGACGTTTCTCGGGTTTCGGCATGATTCGAGGTTCTTCGGGAGTTTAATTGCGTTTCTGAGGTAGGGGACGAACCCAGTTAGTTCGATAGAAACATTAAAACACGACTTAATTACTTGAACCAGCATTTTTATTGTATTTTCGGATTAAGTTGCACCATGTGGGGTTATGGGTGGTTTGAGTAATTTAGCGAATGAAGCATGTGGTAATGGGTTGTTTTGAGTTCTGGTATGTTAAAAGAACTGCTTTTATATGTTTTCCTGTGGTTAAAATAGTTGAGAAACCTGTAGATTCGGATTAGGGTTTTTGCAGGGTCTGGGGTTGAAGATCTTGGCGTCAACATCAATTGACGCCAGGTTCATCAGCCAAGATATAAATGGCTAGATCGCTTGCCGTTTACTTTTTATAAGCGGCAGTCGATGTTGCCGCCAACTTGTGCATGTATTCATGCAGTGTGGTTTACGTAGCTTTTTTGATTATGAATATTACGTGTTTGTGTGTGCATAGCGATGACCGGTGTGAGCCAGTGCACTTGTTATGCTCTTGGAGCACATCGCTCATGTAATGGGCAAGTTTTACATGAATGATGTGTGATGTACGTAATCGCTTTACGTGGTATGTGTGGTGCGTTGGCACCCGTGGCACTCTTGGAGTGCGTTGTCCATATGTTGGGCATGTGGTTTACGTGGAAGACGTGCGGTACACCATCCAGGGTGTAATTTACACGTATTGTTTACGTGGTTTGAGTGTGTGTTTACTACACACTTTGTTGTAATGTAATTCTTATGATTTATCGTAGTAACTGGGCAGTGAGGTTCCTGTGTGAGCCTAGCCATGACTTTGTGTTGTTTGGGAAGTGAAGGTCCATACCGACCTAGCCCTGGTCCGTTGTTGTCTTTCGAATAATATTATATGGATTTATGAAGTAAGTGGTGTGTGTTGCCACGGTGGTCATGAGATGATCAATGATAGGCAAGTTTGTGGTTCAGGTATGTGTTGGTGTGGGATAGCTTTGGGGTCACACGGTGACCGATGTTAAGCTAATCCTAACACTTGTATATTGTGAATTATAAGTAAAGGCTATATGTGTAAGTATCGTGGTTTGTGCTAGCCGAGTGTGGTGGTCCGGCGCCTATTCCGGAATGCCTCTCTAGTCGGGTACCCCAGGTTCTTTGTGAGCCAGGCACGTGTGTTTGTTGTGCTCGGGGTTTTGTCCCGGTACTTGTGTTGTACCGTTGAGGTCTGTGTCGTCTTCCTGGACACCCGCACTCCTGATTTTGAGCTGTACGTCCGGCTGAGGGAAAGACGGCAGTGGGACAGTGACTTCTCAGTGTTTGTTCTTTTGTCGCTTGTAGCGCGCTCGTAGTTGGGGTACGGACACCAGTAGTCGACACTGGTCCCCAGCTAGTCCTGTTTTCCAGTGCCTCACTTTAGAGTACTCTGGCCAGAGACTCTAGAGGTGCAGGCATGGGCCTGCAGTTGTGTGTCAGCAGGTGTGGTGTTGGTTGGTCTCCACAGTTGTTTGACTTCTTCCTAGTGGAGCGGCAGTTGGACCTTTCGTCCGTGACTGCGAGGCTGAGAGGTAGTTCATGTGTTGTGTTGTCCGGGTTGGATATTGGTCTGATCAGCCAATAGTCCGTTCCCGTGTGGTGGCGTCGTTCTTTCTGACTCGTGCTTAATTAGCTCCAGTTGTAGTTGTGGTGACGTCGTTCCCTTCTGACTCGTGCTTTGCTATTTGTCGTAGTTTGTGAGTTTGTGACTCGTGGTCGAGGTTGACCAGTTCGAGGTGTGCCCTGGTGTTGGCACAGCTGTGACTGAATTGTGGTTTGTGTGACTCGTCGATTAAGGTTTCACTTGTAATGTTGTGTCTAAGTGAGGGCACAATATAATCGTGGTTCAGTGTGGTGTTTATCACCTACTTATACCCTTGTTCGGGTGTTTGTGTTGTGGTACCTCAGAGTAGCAGGTACCTATTTCCTTCGTGGGTTACTTTATAGTTTTGTGGTGGTATGTTGTGTACCAACCTTTCTGGGTACTTGTGTGTTGAGGAGGTCTTGTGGTTTAACCTGTCACTTATTGTATCCTAACTGTTTTAGGTAGATCTTTGTTTATAATTTATTGTGAATTAGTTTGTGATTATTAATTATGTTACTTTTGTGGGTAATTTGCCGATGAGGCTTATGGCCTAGGCATATTGTGGTTTAGTTAAGCTATGTTCCGTGGAGGCCGTGTGAGACCTTCCACTTGTTGAGTTTTACTCTTCTTGGATATGATTCCAATTATAGTTTTAGTGTGTTATGATTGGCTTCGTGGTAGCCAGTTCCGTTACCTTGTGTGTAGTTTCCGTTGTAGTGTAGTTTGGAGTATAAAGGACCAACTCTTTGTTAGCGGTCCTGTTACTCAAATGTTTGAGGTATAAAGCTTGTAGTCTAGGCAGTACTTTGCCTATATGGCTTTTAGCTTAGGCAACCAGTTGTCGTGGCAGTGTGCCAGTGAGACTGTGGTTTAGGCACTTTAGTAGTTGGGCTAACTAATGATTTTATGTTAGTCCTGTAGTCCTACTTTTCTTCTGAGGACGTTATGTTTATTATCATAAGCATGTTTAATTGTTATTTATTGTAATGATGTGAGCATGAAATGGTTTGGCTATTGTTGTTGCCAGTGAGACCCATTGGGGTCGAGGTGTCTGTGGTTACAGTGTTGTTTTCGGTAGCCCCTACTGAGCCAGTGACTTGTTGAGGCTCACTCCCCTACAGTTCTTTAAGGGCTTGCCGTGTGTTTGGCTTGCAGTGGCGTTGCGTCAGACTTGTACCACCAGCAGTAGTTTAGTAGTTAGTGTTGTGTGAGCTTGTGCTCCCTCGGGGTATGCCCCAGGTAGTTGTACTCTTTTAATTGGACATGTATTAATGTAATGGGACAATTGTACAATTTGTGAACAGATATGAGCACATGTACTTTCTTGTGTCTTATACTCTTATGGTTTGTCTTTTTGTACTCTTACTGGACATGTGTGTGAGATATCCCTTGCGAGACTTCGGTCCGTTCGCAGGAGGCAGATCTGGATATGGAGCCTTAATGGGCATAAATACCTCGGTCCGTTACATGGGGAGGCTCTTGCTTTGTGGGGAGATCATCTACGAAGGCATTGAGGTCGAATCATGTTGGGGAAGAACACCACTTTGGCTTTCCCGAGGAGGGCTTGATCATGTAAGTTTGATCTTCAGAGAGTTTTTTATAGGCAAGTAACTTAGGGGTTTCATCCTTGTTCCTATCACTTAGGGTTTTACAATTTTTACTGAATTTTGTACCATGTCTTGGACCCCAAAATTCTCTTTTTCTTTGATTCGCTCTACACTTTATGCACTTGTTCACGACAACATGTATTGCCACCAATTTACTGGTTTGACGGCAATCGACATTTCCGCCAATCACCCTCGACGGAAATGCCCTTGTCGTTAAGTTCTTCAATTTTCAGATAATTGTTTTAAGGCATGTGATGTGATTCTTTTGGGGTAGATAGTGTAAAATTAGATTTTAGGGTTTTTGTCATAGCAGGAACATACCGTAGAGTGAATTAGGAAATTTTGGTATTTTCTGATTATTCCTATAATTCACTGGGATTTCTGTTAATGTTAAATATGCATGTTATGTTAGATTTAATTCGAGAAAATAGGTATGTCATGAATCTATGTCTCATTATTTTTCCTTGGATTTAGGGTTTCTGTAATCATGTTTTCATTTAGTTAGATTTACCAGTTCCTGTTAAACCTATTTCTATTGAATCATCATGTTAATTGCCTGAAATCTAGTTTCAATACTAAAATTTGTTATACTATTCCAAAAATTCTTAGAAATTAGATGTAGCAACCTAAATTTTTGAGAAAAATAAAAATTTAAATAATAAATTAAAAACTCAGCTAAATGGATATTCAATGAAAAATACATTAAATAAAACCCATTAAATGGAAAAGAGTAATGGGCTTTGCATAATGGATCCTCTAGAACTTATTGGGTAAAAATATGAATTTACAAGTAGTAAATAAAAAGAAAATACCCTAAATTCGGAGTCTTAATATCTCCTAAATAGAAAAGGACTCTTTAAGCATTAAAAGAGGCAATAAGAGTTGGAATTGGATTCCTAAGCCTACCCCTTATGATTTTACATGAATTTAGATCCCATCCTAACCTAAATAGACGTTGGAAAGCAAGAAAGGAAGGTTGGAGTTAGGAAATCTCGTAATTAAAGAGCAATTAGAATAGAAGTAGGAATAGGAACCCATACATGCATAAATACATCTCTTAAACCCTCTTGGCCAACCCTAGCTCGTTGCCAAAGGTTGTTGGACGTGGAGAAGATGCCAAGGAGGAGAGGATCTCGTGGGGAGAAGGAGTTCTTGGAGCTTCTTCCTCGTTCTTGGAGATTGTAACCCTAGAAGACAAGACGAGTCAAAGGTAGGCATTCTCACAAGCAAAACAAAATCCAATCCATCTATCGGTAGTTCCAATCACCAGGAACAAAAGCCCTCTTGTTTCATAATTTTTCATCGAGCCAATCTTTTGTTCTTGATTTTAGAAGTTATGCAAACATAATAACTCCGAGTCATCATGTTTGAATAATATCTCCATGTACACTTGATCCCATGCTACGAAATTTTTACTGTAGACACTTCATGTTGATAGGGATCTTTTTCCCCTGAAAGTACTAATTTTTGTCGAGCATGTTGCTCGAATTAAATCAATCTTACTCCATGTATCATGTTCTATGTTACTCGTTATTGTTCATGCTCAAACCATGTTCAAACCATGCTCTCTCTCTAATTCCTATTTACTGGAAGTACTCTCACATGTCTAGTTTCATTTGCCACTGGTTTCATGATTTTTCATCGTGTATACAATTAGTTATGATTTTCTGAACGACCCTGTATCAAAAGACATAGCAGAACTCTGTCAGACTCCGGCCATGGACCTGAGAACACGACGGCCCGATAGGTCGCGTTCTCAAGCCCGTCGCGACGCTTTCCTTGTTGCTTTCTGAACGCGACAGTATCCTACGTCGCGTTCTGTCCTTCTGTCCTCACAGCCCTGTCGCGACCCTTTTCAGGCCCTGTCGCGATCTGCCATGACCCTGTTGCGACCCTTACTGGCCTACATCGCGTTCACAGGATTTTTGATGAAAACCCATAAAATTTTATTGCTCTCACTTTTTAACAGTCATACATGCAGTAAAAACACCTGTTTTAAAATAGAGCTATATTGAATGCTTTAAAATAAATATTCACGACTTCTTTTCTATCTATGATTTCTCTTACACATGCACACACATGAACCATCCATATATGGCTGAAATCTGGCATAAAATATCTCATAATGTATCTGGTAATTTATTGCAATAAAGTATATTAATTGCCCTATTTTAAAAGACTTGTTTTCATTTCTTGCGTTGTTTATATACGGATATCGACGCTCCACTGTTGTAGAATTCCTATAGAATGTCGAGCACCTGTTTTTATATACACACTTTACTTGGCTTGTGGTGAACTCTCCGTCGGATATTCCTTTCACTGGACTAGTGAACCCTTGCATAAGGCCTCCGTAAGTCTCCTCTGATCATGGATTCCCACATGGTCGACGATCCGGTTGTACCCTAACACCCATTACACCTTTAGGGATCGATATGATCCAAATGGCTATTAGAAGTTCGCTTTTAGCTTGAATCACATCGGACCTCTGGACTTGTGCATAACATGGCCAGCGGGAAGATCGTGAATTCCACCTGACTGCCAATACGATGTGTGCGTGTTGTGCAACTGTTACTATCGCATGTTTACTCGTTGTTTTACGTGATGTACCCTTAGTTCTCATCTATACTCTACTCGCTCGTCTATTCACGTTCTCTCTACTATCTCGTCTATTCATCTAGTGCTCTTAACTATTCTTGGTACTCTATATTGGCCATTGACTGGTTGTCTAAAGATACAATATAACCAATGCCTGGCAATATATAAAGGGCCCGATTTGGTCCTGGGATGTGCGCCCGAAAGTGCTAGTGCCCATGGAGTTAAATGATCAGAGTGTTTGGCATTACACTTAAGTGCTATCTCTCTCGACTATCTATATGACAATCAAAACACAAAACGTGCTATACTCTCTCGATGTCTAGAATGACAAACAAGTGCTATACTCATCGTGCTATTATTATACTTGTCCTAGTTGTGCTATGGCCATCCTGCTATTCGTGCTATACTCGATACTTGTGCTATTTTTAGAAACTATACTCGATCTCGTGCTATTATGCTATCCTGTTACCTGTTGTGCTATCTCTTGCTATATTTTGACTCTCTTGTACCTGCTATCTTTAGATACTCTGCCATTAAATGCGTTAATTATTTAAAGTCTGCTTGAGCCTGAGATTTAAGTCCTACTGGGCGTTATCACTCACCCTACGTTATTTGATGTTGTGTTCTCAGGTGAGACCGAGGATGACACATACACTCACGAGGAAGGGAATGACCAAGAGTGAAGCCAGGAGTACCCTTGAGTCATCATGTTATCTTAGAGTTGTAGTTAGTTATTTCCTTTTATTGCAATGTAACTGGGCCCTATAGAATGACTCTGATATTAGTGGATGTACCTAGACATTTAAAAATTTATTAATGAGAAAGATTTGTTTTAGTATTATTCAATGTGCAATGGTTTGATGTCTAGTATTCGCTCTATACCTTTTTCTTGCAACTGCCTTCGCGCTCCGATATTCCGCATCGGGGCGTGACATTAGACATATGATATATTCCATATATATGACCTCTGGTGAAAAGTTGAGCATGTTCTGACATTCAGAACTACTTTTTCCAGTTATAAAGTCCTTAATGACCACGTTAAGTATGATGAATGAAAGTGATTGTTTCCTAGTGATTAGTATCATGATTAGGCTCTGTTAAGCATGTTTTAGCATTTTTAGAGAGCAAGGATTACTTCTGTAACCTAAAATATGTGTTTATGACATAAGTATGTGAATATGCCATTAAGTGCATGAAAATTATGTGTTAAACAAGTGGTTAATGAGATAAAGTTATTAATGCACTGATTATGACACTTCTACCATAGAAGGTTGTGGAGTCATACTATAGAAAAGTCTCTATGGGAAGGCTTAATGTGTATGTGATATCTTGTGGGCATCAGGGTCAAATCCTAGAGGTGAACAAGTACCACTGGTTAGTGTGGAGAGTGCTTCTCTCGGTTCTGCATAGTTTACCAAGATTAGTCACTGTGTTGCCTAGGTGACAGGTATGTGATATGTGTATGATAGTGTCCTTCTTTATGTTGGTTTGGGCTATGTGTCACGACAAAAATATGTGAAACAAGTGTGAAAATAAGTGTGAATGTGCAATGTGATCATGTGAAACTGATGCGTTAGTGTGATCGTATGTGAAAGAATGTGGAATCATGTGAATGTGTTATGTTTATGCTAAAACAGCAAGCAAAGAGCAAGTATTTATGGTATATGAATGCATTAGATGAGGAAGATATTATGTTAGTATCATGAGCAGGTATGTGCTCTATTTTGATTATATGAGTATGTGGAAATATGTTGTACTTGTGAGTTATGTTAACCACTATGTGCTATATGAAATCTATGTGTAGTTTCTGTGTTAAAGCATGTTTACATAGTACTTGCTAATAGCCATGTGAACCATGCGATAGTTTACTTAATATGTTATACTTGTGTAGAGTGTATGTGATAAGTGTGTGATGTGGCCAATTGGTTGCTTACTGAGTCTATTGCGTAGACTCATTCTTGCTTAGCATATAGGTGAGACAAGTATTCAAAACTTGAAGAGGAGATAGTGAGGAGCGACTTTGACCTTGAGAAGTAGTTTTGCAGCTTAGGGAGCTATTGCTATAGCTTGTACTTTTCCTTTTACTTAGTATGTGAGACGTTATTGTAATATGGACTTATCGACTTGGTTATTTGTGGACTTTGTTATATTTACTTTGCTACTATATAGGATGTGGGATGTGTGTGGTGATGATGAATTACCTACATTGTTATGTTGGGTACACGTCCCACTTTGACAGCACGCTTTATGTCGATGTGGATTGGTATAATCGTACTGGTATAAAGAGGATCGTTACAGATGAAGTAGAGATTGAAGGCTTCGCAAGATCGATAAAAAAACTATGCTGACACTTGGATGAAGGATTTGGAATTTGATGTTGGGGATCAAGTCTTTTTTATGGTTTCTCTGGCCAAGGGACTGGTAAGGTTTGGTCAATGTGGAATGTTGAATCGAAGGTTAATTGGACCTTATGAGATCTTGAAGAAAGTGGGCAGTGTACCATATCAACTAGCATTACTTCCGTCATTGGCAAATGTTCACCCAGTTTTCCTTGTTTCAATGTTGAAGAAGTATGTATGAGATCCATCACATGTTTTAAAAGCTAGTTGAACCTCAGTCAGACTTGTCTTATGAAGAATAGCTTGTATTGATTCTAGACAAGAAGCTGCAAGTTTTGAGGTTGAAGTCTATTATGTTAGTGAAGGCGTTGTGGAGGAATTTTGCGCAAGAAGCAGCTGCATGGGAGCTTGAGGAGGATATAAACAAGAAGTATCCCTAATTGTTTGGTATGTACCCTTGACTCAATCTTCAAGGACAAAGATTAATTTAAGGGGGAGAGGGTATAGTGCCCTAGGTTTTACTAACTGTATTTTTTCTTTGAATTTTGTATGCATATCTATGTCTGGTCTGTGTGAGCTTAACGACAAGAGAGAGTGTTGTCAACCTTGGTAGATGACTTAATCGAATGTCATTAAATTCACATTAACACCACTATGTACCGCCATTTGTTTGGTTTAATGCAAAATTTTATAAATTTTATTTTATTGACGACATAATTGGCCACGAATTACCTATGTTTAAGTGGTAGTCTATATTGACTTGAATTTCCTTGCCTAATTATGACCAAAGTTTTCACAATAGTTATGACAATGGTTTCTATGGGGTATTTGGCCATTAGATTAGGGCTTTCAGATGAATGGATAGAATTAAGTTCTAGGATCGAAGAGGCACCCTTTAATCATCGAATTTCACCCTAGTGAAGCCTCATTTGAATGGGTTTCCTCTTAAGAAAGGGTTTTCTCGTGCGAGGGGTTTCTCCCCAAATGTGACTTGTTCGGGCTAATGTTGGCGTGTAGAAGGTGTCTGCGGATCAGAGTAGGTGGTGAGAATAAGGGATTGATGTTCACCATCTTGGTTGGCCAAGGCGGGCTTCTTCGATGTTCAATCCATGTGTTTAAGGTGTTAAAGAGGCAAGTAATTGAGGGCTTTGATGTGTGGTGGTAGGTTCTTTAGGTTCTCATTTCATTAGATTTTTAGAAACAGGTTTAGAGCTTCATTTTCATTATTTCATGTGTGTTTCTACACCAGAGAACTTAACGTCAATCTTGACCGCCGTTAAGATGTTGTTAATGAGGACATTTATTGACATTAAGATCAACTTGATGTCTTGGATCACGTAACCAAGATCAAGTTGACAACATGTAATGTAGTCGTTTAGGTATGTTAGCGACACAATACTGCAGTCAAGTTCTTTATGTTTAGAAACTTTGAATTCTCTTTTAAATGATGTATAGGTCTATTTAATGCATGTATACAATTTATAGGGATTTGTCAATTTACAAAGATTACTAGATGCATTTCAGAAATTATCTAGTGGGTTCTTCATGTTTAGAATATTTTTATCTAAATTCTAAACAATTGAGAAATTGAATGTTCATTTCTGTTCGATCCCTGTTAAGGCATGCTTGGTGTTTGTTTGACCCTAATAGCATGAAAGTATACTTTCAAACCTATAGGTAAATTTTTGAACCTCTATGATAGCATGCTTTTAGTTTTAAGGAATTTTTGTTAAATTTAATTATTTTTTCTTGAAATGTTGTTTAATTTAGCTAACTAGTTTCATAATTCAGAAATATATAAAAAATTAAGGCTTAGCTCCATGACTTGAGTATATGCTGTAGATAATGTTGGGTTGAGTGTGGTTTTAGTATCCCTCTCTCCCCAGTTTTGATGATGACACTTTGTGATTTTGTGCTTGTTGGGTTGAATATGGTACATGCCTCATTTATATAATAATAATGCCTAAACAACATGTCTTGAACATTTTACATTTCATACTTTGATGATAATGCCTTGTGCTAATGGCTTATACGTTAAATTCTTAGGGCTATACAGCTTTTGTCATGATGGTGTCGACACATCCCTTGGTGGTGTCAACACTGGATCACTGTCCCAGAAGCTATTTTTTAAGATAGGGTCAAGTTGTGTCGACACACTCAATGGTGGTGTCGACACTAGTCCCAGCTTCCAGGAGATCATTTTGCTTGCCTGGGACAAGGTGTCGACACACTCAGTGGTGGTGTCGACACCCTCCGGCTAAAGTCTCAACATTTGTTTCCTTGGACACGTGGCTACTTGGGGTTCAAGGGAAGTTGCCTTGGATCGTGTGCCCATGCACCCCAAGGGTACAATTGGACTTATGGGGCTATATATACCCCCAATTATTGACCCCCAAGACCTAGGAGACCTCCAGAAGATTCCAGCAAAAAACTTTTGGCGGCAAAAGGAGTAATCTCCCGCTCCTGCTCTTCTCATTGCTAGAGGATCTGATTTATGTGGGTCTTGATCTAGCTTGTGTTTTGTGAGCCATTGAGCTCGGTTTTGGTGAGTTGAACAGTCATTGTGTGTTTGAGCAAGTGTGCTCAGTTTCTGGAGCGATTGTGTTCTGGAATTTGTGTGTGAGTTGCATAACTCAAGTGTGTTGGAGTCGTCGTGTTCCAGTGTGAGTTGCACTCAAATTTTGAGTCGAGTGTCTTCACTGTGTGAGGGGTGGACGTAGGGATCACAGGTGTGATTTCCGAACCACCTAAAAAATCCTATGTGCAATGGTTTGAATTGTTGATCTGCGCTAGATGATTGCATAGGATTGCGGTTTCACACTAATTGCCAAATTGTCTCACACCTCCTCTTACACACTCACACTTCAGATCTGAAAATTGTTTTTATGATTAGATCTCTGAGTCAAAGTAGTTTTAATTTTCTTAAGCTTCCGCAAGAATTGGCAACAGATATATTCAACCCCCCCCCCCCTTCTAGATCCATTTCTCCTAATCACTCGATCTTACAATTGGTATCAAAGTAGGTTCATAATTGTTCTGATCTGATTTGAGTGTTTTTGTCTGATCTTTGTGTGACACTTGCTTGAATTGGTTGATTGTTTTATTACTGCTTTGCTTCCTACTTAATGGATTCTCGAGGTTTTGTTGCTGAAGGTCATTCCATTAATAGGCCACCATTTTTCAATGGGTCTGATTACTCTTATTGGAAAAATCGCAAGCAAGTTTTTCTTAGGGCTCAAAACTATGAAATCTGGAAGGTAGTTGAAGTGGGTCCTTATGAAAATCAAGAAGATGAAGAGAATTGGACTAGAGAATGATTAGGAGGGCCACTCTTAACTATAGTGCCATGAACATGCTTCAGTGTGCAGTCCACCCTAAAGAATATTCAAGAATATCCATGTGTAAATCTGCTAAAGAGTTGTGGGATAAACTTGAATTAATGTATGAGGGAACATCTCAAGTTAGGGAAACCAAAGCAAACATACTTATTTCTGAATATGAATTGTTTATGATAAAATATGATGAATCAATTTCTGAAATGTTTGCTAGGTTTATGACAATCGTCAATGGACTGAAGGCACTAGGTAAATAGTACACTGATGCTGATTTGGTAAGAAAGATTTTGCGCTCTCTATCATCTATCTAGCATACTAAGGCCACTGTGATTGAAGATTTTAAGGATTTGTCCAAAATCTCTTTGGATAAACTCATAGGATCTTTAATGACATATGAAATAAATTTGAAAAGAAGTGAAGAACATATGCTTAAAGCCAAACCAGTAGCACTTAAAGCCTCATCAAGTAACAAAGAGAAAAGTCAAGAAAAATCAAGTTCTGAAGAGTCTGAGTCCAATGAGGATGAACTTGCCCTCATGACTAGGCAATTCAGAAAAATTTTAAAATCAAGAAAAGGGAAATTTACTGGAAAGAAGAAATTCTCTTCTGGCAAAAGGAGTATTTCTTCTGCTTCAAATGTCAATTCCAGTAGAAATCAAAAAAGTGATGAGATTATTATTTGCTACAGGTGCAACAAGGCAGGACATATGAAAGGGGAATGTCCTGAAAATAAAAAGGACAAGTACAAAACGAACAACAAATTGAAGAATCCTAAAGCTATGGTAGTAACTTGGTCAGATGATGACCAAAGTGAGGATGAAGAAGAAAAGTCCTCAAGTTCAGGGAATGAGGAGCTATGTTTTATGCCCAACAGCAGCGATGGAAAGGTAGGTACTTCCTTTGAACAATACACTATTGAAGATTGGCAATATGCATATGCTGAGTTGGTTGAAAAGTTTTCTGAAATAAGAAAGGAAAACAAACATTTGAAAAAGAAATTTGAAAATGCCATGCATGATACTTCATTGAATAGATGAATTTCTGAACTTGAAAATGAAGCACATGAACTCAATGAAGAAAAGGAAGAGCTTTTGAACGAAATTGATGAACTGAAAATTGCATCTCAAAAGGCCAATAATGCCTTTGAGAAACTTTCTGAAAAATGGAATTGCAACAAAGGGAAAAGCAACAAGATATTGATGAAATCTAGAAACTTAAGAATTTGTTGGAAGAAAAGGAACAAGTAATTGAATCCTTCACAAAAGGAAAAGAAAATCTTGATGCATTGTTAGAAGCAAGAATGAGATCTGAGAAACATGGACTAAGATTCACCACACAAAAATTCTTGAAGAATAAATTTGGTGAAAAGAAAGAAAAATCTTCAAAAACTCCCTTGATAAAATTTGTTAAAAGTGCTAGTCCAGAAAACAACAATAAACAAGTGTCAAATAACACATCTGAAATTTTCAAGAATCAGAACAAAAAGAATGTCTCTAACTAAAAGAAACAAAATAGGTCGACACCAGTCCAACACAGGTCGACTTGTCCAACTCTGAAAATCAACAATCAGTTAAATAAAAAATCAAACAAAAATATGAAAAATAATCAAAACACAAAAGGAAACTTTCATGATAATTCTTGGAGATCCAAGACAACACATCAATCTGATTGGATCAACTCTTGGAATCAATGGTATCATAATCCTTATTAGTACCATTCACAATTCTTTTATCCAAAATTCCCAGGATACCAACAGAATCGTTGGTTTGAATTTCCATATATGAATGATTATGGCCAATTGCATAACCTCTATGCTCATGAAAGAAAGAACACTGGTGTTTTCATTCCAAAAAGAAATGCTAAGTTGGCAAAAAGTGAAATCAGTTCTGAAATAAATCAAATGCCAAAAACAACTCAAATATGGATTAGAAAAGATCTATTGTCTTTGCTCAAACACACTGATGGTCCCAACAATGTTTTGGTACCAAAATCTTCTCTTCTCTAATTTGATTTTTGTAGGAAGGTCGTACACCCAACTCCAATGTATGGGTTCTTGATAGTGGGTGTTCACGACACATGACAGGAGACAGAACAAAGTTCTGATTTCTGATTGAAAAGGAGGGAGGATCTATCACAATTGGAGGTAAAAATAAAGGGAAAATCATTGGATCTGGAAAGGTTGGTAAATCCTCCTCAATCTCAATTGAAAATGTTCTGTTAGTTGATGGTTTGAACTATAATTTGTTAAGCAAAGCCAACTGTGTGACAAAGGTCACAAGGTTGTGTTTGAATCAGATTTTTGCAAAATAATTGACTCTTCAACTAAAAAAATAAAATTCTTTGGCAAGAGAGAAAACAATGTCTACATGATCA
Source organism: Colocasia esculenta (assembly GCA_014218235.1). Taxonomy (NCBI): domain Eukaryota; kingdom Viridiplantae; phylum Streptophyta; class Magnoliopsida; order Alismatales; family Araceae; genus Colocasia; species Colocasia esculenta. The sequence goes on from CM024760.1 coordinate 133,860,231, forward strand.
ATCTTGATAAAAACTTTGCTAAAAACATTTGTTTAGTTGCAAATAAAGATGAAGTTGCATGGACATGGCATAAAAGACTTGGTCATGCAAGTTTCAATATAATAAATAAACTTTTAAGGCTAAATCTGGTTAAAGGACTTCCTGAATCTTTTCCAAACATTGAGAATCAACTTTGTGGGGTATGTGCTCAAGGAAAACAAACTAGAAAATCTTTTAAAACCCTCAATGTTGTACTCACATCTAAGCCACTAGAATTGCTTCATATGAACCTTTTTGGGCTAAGAAGGATTCTTAGTCTTAGTGGCAAAAGATATCGTTTTGTCATCATTGATGATTTTACTAGATATACATGGGTTATTTTCCTATCCCACAAGAGTGATGCTTATCTAGAATTCAGGAACTTCTGCACCTCTGCCTTAACAGGTTTCTCACATAAAATCAAATCCATTTTAACTGATCATGGAGGTGAATTTGAGAACAAAACTTTTTCTTATTTGTGTGCTGAACTAAACATTTTCCACAAATTCTCTTCTTCAAGAACTCCGGAATAAAATGGAGTTGTGAAAAGGAAGAATAGAACACTTGTGGAAATGGCTAGATCTATGCTCTTGGAAAGTAAACTGCCCAAATCCTTCTGGACTGAAGCTGTAAACACAACAAAATCACATTATAAATAGAGCATTGGTCAGACCAAAAATCAGAAAAACCCCCTATGAACTGTTGAAAAACAAAAGGCCAACTTTATCTTACTTTAAAGTTTTTGGTTGTAAATACTTTGTACATAATAACAATAAGGAAAACCTTGATAAATTTGATGTCAAAAGTCATGAAGCCATCTTCCTTGGTTATTCAGAAATCTCTAGAGCTTTTAGAGTGTACATTCTCAAAAATAAAACTGTAGTAGAATCTCCACATGTAGTCTTTGATGAAAACTCATTTTCAACTGATGATTCTACATCTTGCAGAGCTCATCAAAATAAGGAAGAGGATGATTTCATTGTTGAGTCTTCTCCAACCATTGAGGAAAATAAAGACTCACTTGAAAGTCTGGACAACCATTCACCTACCATAAGTGGATCAGGTAATATTGTTCCAGACTTGAATGCATCTCAAGATGTAATTCCTGAAAATAGATTTTTGAGAAATCATCCAATTGAGAATGTAGTTGGCAATGTGCATGATAGAGTTAGAACTAGATCATCTTTTTTTAATGCAATAAATGAAGACCCACTAGCACTAATTTCTCAAACTGAACCCAGGTTAATTGATGAAGCTCTAATGAGTAAAGATTGTACCAATGCAATGCATGATGAACTTCATCAATTTGACAGAAATCAAGTGTGGGAATTAGTACCTAGACCTAGTGACCAATCTGTTATTGGCACTAGATGGGTATTTAGAAATAAATTGAATGAAAATGGACAGGTTGTTAGGAATAAAGCTAGACTAGTTTCCAAGGTGTATAATCAAAAGTTTGGCATTGATTTTGAAGAGTCATATGGCCCTGTAGCTAGACTAGAAGCTGTGAGAATATTTCTTGCCTCTACATCTTCATTGAAATTCAAAGTTTATCAAATGGATGTAAAGAGAGCCTTTTTAAATGGTTACATCAAAGAAAATGTTTTTGTAGAACAACCTTCAAGCTTTGAAAATGAAAAATTTCCTGATCATATTTTCAAACTTCATAAGGCTCTTTATGGTCTCAAGCAAGCTCCAAGAGCTTGGTATGACCGTTTGAGTTCATTTTTATTGGATAAGGGATACACTCGAGGTAATGTTGATCAAACCTTGTTTACAAAAACAGTAAGTAAATCTTTAATTGTTGTCCAAATTTATGTTGATGACATAATTTTTGGATCCACAAATAAAGATTTGTGCACAAATTTTCTAACTAAATGAAAACTGAAATTGAAATGAGCTTAATGGGTAATCTACAATTCTTTTTGGGATTGCAGGTTAACCAAACCAGTGAAGGGATCTTTATAAGTCAAACAAAGTATGTCAAAGAACTCTTGAAAAGGTTTGACTTTCAGAACCTCAAGCACTCAAGGACACCAATTGCAGTAAATGTGAAACTAGAAGAAGACTCACTTGGTAAGTCAGTAGACCCAAAGATCTACAGAGGTATGATTGGATCTCTACTTTATCTCACTACTTCAAGACCTGATATTCAATTTAGTGTGTGTTTGTGTACAAGGTTTCAAGCTAATCCTAAAGAAAGTCACATGTTAGCTGTCAAAAGAATTTTTAAATATCTTGTTGGAACATGTGAACTTGGCATTTGGTATCCTGCTGGATGTAAATTAGATTTGATTGCTTATTGTGATGCTGATTATGCGGGTTGTAAGCTTGATAGAAAAAGTACAAGTGGCTTGTGCTTATTTCTAGGTGGATGCTTGATTTCTTGGGCCTCCAAAAAGCAACACTCAGTTGCTCTATCCACTGCAGAGGCAAAGTATGTTGCGGCTGGTTGTTGTGGCACACAAAATGTTTGGGTGAAACACCAGCTCCTACACTATAATCATAAGTTTGGATGCATTCCTATTTTATGTGACAATACTGTAGACGCGAGATTTGGCTCATCCCCGCGTGGTTCTATGGCCCAATAAGGCTTGTTTGACCATTTGTTGACTTGCCCCGGATCCCATGTAGACGGCAACATCGATTGCCGCTGACACCTTGTTAATGGCACACTCCTCGGACGTCTACTCTGGTAGACGCGCTTTTTTGGATCATCCTCGCAAAGCTCATTTCTTAGCCCATTAGGCCCATTATTCAGTAGGCGTAATGTTATCTCCATTAAGGTCTCCAAGGTAGCTTGTGCCCTTGTCGGCAGGCCCGATTGTCGTCGCACCATTTATGATGATAAGAGGTTGGTCACCGGACATGTTTGAGCTGCAGAATTCACTGTTGTCAAGATCTTTCGGCGACACAGTCGTATATCGCCTATACATTTCTTGGTGCCAGCCTCTTCTGTCGTTAGCCCTTGTTTAGCAAGCGGTGCATGTGTGCTTGCCATTTCTGCCACTTTCCAGTTGTCTCCTATGTGTGTGCTCGGTGCCATGCTAAAATCCACATAAATCTAACTTAAAATCCAACTAAATAAAACTCACATAATCTGTAAAATTCACGTAAAATAAAATCCATCACCACCACTTAAACCAACCTTAACAAATCCCATAATCGATATTAAATAATTAAATAACACAACAATTTAAATCCATAAAAATAATAATTGAAATATATGTCACACATAAAACCTATAAAACTCAATAAATAAACTAACCAAACTCATCAACTAAAACCCCACTTAAAATCTAAATAAAATGAACTAAATAATAATTAAAAATCACATAACCCAAACTAAACCCTCATTAATAACTCAAATAATAATAATAATAAAATATAACAATGTAAAATCCGTTCAACTAAAAACCAACACAAAATTCTTAAACTCAAACCCAAACTAAACCCACCCACACTTAAAAATTGACCCACATAATTATGATTAAAGCTCAAGAACTAAAAATAATTAAAAATAAAACCCACATAAATAAAACCCAACACTACCACTAATAAATAATAATAATAACAACAACCATACCTACAACATAAACCTCTGTCACCCATCTCACAAAATTCAAAATAACTAAAACCACAACTAAATCCCATGTAAAATCCACCCATTAAAAAAAGATAAAATAAAATAAATAAACACCGTAAGTCACATATATTCATTTAGAATTCAACCCAATTAAAATATAGTGTAACATAAATCCCATCCAACCATGCCCATTAATTAAAACCCATTAAAATATATATATATATCACAAGCCATATATACCCACGTGACCCATATGAAGCATCCCATCCACATCTATTTAAAACCCATAAAAAATGCAACCTACATAAGCTACCCACCCATATCCACGTAAATTCATCCCCATTTAAATGCCAACAATTAAGCCCCAACAATTGCCTCTACGCATGCACTTATCCACACACGGGGGGACCAAGTCAAACACTCTCTCACACACGCCCCTCAACACCATCTCCCAGCCACGTCTTACTACTCACTGCTCACCCTCTCATCTCACCGTCACACGCCCATATCTCCAGGTTCGCACATGAGATCCTCATGATCTGCCCCGGGAAAGGAGGAGCCCATAACGCCCACCATTCTCCTTCGGCGTCCGGATCGCCGTGAGACCCGCGCAAGCCTCTCCCACTTAAACTGCCCACGTCCCCCTCTCTTTAGGAAGCCATGCATGCGACCTAGTGATAAGGATCCCGCCTCCATTCCATCAGGGGAAGGAGGGATTTTCGATGGCGGCGGTCGCAGCAGCCCAGGAGAGACCACCTTGCGCATCACCGAGTCGGCGGATCTTTGGCAGTCACACACACCAACTGCAGTTCTGACTCCATAGAACATCATCCATCGGCACCTCAGCTTCCTCCTCCTGTGCACTCACCTCTCCCTCGGATACGACGCCGGCCTCCTCTCAACACTGCACAGTCACCAGAGGAACCCAGCTTCAAGTTACACTTCGCTGCCACCTCCTTCGCTGGACACCATTTGGTGAACAATACGGTGATGAGCATGCCAACGTCAGAGTCAGCACGTTGCCCTGGAGGAGATTTTTTCGCCACTGCGTCTGCATAGATAGGGACCTCCTTCTCTTCCTCCTCTCTATTTTGTTTAGCTTGTTGTCTCACATATATTGCATCTTTACCACGTCCATGCACACACTCACGTAGTGCTTCCTTTCCAATACCCACTATAGACGGGTTTTCTATAAACAAAGGAGGGAGGGAAGGCGGTCAAAACGGTTGACCGTCTTCCTTCTCAAGCCTCCAACCGGTAAGACGCCTCCCGATTATGTGCATTTTTCATATATGTGTACACATGCTACCATAATTTTCAGTCTAATGGGTCTTTTGTGTTTATTTCTTTTGCATGAAAATTGAAGCTACACCGTGGAGCTCTCACCCTTTGGCGGCCGAAGTAGGAGAAGTGAGGAACCCATCATCTCCACATCGAGGCATTACACGATCACATCTCCTCCAGGCGGAGGTAAAAAGTCCCTGACGATCACTCATCATTTCCGCGTTGTCATATTTTCGCCAAGATAAATGTGGACATTCGTCATCGAAAAAAATCCGTCAACAATTTTTCTGTCGATCACGGTGGGACACATATTGCTTACCACGGTGATATCACTTCATTCTTCCTGCTGTTTTGATTAGTTGTTTCTGAAATAAATTTCACTTATTTTAATATCCATGTTGCATGCTTCAACGCCACCATGCTCCTTGCAAATTTTCATGGGTTATTTTATGGCAAAATAGCATGACGTGAGTTGCTTTTGCATGTGGTGAGGATTATTTTAACATCAATATTGCATGCCATCATGATGACCTTCATGTCAATTTTGCATTTTGTTTTACATGCGAATCTTGGCTGCTATATCTCCTAAAGTCATGCACGTGTTGACGTTTTGATATTCTGCCATCAATTCTTTCTCCATAAAATGGCATGCTATTATCTTGTCTTTTAGTTAGTATGTTTACTTTTGTTATTTTGTAGGTTTTAGGCGTTGTCTGATGTTGTTGTTGTGCTTCGCATCATGTTTAGTTATGTGATTGCCTTGTCTCCCTGCATGTATATATATTATTTCTTACTATTTAGCGTGTTCAGCAATATTTTGTTCCACTTTTTTTTTTCATATTTTCTTCTTTCCCTCTCTGTCTGCGGGGTTGGTGAGTGGTGAGTGAGCAGCCTCTTCACACATTCTAGGATAGCCTCTCTTTGGTTCACAGTTTTTTACTTGGGGATTCCCTCTCAAGTAAATATGATTGGTTCCAATAGAGAACTCTGTAAGTCTCTACATTCCGTGGATTCCCTCACGGTACGGGGCAAGAGGACCTTCACCCTATGTCTATAAAACCTGGGTTGTGCGTTGTGAGCTCACAAGTCTATGCCGTGTTGGCTATACCCTATCTCCCTCTCCTCTTGAGAGAACAATCAAAGAAATTACTCTAAGATTGGCCAAACTAATTAGCTTAAAAGTTGTCTGGGATGCAACTCTTGATAAACAATCCATTTTCAGTGCTAGTGGCACACTGGTGTGTCATCCATCTTCCCAATGATAGTGTCAACTGTTGTCTGCTGAGTGTTGGACATGTGTGTTGACATATGAGTTCACTATGTATGCTAACTTGATACATGAGTTTGGATGGAAGTAACCAATGGAAAATTCACTGTTTGGGCGATTTTCTTCCTCCTCTCCTCTCCTCCCTCAGGAGGATGTGGAGTTGTCTCATATTCTTTCACGTTACACCCCCAGTCAACACCTTCAATTCTTGTCCAGGGGAAAGACATCTTGTGCTTCTACTCCAATCCCCCAGGCCAAGTCTCAAGCTCAACCTAAAGTTTCTAGAGGTAGGGTCCCATCCAACATTTGTACTCAATCTAGGACCTCTACCTATGTTGGATCCTCCATACCCCGCAAATCATTGCACTCTACCTCTCCTAAAGCTCCTCCACCACAAGACTACATACGTAGAAGTGAGGTGGAGGGGTATGTCAGGATGCTCCTAGCTAAATATTTGCCAAAGTCTCATTCTTGGAAGAGCTATTGCAAACTCCAACCTGTACATTTTCCACCAGGATTCAAGTATCCCAAATACATAAAGTATGATGGGACTACTGATCCTCACTTTCACCTTGCCACATTTCTTATGGATTCTTGTCAATGGTTTCATGAACGGGCCCTACTTGTCCATTTGTTATACAAATAACTTGAAGGTGAGGTCCTTTCATGGTTCATATCTCTACCAGCTACAGACCTTGTCAACTTTGACATTCTTTCAGAAAAATTTATAGCTTATTTTGAACATTTGGCAAGTCCAACCCCTACACTTTCCGATTTGGTGGAGGAGAAAATGAGACCAGATGAATCCTTCTTTTAGTTTGCTAATAGGTGGAGAGACATGGCTTTTAGATCAGGTTTGGGCATCCATGAGTCTCAATCTATCCCTGTTCTAATTCATAATTCCACTCTTGAGCTTCGATCCTTACTTGAGCCAAGCCACATTTCCACATTTGCTCAACTATGTGATCGAGCAAGAATTCTGGAGTCCTACTTGGAGGGCCCCTCTCGTCCAGTCCAGTTCAAACCACCTTCATGTTGTGATCCTGTTTGAACTGCTACCACCTCAACTGTACAACACTCTCACCCAAACTCGAGTCAAAGGCTTCAACTCATTCTCCCTCCTTCTAAAAGTGTGAGATCACAACTCACCGTTCCTTCAGCCTCACACTCAATTTACTCTCATTCTAGGGGGAAAGAGTCAGTCCATCATGAGAAGGTTGTAGAAGAGGCATTGGTAAGGGAGCCATCCATCCAACCAGTGACTGTAGGAGTGGTTTCAACATTTCCTTGCCCAAACAAAGAGGTGATAGAGGAGGTAGAGGCACCTATTAAGGAGAAGGAGCATGAAGCCAAAGAACCAGCCTAGCTAGGGGCATCCAATCATTCCTCAACTCAACCCATCACCCAAATTGTCAAGCCATCCAATCCAATTGTCAAGACTCTACAAATCCAGCTCATTTTGTCACATGTATTAAGAGCAGCCTTGCAGATCCCCAATCCTCTCCTGCTGGAACCTGAATATCCGAGATCTATAGGATATGGGGTCATTATTCCTTGGCAATCAGTTGAAGCTTTCTGGAGAGCTACTGTTCTCCATGAACATCAGAAGACCAAGCCAATTTTTCTTAGGCTAATCTGCCATGTTAGTTTACTTGCAAAGCTTGCACCCAGCTCGTTCCCTACAATGTTTGGTCCCCTTCCTCTCATCAAGTCAACTCCCTTAACTCTTTTTCGAGTCCCTCAATCTCATTCATGTTTGACCGTTTCAACAAGGGTCCGAAGTGATTTGTTCTTCACTTAGTTCCTTAGAGTTTGCCTATCATTCAAGAACAGGGGAAACTCTTTCATTCCAGCTGGATCCATTATCTTCTTTTCAAACAGGGCACTTTCAAGAGGCACTTTGGCAACTTCGTTATTTGTGTTGGCTTTGGCTTCAAGGGGCATACCATCCTTGTGACGACCCTCATTATACCGGCACGGTTATACCAACCCACGTCGGTATAGTGAACATGATCACAGTGGGGCATTTACCCAAACGCTATCACATGATTGAGATACACACAAATATAGATACGGAGTAGCGGAAGTAAAAGAGCAAGATCTTTCATTTCATTTCATCATCCACATTTAACATACATGATCCCATGACAATTTAAAAGAAAAAGTCCACATAAATAAAGTGCTAAAAATCAGATTACATAGCTTGTCCACAAATACATAATAGTTTCATTACAATGCCTCAATTACATACAATGAAAGCGAAATATCACGATGACGACTCCACCAGGCTACTCGCCATGCTCGGAGTCACTATCCACGGTCTCCACTAACGATGTAGGGTCACCAACTAAACCTGTACGCCGAAGCAAGGAATGAGTCTAAAAGACTCAGCAAATAACACCACACACCTCATACATGCATATATCACAGTAGGTTTTTCATTCCAATTTACAAAGCAAAACATATATCATGTTTGGACATTGATAAAAGACAACCTATCATGATAATTCTACAAAATTTAAAACACATGGTACATGATTTAAGCCATTCCAAAATAAATATCCTATCATGTGCTTCCTACTCATTCAATCACATGAAAGCTATATTTCGAATCAAGCTACAGCATGGAAGCAACCACACATGGGATTCTTGCCTACATAAAAGGAAATATTCCTATTTTGGTTTCTACACATTCTTGCACATACAATTTATCATTTCATACACATTAAGGTTGCTGTTTTGGTATAATTTAGTAATTCACATTTTATCGCATGAGAGCTACAATTCCGATTAACTACAACACGATAGCAATTAAACATGGAATTGTTCTTACATATGGAAGAAATACTCGTAGCATGGATTCTACGCATTTTTACACATATAAAACATTCTTATAAACACCTTTAGGTTGCTGTTATAACATAATTTCACATTAACATATCATGGACCACAATTTCACAATTTAACATAATGGTTTCACATGTTTACACAATTACTCATTCACATAGTTCTCTTTTTACACATTGCACATTTACACATATTCACACTACACAATTTACACATAATCACATTCACATTTCACAATTTAGTGCCGTGACACATAGTCCAAACCACCATTAGAAGAACACATCACATAACACATACACATAGACGTCACCTAGGCATTATAGTGACGACTCTTGGACTGCGCAGACCGGGAGAACAAGTCTCCACCCTAACCAGTAGTACTTGTCCACCTCCAGGATTTCATCCTAATGCCCTTAGGATCTTAACACATTGAACCTTCCCATGGAGAATTTTCCATGGTACGGTTCCACGGCCCTCTATGGAAGTAGTGTCACACATGGCACAGTCTTACACATTACACATTCCGATTTTAACACACATATTACACATGTCTTTACATTCTCTCACTTATACACATGGCTCTGTTTTTCTAATCATGATACTATTGTTGACAGAAATCAAACCTTTAGTAGCTCACATTAATGAGGTTCGCATACACATCATCAAATCATATTCATGATAGCATGCAATTATCACATGTTTTCACATGAAAATTTCATAATACACTTTACAGTTATCCAAATATCATGAGATTTTAACCACACACTAATTGCAGGTTCATGACCTCACATACAAATTTCCAAATTTTTTTGAGTCATATTACATTTACAGAAATTAAAACATTCAGTTTCATGCCATTCATAATTCAATTTATCATGGAACATAACATGAATATCCAGTTTGACAGTTCACAGCCCTGAACCTAACATACACATCATCACAAGAATTTTCCCCGGATTTATTACACAACACACAATTTACTGTAAACTTTACAAATCCTACACATGTCTTCTATTTCCAAAACAGAAATTACAGTAAATCCCACAATCATGGAAAATTTCTCAAAATTGCAGGGCATGGACTGATACGCATACACATGGTTTAGAAAAATTTAGGGCATTCCATTCCTCAGGGATCATGTAGACAGTAGGTGAACATGCATAATCCATTTTCCAAATATGTATTTTAATAAATCAAACAATTCATGCCATTCACCGAAAAACACAGAAAATTTCACACACATCACATTGTTTATTTTACATAACATATATGATTACATTATATCCTCATGCGAAAACAGTTCGGAAATTATTTATGTAGAAGGGAGAACAACTCATTGTTCTGTCCTGAAAAACTTAATGGCACAGTCTGGCTGTTAACGGAGCTTAACGGCATCGTCGCATGCTGCCAACTGAAGATCCTAACGGCAAGAGAACTTTCCGTCAAGTTCAGATCTGAACAAAACACAAACCCGAGCTCCAAAAACAAGAGAATTTGAGGGATCTAGGACATGAGGAAAAATCTATAAAAATGGTAAAACCCTACTAGACTCATACATGGACGAAATGTATGGGTTACTTGCCTCTAAATAAATCTTCAAAGGGATCAAAGAGGTTGATGAAGCTCTCCTTGGGCGGTCCCAAGAAGCCTCCAAAACACCACTCTTCCGGGTTCTTGGTTGATCTCCTCAGCAGGTTGGAGTTGCGGAAGCCTTCCTCTAGGCTCCAGCTAGCTTCCAGTTGCTGTAGGTCGTCGGATGAGCTCCAAATTGCTGGATCAAAGCATGCAAACTTCAGGTTTTCTCACAGCTAGAGTTAGGGTTTCCTCTCCTCTTGTAAAAGAGCCAAGAGAGGTCTTCCTGGAGCAGAAGGGTTTGGTTATAGGAGAAGGGGTTTGGGATATCCCGAGGGGTGATGGGATGTCTGATAGCCGTTGGGGACTTCTCCCCAATGGTTGGGCTTGCTTGCCCCCGGAATTTCGGGTCGGCAATGCATGCAGGTCAGAGATATTAATGTCCACATCCATGGCGGTTTATTTAAGTGCTAGCGTCGAACAATGTTGACGTTGACTATAATGGACGTTCACCATGTTGACGCCAAATGGGCCCTTCGGCTAGAACTTAAAACATGGAGAAAATCCATGCATATTCTATATACTTACATGCAATATGTATACTATCATGCACACACTACCACTATGCAATTCAAGCAATATTTATAATCTAATTATACACATGCACGCATAAGTATAACTAGCTAATATTGTACATAAATATCTACACATGCATATAAAAGTTACACACAAACATGAATTCGCATAAAATAGAATAAAATGACCAACAAATTCGAGGGCCTTACACCCTCTCCCCCTTAAGAAACTTCGTCCTCAAAGTTTAAACAAAACTACTCAAACAAACGGGGATACTTCTTCTTCATCGCATCCTCAAGCTCCCAAGTAGCCTCCTCTCGCGAGAAGTTCCGGCATAGAACTTTCACCGACGCAATACCCTTGTTCCGGAGATGCTGAACCTTCCGGTCAAGAATAGCTACTGGTTGCTCCACATACGACAAATCTGGTTGAATCTCCACTGGCTCGTGACTTATCACATGAGATGGATCTCGGACATACTTCCTGAGCATAGAGACGTGGAAAACAGGATGAACACTTGCCAAAGCTGGGGGTAATGCTAGCTCATATGCCATGCTGCCCAATCGTCTGAGAATCTCATACGGGCCAATGAATCTAGGGCTCAACTTACCATGCCTGCCAAACCTGACGACACCTCGAGTAGGTGATATCTTCAAGAAGACATGCTCACCCACCTCGAACTCCAGATCCTTCTTTGTTGTCGGCGTAGCTCTTCTGCCTATCCTGTACCGCAACAAGCCTCTTCCTAATCAACGGAATCTTATCCGAAGTCTCCTGAACTAACTCCAGACCGATTAACTGCCTATCATCAGTCTCCTCCCAACATAAAGGACATCTGCGAGGCCTACCATACAATGCCTCAAATGAAGCCATACCAATACTCGCATGAAAGCTGTTGTTGTATGCGAACTCCACTAGAGGTAGATGACGCTCCCAATCATCCTTCCAATCCAGCACACACGCTTTCAACATATCCTCGAGTGTCTGGATAGTCCTCTCGGACTGTTCATCTGTCTGCGGATGAAATGCCGAACTGAGCTTCAGCTCCGAACCTAACGCACCTTGAAGACCCTTCCACAACCTCGAAGTAAACATCGGATCTCGATCCGAAATGATCGACTTCGGCACACCATGCAATCTAACCACACTACTAACATACAATCTAGCTAAACTCTCAACCGACTGCTTCTTCTTCATAGGCAAGAAATGCACAGTCTTTGAGAATCTATCTACAACTACCCAAATCGAGTCATTGCCCCTTCTAGATTGAGGCAAACCCGAAACAAAGTCCATAGTGACAGCTTCCCACTTCCATACTGGGATTTCCATCTTCTGCATAAGGCCAGATGGTCGCTGTCGCTCGGCCTTCACATGTTGGCATACTAAACTCCGGGACACATAATCCGCCACGTACTTCTTCATGCCAGACACTAAAAGGACCTCTTCAAATCCTGGTACATCTTAGTGTTACCCGGATGAATAGAAAATCGCGATCTATGAGCCTCCGCTAACACATGCTCACGAACATCTACCAAATTAGGGACACAAACACGGTGATGGAGTCTAATCACACCGTCCTCATTACGAGCAATGCCTGCCTTGCCCACTAACTCTAGGAGTCTAGGGTTGGCTTTTTGTTGCTCGATCACCTCTCCAAAACCAAGGACGTAAGGGATAATTGAGCTACAAAAGTCTATCATAACGATGGCTCTAACTTAGTCAACGTGCAAGCCACATCCTCCAACATCTTCCAATCCTACTGGAGAGATGGTCTCTTCCTGCTCAGAGCATCTGCTACGACATTCGCCTTCCCAGGGTGATACTGAAGGTCAAAGTCATAGTCCTTCAAGAACTCAATCCATCTTCTCTGCCTCATGTTTAATTCCTGTTGGGAGAAAAGGTACTTCAAGCTCTTGTGGTCGGTAAACACCTCAAATCTGACACCATAAAGATAGTGCCTCCAGATCTTTAGTACATGAACCACTGCTGCGAGCTCCAAATCATGAGTCGGATAGTTCTTCTCATGCTCCTTCAACGGACGAGAAGCATACGTCACTACCCTTCCTTACTGCATTAGCACATAGCCAAAGCCAATCCGAGACACATCCGTGTAGATAGCAAAACTCTCTACACCGCTCGGTAAGACTAACACCAGAGCTGACGTGAGCTTAGTCTTCAATAATTGAAAACTACTCTCACACTTCTCAGACCAGACAAACTTCACTCCGTTTCTGGTGAGCTGAGTCAATGGGGCGGCGATGGATGAAAATCCCTCAATGAATCGCCGATAGTAACGAGCCAAACCCAGAAAACTACGAATCTCCAAAGGGGTCTTGGGAGTCTTCCAATCCATAACTGCCTGGACCTTTGCTGGGTCAACTGCAACACCAGCACCGGAGATAACATGACCGAGGAAATGAACCTCGCGCAACCAGAAATCGCACTTGCTGAACTTAGCATACAACTTGTGCTCACGGAGAACCTCTAATACTACCCTCAAATGCTGACGTTGTGTGGCCTCGTCCGGAGAGTAGACCAGCACAACATCAATAAACACTACGACAAAGCTATCTAGATTTGGCCTAAACACCCTGTTCATGAGATCCATGAACGCTGTAGGGGCATTGGTCAATCCGAAAGGAAGGACCAAAAACTCATAATGCCCATAACGGGATCTGAATGTCGTCTTGGACACATTCTTACTCCGAATCCTCAACTGATGATAACCAGATCATAATCAATCTTAGAAAAGACTGATGCATATTGCAACTGGTCAACAAATCATCAATACGAGGTAAGGGATACATGTTCTTCACTGTCACTTGGTTTAGCTTCCTGTAATTGATGCATAACCTAAGTGACCCATCCTTCTTCTTTACAAATAAGACAGGTGCGCCCCAAGGGGAAACACTAGGGCGAATAAATCCCTTATCTAGCAACTCTTGAAATTGCCTCCTTCACTCGGCTAACTCCGCAGGTGCTATCCGATATGGAGCCTTTGAGATAGGAGAGGTGCCCGGAAGCAACTCTATGCTGAACTCTATTCCTCTATCCGGTGGCAAACTAGACAAATCATCGGGAAAGACGTCTGGAAAATCTCGCACTACCTCGATCTCTGCAAGAGTAGGTGACTCATCAGCCCCAGGTACTAACACCACGCTGGCAAGAAAAGTATCACAACCCTTGTTTACCATGCGTATTGCCTTCATGGCAGAGATGACTAACTTTCCCGCCAAGTTCCTTGGCAAGGGATGAGAGAACTCGTCCTCACCAGGAATGCGGAAAACAATCCTCTTCCCACGACAATCTACTAACGCGTAGTGCTCCTCTAGCCAATCCAGACCAAGAATAGCATCATAGTCCTTCATCTTAACAAGAAGAAACACCCTTCTAAGACTCTATCCTCAATGCACACAAGTAATGACGGAATACACTTCCTAGTCGATACCGTACCCGCAGATGTGTGCGGAGACAAAGGGACCTCTAACTACTCAGACTCTACGCCTGACTCTAGAGCTAACTGCCTAGCGAACCGCTTGGAAATGAACGAGTGAGTGGCACCCGTATCAAACAAAACCCGAGCGTGCACACCTATAAGTAAAACTGTACCTTCGGTGACATGCTCCGCCTGCTCGGCGTCCTCGCGTGCTAGAGCTAACACTCGAGCTGGGGCTCGAGGCCTTCCTGGTCTTTCTGTAGCTGGCACTGCTGCTGCTACCACTGCTGGGCTGGCACTCCGCGCTGGACTCCCTGCTGAAGTTTCGGACAATCCTTGATCTTGTGGTTGCTGCTTCCGCACTTCAAGCACTTTCCCGCAATCATCCAACACTCGGAACCACCATGTGTCTTCCCACAGTGGAGACACTCTTTCTTCACACCAGGGGAACGTAGAGAGGGTACTTGAGTACTGCCAGCTAATCGCTGTTGTGACTGGTACACTGCTTTCTTCTTGTCCTGCCGCTGAAACGTAGCTGCAGGCCTCTTCTGCGAAGCCTTCTTCTCTTCAAGGTATTGCTCCATCTCACCCTCTTGCCTACAAACAGCTCTAAGGGCCTCGTCCAAAGTACGATGGTCAAACGCTACTAGCCTCATCCTCAGTGATGGCTTCAGGCCCATCACGAACTTCTTTGCTTTCTTGCGCTCATCTGTCACAATATGAGGTGCATATTTAGATAATTCTGCAAACCTAGCCTCATATTCGAGCACGGTCATGGAGCCCTGAGTCAAAGAGAGGAACTTCTGCTCCATTAGATGTTGAATATGCTCGGGGACAAACTTGGCCTGAAAGAGCCTCACAAACTCGTCCCAAGCAACCTCAATAGCTCCGTCCTCGAATCGAGTGCACAGTAAAGAAGCCCACCACACATCAGCTCTCTCCTGCAACATAACCTTCATAAGCACCAACTAACAAATTCTAATTTACCGAAACATACAAGCATATAAAACTAAAGCATACCTGTAACATGTAGGTGGCTAAAGTAACATTATCATCGTCAGTACACCTAATTGTTAGTTATGGATGTCCTCAAGCCAATCATAACTTGTGCAATCTTGTTCTTTGATAATAATAATAAGGCTTTTATATTCTTATGTATAATTCGTTTATCGTTTCATTATGAAGTCCATGAATATGCGCAATGGATATTAATTATGATGAGATCATAACTATGAGATTAATATCCTTTAAACGTATATTCTTAATTGTTCCTAGTCGGAGGATATCCGAGAAGGACATCGGATATCCGTTAGACTAGTACAGGTTGCACCTGCTCATATGATGAGGGTGACTGGTCTCATAGTCACTTGTGTGGAGACACTAAGGTGAATCTGTAGGTGCTCATTGGAGAATGAGTTCACTGAACTGATCTGTAATGAATCGCTGGATGGTAATGTTACCTAACTGTCAACCAGCTAGATTCATTGTCACAGTGGCATGATTGGTCCTTAGACCTGAGACACCAAGGACACCTTGTTGGTGGACTTCTAGGTTTTGACCTTGACTTATAGATCTCTAGCCATGAGGTCTTAATCAGTTAAGTGATCGGATCTAGCGGAATACCCTCGAAGGTGATTGTGTGGTCAATATGGGATCGCTCGCTCTCGGTAATAGGAGAGTGAATGCTCTAGGGAAGGATGCCTGATAGTCCCTGGCCAGGGCAAGACTACTTATCAGAAAAGGAGTTTTCTGATATAGTTATGCGGCATCTAAACCAAGTAAGTACACACATTAGGGTTTGACAGTTGACCATACCCTAAGTGCAGTCGGGAGCATTGTACGAGCGAAGGATTATAGTCATGTGGTAACTGATGATACAAAAGGTTCCTTGAATGGGTTTCTGAACCCCAATGCTTTCTAGGATCAAGTGGTGTTGCTTGGCACCCAACTTGATTGGAAGCCCGGTCAATTATCGTAAGATGATAATTGATTGTGTGATTAATTAATATGAGATGTTAATTAATTACTATAAGTCAATAAAGAGTTATTGAGCTTAATGGGCTGAAAACTGGACTAGCAGTTGGGCCTAGAGGGTCACACGCATAAGAGTTCCGAGCAGACTGGGCAAGGTGTTCTTTATAGACAATGACTGGGTTTTTGTGAAAAACCGCGGTGTCTATAAATATACGCTGAGAGTTATACCCCGGGCCAAGCTCCAGGCTTAACCCTGGCCGCCCCCTCCTCTCTCTCTCCCAGGGCGCCCCCCATCCTCTCTCTCCTCTCTCCTGCACATGGTGGAGCTGAGATCCGGGAGACGCGTGGAGAACGAGGAGATCCCGTCTGCGTCCGGAGCTCGCGTGGATACGTCTAGAGGCCGGACACTTGAACGGCTTGAAGCACCGGCGCCTCCTGCGCCACCTCCTCCCCGGATTCGGGAGTTACGCAACCCCGCAAAGGTAAAGATGAGATCTGCCTTTGTGTGGTTTACCGATTTAGTTCGATTCCGACGGCCGGCAACGATATCTACCTGAGGGATTCGCGTTTCCGCTGCGCTCTGTACGAAACCTTACAGTGGTATCAGAGCCAGGTTGCTGGTACGTTCGGAATCGGCATCTTGTGTTTGATATTTCATGCGTTTTTGTCGATTCACGTTATGCATAAGTCGCCATGTTTGAAGTGTTCGTGAGTCGCACATGAGATGTGCACTTGCCGCTTGGTACGTGGAAGGTGTTCCTGGTACCAAGGGCTTCGCGGAGAACCCTTTGTGGCGTCGTTTGGCCCACTGTGGAGGCCACACGGCCCTCTGCAAGATGCCGCCGTCGTGCAGATTGGATAGTCCAAGATGGGGCATTTTTGCAAATTTTTAGGGGTTTTTCTAGGCTGATGGGGCGGTGGGTGGCGGTGCCCGGCGTCGCCGGCGCCGTCCGCCGCCGCCGTGGCGGCGCGGAGGCCGACGGGGTCGCCCTGCCGCGGCCCTGCGAACCAGGGCGGCGGCGGCCTAGGGCTCGCCCTCGGGCGCGCAATAGCGGGCGGAGGGGGCGACCCCGCGGGTCGCCCCCACGGGCCCTAGGTCCGGGTGACTTACCCGGACCCAGGGCGGGGCCCGGGCCACCCGCGCGGGTGGCCCGCGCGCCCCACCGGATCCGGTTGGACCGGATCCGGTCCCCCCCTTCCCCTTTTTAATTTTTAAAAATTGTTTTAATTGTTTTTAAATTGTTTAAAAACATTTAAACAGGTTTTAAAATCCCAGAAAATTCTGAAAATTATTTTGAGAGTTTTTTAGAGGTGTTTAGATCACTGTAAATTAATTTTCAGTTGTTTGACCCATTGCTTAATTAGTTTAAGGAAAAATCTAAAATTGTTTTAGTTATTCCTACTATCTAATTAAAGCATGTTAATTGATTTAGAAATGTGATTTTTAAATTAATTAACTGTACATCTTGGCGACTTCATGCAGTAACGATGAATGACATTATCTAATGTTGATTAAATGTAATCCATGTTAGCTAAATTGTTTAGTTAAATGGTTTTCAAAATATAGTTATTATATTTTTGAAGTAAAATATTTCAAAGTAATTATGTGATAATTGCTTGTTGATGCATGTGATGTATGTGGATGGATGGTCATGGACTTAGATATCATGTGATGAATGTTATGGTTAATGGCAAATGATGTAATTTATGAGGACTGCGTGCCTCCCTCTCTCCCTCTATTAAATCCGGGTTGTACATTCTATCTCCCTCCTGTTATGTACTCCCCTTGACTTGTTCAAGGTTTCTTATTATTATCTGATGTACATTTATGGGCCTGCGAGCCCAATTTAAATATTACTTGTAATTATAAGAAGCGGATTGGCGGAGATGGAGGAGAGTACCATGCAGGACCTTCATGGAGATAAAGTTACATCAAGCTAAAGCATCAGATGCGTGGCTGCCATTTGTTCACCATATTTGTGGATTACCAACTGGCTCTGGTAATGCCACTCTAGGTTAAAGTCCATGATCATCCATCATTTTTCTTCATGTATATGATATGTGTGGAATGTGCTGTGGTATATATAATTAAATATATGATATTCCAAATTCTATATATATCAATAGCACGCAGATATAGAAACCAAGATAAAATATGTCAAAATCCCTCCTCGTTCAAACTTTAAGCCGTAGCGTAATCATTTAGAATGAATTACGTGGCCCTTCCATCATTATAGTTTTAGGATTGCCATTAGATCGGGCAAGTTTGTTGTGCTATCCACAAGGCTTGTCAAGTCTAATGACAGACTAAAACTATGGCATGATGATGCCTTAAACGGGGTAGAGGACCGGTGTAGCTTTGTTGTGCTATCCACAAGGGCTACATCCAAATCTATGCTCGTTACGTAATGATGGTATTGCTTAGACTGGATTTAATGACTTGTTGTGCTATCCACAAGGTCATTAAAATTCAGGGCCAAAATAAGATCGGATATTGCAAGAGTTGCAAGTGTCAAGGTTGACCGCTTTCAGATCATAGTATGGTTTGTTGTGCTATCCACAAGATCATGCTATGAGTCTGTGAGATTCCGATCCCCACTAGGAGACCGTCGGTGTCTCCCATTCTGTATATCTGAGGGTTATACAGTCTGCCGGAAAATAGTGGGAGCTAATCTTGATTAAAGTCCTAATCTAGATTTAATTATTATTATGAACATCTACTAATTGTCTTTACATTTCCTTTATAGGCAAAAATGGCGTCAGGTAACCCACTCCGTGGCATACTAGATGCCAACAGATTGACAGGCCCGAACTACTCGGATTGGCTCAGAAACCTGAAGATTGTCCTCAAGTCTGAGCGCATTGCCTATGTCCTGGAAGGGGAGATCCCAGCTGAACCACCCCTTGATGCACCTGAAGGGGAAACGCTTAAGTTTGCGAAGTGGAAGGAGGATTCCACTCTGGCCCAATGCTACATGCTTGCCTCAATGAGCAATGAGTTGCAAAGGCAGCATGAGAACATGGATGCTAGATCCATCATGCAGCACTTGCAAGAGCTCTTTGAAGAGCAGAGCAGGGTGGAGAGATATGAGATATCCAAGGCCCTGTTCAGAGCTCGCATGGCAGAGGGGTCTTCAGTACAGACTCATGTGCTGAAGATGATAGAGTGGATTGAGAGGCTCGAGGGCTTGGTTTTCCTCTTGACAAGGAACTAAGCACGGACCTCATTCTCCAGTCACTTCCAGATTCATATTCCCAGTTTATTGTGAACTTCACAATGAACAAGATTGAGGTGAGTTTAGCTGAGATGCTCAACATGCTAAAGACTGCTGAGGGCAACCTTAAGAAGGAAAAGCCCACTATTCTCATGGTTGGAAAGTCCAACAAGAAGAGAAGAGCAGGGCAAGCCTTTAAGAAAGGCAATGCGAAGAAGCAGTCTAAGCAGAAACAAAAGAAGGACATAAGCAAAGGAGAAGAAAAGGGCGAGTGCTTCCACTGCAAGAAAAAGGGGCACTGGAAAAGAAATTGCAAGGACTATCTTGCAATGAAGGCTCAGGAGAAGCAGAAGCTTGGCGAAGCTTCAGGTATCTATATGATAGATCTTCACTTGTCTATTAGAGATTCTACATCTTGGGTTTTGGACACTGGATGTGCTTCTCATATCTGCAATGATGTGCAGGTGCTGACAAGTAGAAGGAAGCTGAGCAAGGGCGAGGTGAACTTGAGGCTTGGAAACGACACAAGTGTTGGTGCACACACTGTGGGGACAGTGAAGCTCAAGTTACCCTCAGGAGATTTACTTTTATTAGATGATTGCTATTTTGTGCCTAGCATCATTAAGAACATTATTTCTGTTTCTTGTTTAGACAGAGTTGGATACAAGTTTACCATTGAGAACAATAGTTGTTCTATTTATTTGAGAAATAAACTAGTTGCTTTAGCAAATTTGGTGAATGGTTTGTATCTACTAGATGTTTCTTATGATAATCTCCACGTTGATGTTTCTCCTAAGAGAAGTAAGAATAGTGTGAACACTGCCTACTTGTGGCATTGTAGGCTTGGTCACATTGGTGAGAATAGGCTTCAAAAGTTGCATAAGAATGGATACTTAGATCCATTTGATTATGAATCATATGCAACTTGTGAATCCTGTTTAATGGGTAAGTTGACCAAATCTCCATTTAGTGGACATGGAGATAGGGCCAAGACATATTGGAACTAATACATTCGGATGTATGTGGTCCAATGTCTACCCAAGCCAAGGGTGGCTACTCATACTTCATTACATTCACGGATGATCACTCAAGGTACGGATTTGTTTACTTAATGAAGTACAAATCAGAAGCCTTCGGAAAATTCCAAGAATTTAAGAATGAAGTTGAGAAGCAAACTGGAAAGAGTATTAAAATCCTACGGTCAGACCGAGGAGGTGAATACTTAAGTACAGAGTTCACACAATTCTTAAAGGACAATGGTATCCTTTCTCAATGGACTCCTCCCTATACACCACAGATGAATGGTGTATCGGAAAGGAGAAATCGTACCTTGTTGGACATGGTGCGATCCATGATGAGCCGTTCACAGTTACCAGTTTCCTTATGGGGATATGCGCTAGAGTCAGCGGCATATCTGCTGAACAGGGTTCCTAGTAAATCTGTGTCTTCTACTCCATATGAGATATGGAAGGGTAGAAAGCCTGATTTTAAACATGTTAAAATCTGGGGCTGTCCTGCCCACGTGAGGAGACATGACCCAGATAAACTGGAATCTAGAACCGATAAGTGCAGATTTGTTGGATACCCAAAAGAAACGTTTGGGTACTACTTTTACCATCCTGGTGAACAAAGAGTGTTTGTTGCCAGGAGAGCTGTCTTCTTGGAAGAGGAATACCTTCAAGAGGACAGTGGGAGTAAAATAGATCTAGAAGAGGTTCTAGATCCACAAATTGTGCAAAGTCCACTGGGTGAGACATCGGTTCCGGAACCTGTTCAGGATTATACACACATTCAGCGTAGGTCTGGTAGAGTACCTAGACAGCCTGAAAGATATGTTGGATATATCAGTGAAGGCATGTCTTTTGATGAGGATGGTGATCCAAAGACCTACCAAGAGGCTGTTGATTGTCCTCAGTCAGGGAAATGGCGAGATGCCATGAATTCTGAGATGCAGTCCATGTACACCAACCAAGTTTGGAACTTGGTAGACTTGCCCGAAGGTATTGTACCTATTGGGTGCAAGTGGATCTTTAAGAGAAAGATCAGTGCAGATGGACAGATCGACACTTATAAGGCAAGGTTGGTGGCAAAGGGGTATCGTCAAAGGCAAGGAATTGACTATGACAAAACTTTCTCACCAGTTGCCATGATAAAGTCAATCAGAATTCTTCTTGCCATTGCTGCATACTTTGATTACGAGATCTGGCAGATGGATGTAAAAACCGCTTTCCTTAATGGAAATATTGAGGAGGAAGTGTATATGATACAACCTAAGGGTTTTACATCCAAAGAGTGTCCAGACAAAGTATGCAAGCTTCAAAGATCCATCTATGGATTGAAGCAAGCTTCTCGTAGTTGGAACATAAGGTTTGATGAGGCTATCAAATCTTATGACTTTATTAAGAATGAAGATGAACCATGTGTGTATAAGAAAGTCAATGGGAGTGCTATCACTTTTCTCGTACTTTACGTTCATGACATCTTACTCATTGGGAATGATGTAGGGATGTTATCATCAGTAAAGGTTTGGCTGTCAAAGAACTTCTCCATGAAGGATTTGGGAGAAGCATCCTACGTATTGGGAATACGTATCTATAGAGATAGATCTAAGAGGATGCTTGGCTTGACCCAATCCATGTACATAGATACCATTGTCAAAAGGTTTGGCATGGAAAATTCCAAGAGAGGTCTCATACCTATGAGACATGGGATTATTCTCTCTAAGGAGCAGTCTCCTAAGACTCCTGAAGAGAGGGCAGCCATGGATAGAGTCCCCTATGCCTCGGCTATAGGGTCTATCATGTATGTCATGATATGTACAAGGCCTGATGTGGCATTTGCTCTAAGTGTTACGAGCAGATATCAGGCAAATCCAGGTGAAACACACTGGATGGCTGTGAAATGTATCCTTAAGTACTTGAGAAGGACTAAGGATATATTTCTGGTCTATGGAGGAGGGGACTTGAAACTCCGGGCATATACTGACTCGAGTTTCCAGTCGGATCCAGATGATAGCAAGTCTACATCTGGATTTGTGTTCACTTTGAACGGGGGTGCAGTGAGCTGGAAGAGTTCCAAGCAGGAAACCACTGCAGACTCGACGACAGAAGCTGAGTACATTGCTGCAGCTGAAGCCGCCAAGGAGGCAGTGTGGATGAAGAAGTTCATCACCGACCTTGGTGTGGTACCAGGTGACTCTGATCCGATCCCATTGCTGTGTGACAACAATGGGGCCATTGTGCAAGCGAAAGAGCCACGGTCTCATCAGAAGTCGAAGCACATTCTGAGGCGATTTCACCTGATCAGGGAGATAATCACTAAGGAGATGTACTGGTGGAAAGAGTTCCTTCAGTCGACAACATTGCAGATCCATTGACGAAGCCTCTGTCTCAAATTGTGTTTGAGCGCCACCTAGAGTCTATGGGTTTAAGACATAAAGGTGATTGGCTTTAGTCCAAGTGGGAGATTGTTAGTTATGGATGTCCTCAAGCCAATCATAACTTGTGCAATCTTGTTCTTTGATAATAATAATAAGGCTTTTATATTCATTATGTATAATTCGTTTATCGTTTCATTATGAAGTCCATGAATATGCGCAATGGATATTAATTATGATGAGATCATAACTATGAGATTAATATCCTTTAAACGTATATTCTTAATTGTTCCTAGTCGGAGGATATCCGAGAAGGACATCGGATATCCGGTTAGACTAGTACAGGTTGCACCTGCTCATATGATGAGGGTGACTGGTCTCATAGTCACTTGTGTGGAGACACTAAGGTGAATCTGTAGGTGCTCATTGGAGAATGAGTTCACTGAATGATCCGTAATGAATCGCTGGATGGTAATGTTACCTAACTGTCAACCAGCTAGATTCATTGTCACAGTGGCGTGATTGGTCCTTAGACCTGAGACACCAAGGACACCTTGTTGGTGGACTTCTAGGTTTTGACCTTGACTTATAGATCTCTAGCCATGAGGTCTTAATCAGTTAAGTGATCGGATCTAGCGGAATACCCTCGAAGGTGATTGTGTGGTCAATATGGGATCGCTCGCTCTCGGTAATAGGAGAGTGAATGCTCTAGGGAAGGATGCCTGATAGTCCCTGGCCAGGGCAAGACTACTTATCAGAAAAGGAGTTTTCTGATATAGTTATGCGGCATCTAAACCAAGTGAGTACACACATTAGGGTTTGACAGTTGACCATACCCTAAGTGCACTCGGGAGCATTGTACGAGCGAAGGATTATAGTCACGTGGTAACTGATGATACAAAAGGTTCCTTGAATGGGTTGCTGAACCCCAATGCTTTCCAGGATCAAGTGGTGTTGCTTGGCACCCAACTTGATTGGAAGCCCGGTCAATTATCGTAAGATGATAATTGATTGTGTGATTAATTAATATGAGATGTTAATTAATTACCATAAGTCAATAAAGAGTTATTGAGCTTAATGGGCTGAAAACTGGACTAGCAGTTTGGCCTAGAGGGTCACACGCATAAGAGTTCTGAGCAGACTGGGCAAGGTGTTCTTTATAGACAATGACTGGGTTTTTGTGAAAAACCACGGTGTCTATAAATATACGCTGAGAGTTAAACCCTGGGCCAAGCTCCAGGCTTAACCCTGGCCGCCCCCTCCTCTCTCTCTCCCAGGGCGCCCCCCATCCTCTCTCTCCTCTCTCCTGCACATGGTGGAGTTGAGATCCGGGAGACGCGTGGAGAACGAGGAGATCCCGTCTGCGTCCGGAGCTCGCGTGGATACGTCTAGAGGCCGGACACTTGAACGGCTTGAAGCACCGGCGCCTCCTGCGCCACCTCCTACCTGGATTTGGGAGTTACGCAACCCCGCAAAGGTAAAGATGAGATCTGCCTGTGCGTGGTTTACCAATTTAGTTCGATTCCGACGGCCGGCAACGATATCTACCTGAGGGATTCGCGTTTCTGCTGCGCTCTGTACGAAACCCAACACTAATAGCCCGGAAGATCTTCTCTATCTCCCTCATCTAGCTTTCTGCTAGTAACGGATCGCTCTCCCCCTTAAAAGGGGGTGGCAGCATCCTCTTGAATCTTTCCATGATGGAAGGTCCACCATGGTCCTGAGCTGGAACTTGAGCCTGCTACATCCAACAACAAATAATACACATTCAACATAATATCATACAATTAAATAAAATAGACTACACTTTGATTGATTGTGCTAACCTGAGCCTCCAACTGAGCCTGGAGGGTAGCCTGGGTGTGGGCCTGCGTCTGCATGGCCTGCACCAAACCTTGCATGAACACTCCATAATCCACAGGCGGCGGTGGGGGAAGTACAGGACCCTGCCGTGCCGGGGCCTACTGCTCCACCCGCTCCTCACGTCTCGGCTCGTCCTCACGGGCCGGCGCTCCGCCACGCCTACCTCTCGAAGCCATGGCTGCAATAAATTTCAGCCACCATTAGAGCTACGTTAATTTATTTCCTAACCATTTTCTTATCTATTTTTCATTCATTATTAATCAATTCTACACATGTGGACAATCTATGAAGATTTAGCATGTAATCAAGATGATGATTCATGTATATTTATGTATAATCTCAATCGGTCGCTCTGATACCAATCCCTGTGACGACCCTCATTATACCGGTATGGTTATACCAACCCACATCGGTATAGTGAATGTTATCACAGTGGGGCATTTACCCAAACGCTATCACATGATTGAGATACACACAAATATAGATACAGAGTAGCGGAAGTAAAAGAGCAAGATCTTTCATTTCATTTCATCATCCACATTTAACATACATGATCCCATGACAATTTAAAAGAAATAAAGTCCACATAAATAAAGTGCTAAAAATCAGATTACATAGCTTGTCCACAATTACATAATATTTTCATTACAATGCCTCAATTACATACAATGAAAGCAAAATGTCACGATGACGACTCCACCAGGCTACTCGCCATACTCGGAGTCACTCTCCATGGTCTCCTATAACGATGTAGGGTCACCAACTAAACCTATACGCCGAAGCAAGGAATGAGACTAAAAGACTCAGCAATAACACCACACACCTCATACATGCATATATCACAGTAGGTTTTTCATTCCAATTTACAAAGCAAACATATAGCATGCTTGGACATTGATAAAAGACAACCTATCATGATAATTCTACAAAATTTAAAACACATGGTACATTATTTAAGCCATTCCAAAATAAATATCCTATCACGTGCTTCCTACTCATTCAATCACATGAAAGCTATATTTCGAATCAAGCTACATCATAGAAGCAACCACACATGGGATTCTTGCCTACATAAAAGGAAATATTCCTATCATGGTTTCTACACATTCTTGCACATGAAATTTATCATTTCATACACATTATGGTTACTGTTTTGACATAATTTAGCAATTCACATTCTATCGCATGAGAGCTACAATTCTGATTAACTAGAACACGATAACAATTAAACATGGAATTGTTCGCACATATGTAAGAAATGCTCCTAGCATGGATTCTACGCATTTTTACACATATAAAACATTCTTATAAACACCTTTAGGCTTCTTTTATAACATAATTTAACATTAACATATCATGGACCATAATTTCACAATTTAACATAATGGTTTCACATGTTTACACAATTACTCATTCACATAGTTCTCTTTTTACACATTGCACATTTACACATATTCACACTACACAATTTACACATAATCACATTCACATTTCACAATTTAGTGCCGTGACACATAGTCCAAACCACCATTAGAAGGACACATCACATAACACATACGCATAGATGTCACCTAGGCAATATAGTGACGACTCTTGGACTACGCAGACCGGGAGAACAAGTCTCCACCCTAACCAGTGGTACTTGTCCACCTCCAGGATTTCATCCTAATGCCCATAGGATCTTAACACATTGAACCATCCGATGGGGACTTTTCCATGGTATGGTTCCACGGCCCTCTATGGAAGTAGTGTAACACATGGCACAGTCTTACACATTACACATTCCGATTTTAACACACATATTACACATGTCTTTACATTCTCTCACTTATACACAAGGCTATGTTTTCCTAATCATGATACTATTGTTGATAGAAATCAAACGTTCAGTAGCTCACATTAATCAGGTTGGCATACACATCATCGAATCATATTCATGATAACATGCAATTATCTCATGTTTTCACATGGAAATTTCATAATACAATTTATAGTTATCCAAATATCATTAGATTTTAACCACACACTAATTGCAGGTTCATGACCTCACATAAAAATTTCCAGATTTTTCTGAGTCATATTACATTTACAGAAATTAAAACATTCAGTTTCATTCCATTCATAATTCAATTTATCATGGAATATAACATGAATATCCAGTTTGACAGTTCACACCCCTGAACCTAACATACACATCATCACAGGAATTTTTCCCGAATTTATTGCACAACACACAATTTACTGTAAACTTTACAAATCCTACGCATGTCTTCTATTTCCAAAACAGAAATTACAGTAAATCCCACAATCATAGAAAAATTCTCAAAATTACAGGGCATGGACTGATACGCATACACATGGTTTAGAAAATTTTAGGGCATTCCATTCCTCAGGGATCATGAAGACAGTAGGTGAACATGCATAATCCATTTTCCAAACATGTATTTTAATTAATCTAACAATTCATGCCATTCACCGAAAAGCACAGAAAATTCCACACACATCACATTGTCTATTTTACATAACATATACGATTACATTATATCCTCATGTGAAAACACTTCGGAAATTAATTACATAGAAGGGAGAACAACTCACTGTTCTATCCTGAAAAACATAACGGCACACTCTGGCCGTTAACGGAGCTTAACGACATCGTCGCATACCGCCAACTGAAGATCTTAATGGCATGAGAATCTTCCATCAAGTTCAGGTATGAACAAAACACAGACTCGAGCTCCAAAAACAAGAGAATTTAGGGGATCCAAGACACGAGGAAAAATCTATAAAAATGGTAAAACCCTACTAGACTCATACATGGATGAAATGTATGGGTTACTTGCCTCTAAATAAATCTTCAAAGGGATCAAAGAGGTTGATGAAGCTCTCCTTGGGCGGTCCCAAGAAGCCTCCAAAAGACCACCCCTCCGGGTTCTTGGTCGATCTCCTCAGCAGGTTAGAGTTGGGGAAGCCTTCCTCTAGGCTCCAGCTAGCTTCCAGTTGCTGTAGGTCGCCGGATGAGCTCCAAATTTCCGGATCAAAGCATGCAAACTTCAGGTTTTCTCACAGCTAGAGTTAGGGTTTCCTCTCCTCTTGCAAAAGAGCCAAGAGAGGTCTTCCTGGAGCAGAAGGGGTTTGGTTTATAGGAGAAGGGGTTTGGGATATCCTGGAGGGGTGATGGGATGTCTGATAGCCGTCGGGGACTTCTCCCCAATGGTTGGGCTTGCTTGCCCCCGGAATTTCGGGGTTGGCAATGCATGCAGGTCAGAGATATTAACGTCCACATCCATGGCCGTTTATTTAAGTGCTAGCATCGAACGATGTTGACGTTGACTATAATGGACGTCCACCATGTTGACGCCAAATGGGCCCTTCGGCCAGAACTTAAAACAGGGAGAAAATCCATGCATATTCTATATACTTATATGCAATATGTATACTATCATGCACACACTACCACTATGCAATTCAAGCAATATTTATAATATAATTATACACATGCACACATAAGTATAACTAGCTAATATTGTACATAAATATCTACACATGCATATACAAGTTACACACAAACATGAATTCGCATAAAATAGAATAAAATGACAAACAAATTCGAGGGCCTTACAATCCTTTATATGGTCTGTTGTCTATTCTTATATCAATTTCATGTCAGACCATCTTCAGATGTTGAGATCTCTGTGATGTGCAATTCCACTCGGATTTGGGGTACACCATTTCATCTTCTCACACTCCTTTCTCATGGGCAATCCACACTGGTCATGAGAACTTCATGCTTGTCTCTGTCAAACTCAACTCCTTTCTTTATGCTTGAGGGGGACCCCACTTCACTCACTCTTCCGAAGCCTCCCGACTTAGTGGAGTTCACTTCTTTCCAACATTTTCTCTACTACAAGGGGCACACCGTTTTTCCATGGACTGTGTTGTTCATTGCGTGCTCCCTTATCTTTCCATTATTGTACATTCTCTATCCTTACCTTACTCAATTCACATCTATCGCCATAAAATCCTTTCTTCTTGCCTTCTATCTCACTCCTTGTTTTATCTCTCACCATTACCATCCAAAGTGGTCGTGCGAGAAAAACAAATATTGGTTTGCAGGTACCTCCTTGCATGCATTTAATCGGCTAAGGCCAATTTGCTTCATAAGGCTCATCTTCGACAATGGCTAGAAGGCATAGGTGAGATCTTTGCCTAGGGGCATTCTGCTCAGGATGTTCCCACTCATTGTACATACCATTTTCTGAATTGTTCAATTTATTTTACTTTTCACAATTTTTTACAAAAAAAAAACAAAAACAATTTATATATCAAAAAATCCAAAAAAAATTATAAAAAATCAAAAATCCAAAAAAATGGTGTTTATATTGGGTACATTTATTTTTTCTTCTTAAATATCATTTAGAACAAAAAAAAAGGAAGTCAATAGACTGGCAAGTGTCATGCATCTCAAGTCACGTGTTACGGAGTAAGAGGCACATGAGTGAACCAAGGAACTTGGTCTAGCAAAGTCATGGAAATTTCTGTCAGGCGTCACAACCAAGCTTTTGACGAATGAATCAACATACACACACCACACAACTTAAAATTTTGAGTCGTCACTCCAAGATAGTTATTTGTCCTAGGACACAACAAAGGCCATAATCCTCTTTCTTCTTCCACTCGACTGATCGAGACACTCAGCACTCTTAAATTGTTGAGCTTAGCAGTCAAGACAACTTCCCCTAAGGTGAGACTAAGACACTAGAGCACGTGAAGAGGGCAGTGTCCCCGTAGGCAAACAAAAGAAAGAAACAAAGAACAATCAACCAAAAGAAAAGAAAAAGAGCCTAGTCGTGACCGTGCCTAGAGATAAAATCCCTCCATTCAATACAAAGTCAAATGCTACATTGCTTGACTTTTCCCCTAGCCGATTGCGGTAGGGCAATACGGGTGCTCGACAAAGTAGGGGTTGCCAGGTTCTGACCCTGGGGTCCACGAAACGTCTCACTTTGAGCCCGCTAAGCCACACATGGCTAGGTTCTCTCATCCAATTAGCACCTTGCAAAAGTCTAGGGGCAAACAAGTCAAAAATTCAGTCTGAAATCACCCTGAAGGGGCAAGTTGTCAAGACTGTCTCAACTGATCAACTTAACAGTTTTGCTGATCCTCTCGAGAAGTTTATCCCCTTATTTCTTCCTTTCTCCCTTGAGGATTCCAAACCTCTGAGGTGTCTAAAGGACAAGTTTCTTTTGAGGATGACAACTCCATTTTTTTTTAAATCACACTGCATGTTAATCTGTTCACAAGGGGCAAGGTTATTGCCATGAAGAATCTCCATATTTCTGCTAGGCCAATTTTCCTTTACTTCATCAGCCTCGCGCTCTTTCATTGCCATAATGATGGTTGCCGGGCTTTGCCCTAAAAAAAAAAGTGTTTTCTTAAAAAAAAAAATCCAAAAAAATATCATTTGCTTTAACATCGTATGTACATATTTGTTTCCTAGTTAGTATTTTGCTTTGCTTGTACATATTTCTTTTTTCTTTAATTTTGTTAATAAAACTCTGTCCTTTGACCTTGCTTCAAGAAAGGCTTGTCATTCTTAGGCAAGGGGCTGAAGTCAGAGCTTCACTGATCATTTTTTTTTAAGTGTTATATCAACAGAGAAGTATCCAGAAGCTAAGAAGAGGGTCCCAAAAAAAAAAAGATTGAGAAAGGGATTGACCAAAGTGGCACTTCATTGAATCATCCGCCCGAGGTTCACAGGTAGTCAATTCCTGGCTATCATGTTCAGGTATGTCTAACCTAGGGTTTAGCTGCACCAGAAGCTAATAACTCTGCGACCATGAACCCATAGTTCCCCTTCACCAAAAACCGTGACGGGTTTGTGCTCTCCCAGTTATTTGATTGGGCTTTAATAATTCCTCTAGTTTACTAACTTGCATTTAGATAGGGCAAACCGTCCATGCATCATGTCATTTTCTCTGCTAACTTTACTAACTGAAGAAGAAAGATTTTTCCCTTGTCTCATGCTTTAATGTTATCCTGGTGGCTAGAAATGAGTTCTGCTAGTCTGTTCTTCAACTAAGATTAATCAAGTAAAATCCCAAGTCTATCCTGATCCAGCAAATTGTCTGTTCACCCAGATCCCAAGTTTAACCAGGTCAGCACCATCTTCTTGAATATCCGAGCTGAATATTGGGTCTTTGTTGCCCCCCTTCTCCACTTGTCCCACCGTGCATATCACAGATAATCATTCCAGCCTTGTTGAGTTCATTTGAACCTTCGTTAGTCATGAGCTTATTTCTAGACTTCAGGCTTTCCAAACATTGATTTCAGTTAGAATCTTTTGATAGTCCTTTGAGAGATCAACCAATCCTTGTCTCCACGACCCCCTAAATCAGGACAGACGTCCTGATTAGGCCAGCGAGCCCACGAGCTCCGGTTATGAGACTCTATTGATTCAACCGTCATATTACGACTCCTTTGACTCAAACATGTCGGAAACTAGTCAAAGTCCGACACGGCAACGCCAGGGACCCTACCATTGGGTTGTAGTTGTAGTTACACGGGTAGATCACCCTCCCTCTTATCCTCATTTGTCTCTCAGACGATTCGTCACTTGTTTCTAGCCTAACTCATTGGTTTGGCTTGCTGGATTTCCTATCCTCGGAGATGGCCCTTCCATTAAATCTTCGCGTCCTTTGTTTACCGAGACACCAACCTTTCCGTCTGCTCTGCTCCCTTACAAGATGGATGTCTCGGAGGGGCATTTGTAGACGCGAGATATGGCCCATCCCCGCGTGGTTCTATGGCCCAATAAGGCTTGATTGACCATTTGTTGACTTGCCTCAGATCTCATGTAGACGACAACATCGATTGCCGCTGACACCGTGTTAACGGCACACTCCCCGGACGTCTACTCTGGTAGAGGCACTTTTTTGGATCATCCTCGCAAGGCTCATTTCATAGCCCATTAGGCCCATTATTCAGTAGGCGCAATGTTATATCCATTAAGGTCTCCAGGGTAGCTTGTGCCCTTGTTGGCAGGCCCGATTGTCGTCGCTCCATTTATGATGATAAGAGGTTGGTCACCGGACATGTTTGAGCTGCAGAATTCACTGTTGTCAAGATCTTTTGGCGACACAGTCGTATATCGCCTATACTTTTCCTGGTGCCAGCCTCTTCTGTCGTTAGCCCTTGTTTAGCAAGCGGTGCATGTGTGCTTGCCATTTCCACCACCTTCCAGCTGTCTCCTGTGTGTGTGCTCGGTGCCATGCTAAAATCCACTTAAATCCAACTTAAAATCCAAATAAATAAAACTCACATAATCTGTAAAATTCACATAAAATAAAATCCATCACCACCACTTAAACCAACCTTAACCAATCCCATAATGGATATTAAATAATTAAATAACACAACAATTTAAATCCTTAAAAATAATATTTAAAATATATGTCACACATAAAACCTATAAAACTCAATAAATAAACTAACCATACTCGTCAACTAAAACCCCACTTAAAATCTAAATAAAATGAACTAAATAAATTTAAAAATCACATAACCCAAACTAAACCCTCATTAATAACTCAAATAATAATAATAATAAAATATAACAATGTAAAATCCGTTCAACTAAAAACCAACACAAAATTCTTAAACTCAAACCGAAAGTAAACCCACCCACACTTAAAAATTGACCCACATAATTATGATTAAAGCTCAAGAACTAAAAATAATTAAAAATAAAACTGACATAAATAAAACCCAACACTACCACTAATAAATAATAATAATAATAATAACAACAAACCATACCTACAACATAAACCTCTGTCACCCATATCACAAAATTCAAAATAACTAAAACCACAACCAAATCCCATGTAAAATCCACCCATTAAAAAAAGATAAAATGAAATAAATAAACACTGTAAGTCACATATATTCATTTAAAATTCAACCCAATTAAAATATAGTGTAACATAAATCCCATCCAACCATGCCCATTAATTAAAACCCATTAAAATATATATATATCAACAAGCCATATATACCCACGTGACCCATGTGAAGCATCCCATCCACATCTATTTAAAACCCATAAAAAATGCAACCTACATAAGCTACCCACCCATATCCACGTAAATCCAACCCCATTTAAATGCCAACAATTAAGCCCCAACAATTGCCTCTACGCATGCAGTTATCCACACACGGGGGGACCAAGTCAAACACTCTCTCACACACGCCCTTCTCCCAGCCACGTCTTACTACTCACTGCTCACCCTCTCATCTCACCGTCACACGCCCATATCTCCAGGTTCGCACATGAGATCCTCATGATCTGCCCCGGGAAAGGAGGAGCCCAGAACGCCCACCATTCTCCTTCGGCGTCCGGGTCGCCGTGAGACCCGCGCAAGCCTCTCCCACTTAAACTGCCCACGTCTCCGTCTCTTTAGGAAGCCATGCATGAGACCTAGTGATAAGGATCCCGCCTCCATTCCATCAGGGGAAGGAGAGATTTTCCATGGCGGCGGTCGCAGCAGCCCAGGAGAGACCACCTTGCGCACCACCCAGTCGGCGGGTCTTTGGCAGTCACACACACCAACTGCAGTTCTGACTCCATAGAACATCATCCATCGGCACCTCAGCTTCCTCCTCCTCTGCACTCACCTCTCCCTCGGATACGACGCCGGCCTCCTCTCAACACTGCACAGTCACTAGAGGAGCCCAGCTTCACACTTCGCTGCCGCCTCCTTGGCAGGACACCATCTTGTGAACAATACGGTGATGAGCATGCCAACGTCAGAGTCAGCACGTTGCCCTGGAGAAGATTTCTTCGTCATTGCGTCTGCATAGACAGGGACCTCCTTCTCTTCCTCCTCTCTATTTTGTTTAGCTTGCTGTCTCACATATATTGCATCTTTACCACGTCCATGCACACACTTACGTAGTGCATCCTTTCCAATACCCACTTTAGAGGGGTTTTCTATAAACAAAGGAGGGAGGGAAGGCGGTCATAACGGTTGACCATCTTCCTTCTCAAGCCTCCAACCGGTAAGACGCCTCCCGATTGTGTGCATTTTTCATATATGTGAACGCATGCTACCATAATTTTCAGTCTAATGGGTCTTTTGTGTTTATTTCTTTTGCAAAAAAATTGAAGCAACACCGTGGAGCCCTCACCCTTTGGCCGGCCGAAGGAGGAGGAGTAAGGAACCCATCATCTCCACATCGAGGCATTACACGATCACATCTCCTCCGGGCGGAGGTAAAAAGTCCCTGGCGATCACTCATCATTTCCCCGTTGCCATATTTTCGCCAAGATAAATGTGGACGTTCGTCATCGAAAAAATCCGTCTACAAACACTAGTGCTATTAATTTGTCTAAAAACTCAATTCAGCATTCACGCACAAAACACATTGATATTAGGCATCATTTCTTGAGGGATGAGGTTGCTAAGAAATCTCTTGAACTTCATTTCATTGAAACTGAAAATCAAATAGCTGATATTTTCACTAAGCCTCTTCCAGAAAATAGATTCTCATCTCTAAGAAGAAAGCTTGGATTATGCAAATGTCCACATTCTTCTTGACCTCACTATCATTGGGTTGAGTGTTATGTGTCTTTGTTAGGGCACATTCTGAGGGAGAGTAATAGCTTCATGCTGTAAATATTTCTTACATTCTTCTATCTATTTTTGCATTTACAACACTCTCAACTCTTGCAAATAAGTTCCTCACTCTCACATTGCATTGATATTCTTGGTATATCAAATAGTGATTTGAAGAAAGACAAGTCAGGCTTGTCTGGACAGTTTCACTATGTGTAAGTATATATCTCCGTCAAATATCAAGAGTCTTGTATGCAATTGTTGAGGGGGAGTCCCTGTCCTTCAATAAAAATATTTCTGCTCATCTTAATTTTTTCATTCAAATCTTTTGATTCTCTTTATCTTAATGAAAGACTTCTGGAATCAACAACTCATGGGGGGCTAAAGAATTCATACTTCTTTTCTTACATAAACTCAGAATTAATTCATTGTGTTGATACAATTCCTATTCATGAGATGTTCATTAATCTTATCAAAAGAAACCACAATGACTTTTTGACTGATCTATTACATTTTTACAGTCAATCTTCAATTATATTATGAACTCCTAAAGTAATCTAATTTCTTTAAAGACATGAAGATCACTTGTGCATTGAATTTAGACATCTCTTTTACAACTAATGAGGGAGATGGTTGATTTTTTTTCATTAACTTTCCATCTTTCTTTCAACAGAGCAATGACACTAATGCTGAGAAACTACAAACCTTCACAAAGAATGAAGCGCCATGTATGTCATGAAGCGTTTTTGTTGCTATCTCTGTTCAAAGGGGTAAAACAAAGTAAAAAAAAAATATCTTACAATATTAATGATAACTGAGTAACTGGAAATATTGGCGTCTCATAAACATATATTTTCATGTCAAAAGGTTATCATTTGCACCTTTGAAACTGAATAATGAGTAAATCTTTAGTAACCAGGGACTATAGTGTGTAAAAGCATTAGTTCTTGTGTGAACAAGATTTAATACATTTGAAAGTTTGATTTTTTTTAAAAAAAATATGTCCATAAAAATTCAGACACAAAACAAACAACCTTATCCCAAATCAGATTGATTAAGAATGTTTTACTTCATCACAATTGACTTCATTCAAAAAGAAATTTTCACTACCTTGGATTAGAAGAATATGAAAGATTGTCATTGACTGTATTGAATGTCCTATATCATTCAAAAATGTCATTTCAGTGTTTCATTTTAATCAATGAACATATCTTGTAAGTTATTGCTTAACCCTTGAATTAACAATGACTTTTTGTTAAGAAATGACAAATGGATTCTTCAACATATTAAAAATCCTTGACAAGTTGATTTCATACCTCTTTCATTATCATAAAGACCCCATCCCAGTTTTTCTTGATCATATCATCTATTTTTTGCCCAGTCAGGTCGACACAGTCCTCTTCATGTGTCGACACCATCACTGGTCAGGTCGACATAGTCCCTTCCTGTGTCGACACCATTGCTTCTCCAGGTTATCTCAGTACACTTCAAGAGCACATTCATGATAATCATTAATGAATGGAAGAACTGTTCAATACTCGTTTGTCCACTATGCAAACTCAGTTGAGGACAAACTTATCTACTTTGGATGCCAAAATGCAGTCTATTGAGTCTATCTTACTCCCTCTCCCTCCTCCACCTCCATCCTCTTGATAGATTCTCTTGTTTTGATGATGTCGAAGGAGGAGAAGGGTTGGTTCATGGGTTGGTTCATGTTGTGAAAGGGGTGCTTGTTAGCAAAATCTTTTTGTAAAGGGGTGCTTGTCAGTAAAACCGTTTGGTTGTGACAACTCTCATATTTTGTAGAAATTCTCTTTCAATGACAAATGATGGAGTAAATGAAAATCTTGAATATCACTATCATATCTTGTATGCTCGAGATTTTGTGAAAGAATGGCTCAAAACCACATTTGTAAGAAAGTCAAATTTTCATGTTGATTCAATGTTGCCATCATAAAAAAGGGGGAGAATGTGGGGTTGAGTGTGGTTTTAGTATCCCTCTCTCCCTAGTTTTGATGATGACACTTCGTGATTTTGTGCTTGTTGGGTTGAACATCGTACATGCCTCATTTATATAATAATAATGCCCAAACAACATGTCTTGAACATTTTACATTTCATACTTTGATGATAATGCCTTGTGCTAATGGCTTATATGTTAAATTCTCAGGGCTATACAGCTTTTGTCATGATGGTGTCGACACATCCCTTGGTGGTGTCGACACTTGATCACTGTCCCAGAAGCTATCTTTGAAGACAGGGTCAAGTTGTGTCGACACACTCAATGGTGGTGTCGACACTAGTCCCAGCTTCCAGGAGATCATTTTGCCTACCTGGGACAGGGTGTCGACACACTCAGTGGTGGTGTCGACACACTCCGGTTGAAGTCTCAACATTTGTTTCCTCTGGACACGTGGCTACTTGGAGTTCAATGGAAGTTGCCTTGGATCGTGTGCCCACGCACCCCAAGGGTACAATTGGACTTATGGGGCTATATGTACCCCCAATTATTGACCCCCAAGACTTAGGAGACCTCTAAAAGATTCCAGCAAATAGCTTTTGCCGGCAAAAGGTGAAATCTCCCACTCCTACTCTTCTCGTTGCTGTGGTGATCCATCCACTTCCTCGAAAAGCACGGGCGATTGAAGGAGAGCTCTGAAGAAGAAGTTGAAGCACTTCTCAAGGGAGCAGATCCAGCAGAAGCAAGCAATTGAAGAGAATTTTATGGTGATTCAAAGGCAATTGAAGTAGAGCATCGCCAAGTGATTGAAAGCATCACCAGATCTCTTAAATTCAACCTTCTGCAAGGAATCTTCATCGAAGAACACAAATACTGTATCTATTTCTTACAATTCTGAAGTTGTTCTTTTGATTCATCCATGAGATTTGTACATGAAGTGTTGCACAAGTTTCTCTGAATGAATTTGCCTTGGATTAGATCATTGCTAGAGGATCTGATTTATGTTGGTCTTTATCTAGCTTGTGTTATGTGAGCCATTGAGCTCAGTTTTAGTGAGTTGAACACTCAGTGTGTGTTTGAGCAAGTGTGCTCAGTTTCTGGAGCGGTTGTGCTCTAGAATTTGTGTGTGGTCTAACTCAAGTGTGTTGGAGTCGTCGTGCTCCAGTGTGAGTTGTACTCAAAATTTGAGTAGAGTGTCCTCACAGTGTGAGGGGTGGACGTAGGGATCACAGGTTTGATTTTGGAACCACCTAAAAATCCTATGTGCAATGGTTTGAATTGTTGATCTGAGCTAGATGATTGCATAGGATTGTGGTTTCACACTAATTGCCTAATTGTCTCACACCTCCTCTTACACACTCACACTTCAGAATTGAAAATTGTTTTTGTGATTAGATCTCTGAGTCAAAGTAGTATTAATTTTCTTATGCTTCCGCAAGAATTGGCAACATATCTATTCAACCCCCCCCCCTTCTAGATCTATTTCTCCTAATCACTCGATCCTACAGATAAAATTTAACATAATTCTGATCTCTGTGTAAATAGTTATGTATTTCTGAATATTTAATTATTAAGCTTACATGAAACTTGATTTAATGTGAATGTATGCAAATGATCTTTGAAGCATGATAAGTTCTAAACTACTAAATACAACATGTTCAACTATTAGTTTTGAGGAATATAAAGCATGATTTTATTTGCCTTGGTGTTGAGCATGTAATATTGACTGTGAAAATGTTTCATACATAAGCATATGAATGCATAAAAATGATGGGTGATTGTTTACATGGAGCACATGATGAAATGCTACTGTTATTCCTGCCAATAAGGCATTGTCACCATAGCGAATCTATATGGAACCTGGCTATAGAAAAGTCTCTATAGAATGGTTCATCCTACATGACTATATGGCCCTGAGGGCAACATTGATAAAATCTTGGAGGTGGAAAAGTACCAATGCTATATGGTGAGGAAGACTTCCCCCGATTTTGCGTAATAATCAAGACTTATTGTAACATCCCTCCTTGCCCTAGGTCAGTCTCTTCTGTTGGAGGTAGCGACACTTGGGTTGTCACTTTATGAAGGCGATAGTGTGATCATCGCGTTCTGGTTGGGAACGCGATGGGCATGCTGTCGCGTTCACCCTCTGACCGCTGCATGCTTTCTTGTTGTCTTATTATCGGGTTTTTTGTGACGGGTGTTAACCTCCGACAGTGGGAAGGCGACGGGTCAGACATCGCGATCTGGTGTCAGCTCTGCGAAGTCGACGCATGGCATTTCCGCTTGTCAGTTTGACCATGACCATGGGATAGCAACGAGATGGGTGTCCCGTTCACTTCATTGAACACGATAGGCAAGTCATCGCGTTCTCATCGCCAAGGCTTAAAACCTCCCAGATGGCAGAACACCCTTCTCTTCGCCCTTTCAGCTATTTTTCCCCTTTGCTCCGACATTGTAAGGGTGTTCCCTCCATGGGAGCTTGGAAGGGAGGATTGTGGCTTGATTTGGTAAATGTCATGGTTGCCTTACATGGATGTGCTTGGTTTGCTCTATGCATGATTAGTGTTTTATCCCTCTCACTTTTCCCCTTTCTTCTTGTATGGTGCATGCTCCTCTCCATCGGCTCATGAAGGTGGTCGAGCTCGACTTTTGGACGGCGGCTTTTGGAGCGTTAGAGCTCAGAGGTGGAGGGGTGCTAGCCTACGAGAATGCCCCAATGGGGTGGTTCTTCATTTGGAGGTAGGGACCCTCACCCTCCACCTAGTTCTAGCATGCTAGGACCCAAACCCTCCTTCCTCTAAGCCTAGAATCATGCTAGGTGGTGCATGTATTTATGTGGTTTCTGTACATGGGTTGCATTGTGGTGTTTGTTTCATGCTTGATTTAAGGACAACATGTGAGGGTACCATGTTTGCATGAGAGTTGAATGAGTGTAGTTTGACTTTCCATGCATGCTTGGGGTTTCTTGAGGATGGTTTGAACCTGTATAGCCTGTTCATTTCACCATGCATGTTCCCCTCCCCATGGTTTGGTTGTATGGGTGGAGTTTGTCCTGAAGGGGGTGTCCACAGGTGTGCAAAACCTGTGGTCGTGACACGGTTGGTGTCGCGACCCAGGTCGGGACACCCTGACATGTTGCCTTCAGTGCCTAGGAAGCGACGACCAACTTGTCGTGTTCTGATCACGATAGGGTGGCAGTTGTCTTCTGTTCTAGTGTTTACACTGTTTTGGGTTGGGGTCTCAGGCTGTTACCTAGACCCCTCTTGTCGCAACATGGTTGCGATGGGTTTCGGGTTGCCTTCTTTTGAGCTTTCCACCGTGTGTTGTGAAAGGCCTCAGGTGGTCACCTAGGCCTCTGGCTGCAGTCACGACAATGCCCTTGTCGCGACCGGAACACGACTGGTTCTGTGTCACCTTCCTAACCCATGGTTGCGACAGGTCGAGCGTGGCCTTCAGGTGGTGACAACCTATGTGTCGCCTTCTCAGCGTGAGAGGGGATTTGGCAACCTGTAGTTTGGATTTTTCTGCTTTCGCTGCAACATGATTTTCTTGGAACCTGTAATGTTCCTAGTGCAGTGCTACTCTAGTCTCTTCACCCGGTGCTAGGCACTTGAGGGCTTGTCCACAAGACAGGTTGTTACCGTTACCTGGGACCCCCATCCCCGCGCGCCTGTTAGAGGGAGTTCTTCGGGCGGTGGGCGTGCTCGAGTCACGTACTTGGAGCAGAGGGGAAAACGGTGGGGACAATGGCATAGAGTCATTTGTAGAGCTCTCTTATCTGGTCTCTGTCTCCAAGGTGGTTGTGGTGTTCTTTCGGTGCGGACCAGTTAGTCATTTCTCACTGCGTCACTCTACGTGGTTCCGCTATCATTTAGAGGGGCTAGGCGTGGGACCGTTGTCTGGCTAGACTACAGCATTGTGTTTCTTTAGTTCCACGTCTCACTCCAACGAGAGGTGTTAGACATGGACCGTTGGTCAAGGGTAAGGTGCGTTTGCCCAGGTAGTGTTTAGCTGTCCGGCAGACTAGTGTAGCGTACTATAACTAGCGTGTTTGCCCAGGCAGTGTTTAGCTGTCTGTGTTTCAGCCTTGGGTTTTGTGCTCGTGCCATGTTTTGCAAGTGTTTTGCGGTCCCGACGTGTAGCCTAGACCAACGACCGTGTAGTTTCTTTCACGCTTCCGCACTTGACTCTGTTTAGTAGAATATAATTTACTGCTTATTTAATTATTGCACCTTTGTTCATTTCTACTGTTAGAAGCTGTAAGAGATTGGTAGTCCCTACTGGGCTTCTTCGTGAAGCTCATGCCCTCTTTTGCAGGTGATACTTCACAGCAGTTCGCTCCGCGGCGGACTGAGGAGACGACGTCCCCAGTGAGCAGTGTTCCCCAGCTTGTGTACTTCACCCTCAGGGTATGCCCCTATGGGACGTGTTATTTCCCTTTTAATTCAGCACTTGTACATTATTTACTTTTGGACTGTACTAGGTTGTTACTCAATCTTGGACTCTTTTTCCTCACCTTTCGTACATTTTAGTGTGTTTGTTGTTATTTATATCTATTACATATCTTGCTAGACCGATCCATTAGCCCTTCCGGGTCTCCAGACCTGTAGGCGGCGGTGCCAATGTTTGGATTCTTGGTGGGAGTCGAGGGTCCGGGCATCGGGGCCGTTACAGTTGTATCACAACAAGGGGTCTATCAAGACTTGTAATGGAAATAAGTAATGACGTAAAGTCCCTTAGGAAGTACAAGTAACACTGCTAGCCTCCAGAGTTTTATCTGTTAACCTATTGTTGTGGCTGTTTTGCATAACATGCCTCCACGCACTCGCAGGCAGGCACGTGAGCTGGCGAAGCATCAGGAGTTCGAGTCGGACGGGTCGGTTGTAGTAGAGCATGTGTCGATTGATGCTCAGCCCCAGCAGTTCGAGCAGCCTGGGGACCCGTTGCCGCAGGGCATTCCATTTCCGCAGGGAGGGCCGCAGCAGTAGCAGTAGCATCACTGGTTTCCGCCCCCGCCCCGCTGGCCGTCATGGAGCAGTGGTGGAGAGCTATGTTCCAAGGTCCTTGGCATACCTGCAGTATCAGCCGTATCAGCAGATGCCAACAGGAGGTCAGCAGTTTGCAGAGATGGTAGCAGAGGAGTAGCCACCACCGACCCCGCAGGCAGCACCAGCTCAGCTAGAGGTACCACCTGTGGTACGACAGCAGACTCCAGTTGCAGCGGCTGTACCTGAGGACCGCACGATGGTTCTGGAGAGGTTTCTTCATCTTCTGCCTCCGACGTTTTCTGGTGACCGTGATCCGGACAGGGCAGAGAGTTGGGTCCTTGAGCTCAAGCGCACCTTCGAGACCATGGACTATGCAGAGCTGGATCAGGTCAGGTTGGCAGTATATCAGCTGAAGGGGTCTGCCCACGAGTGGTGGAGGGCAGTGAGGAAAACTAGTCTTCAAGCCAGGAGGCTGAACCAGATCACTTGGCAGGAGTTCCTAGTGGCCTTTCACGACGAGTTCTTCCTTGACAACGCTTGCCGTGAGAGGAGGGACTAGTTCCATGAGTTGGTCCAGGGAGGCTCTACCATAGCACAGTACCACCAGAGGTTCGTGCAGATGCTTCGACACGTCCCCCACGTGGCTGCCAGTGAGCAGGCTCGTACCAAGCAGTTCATTAGCGGGCTACGCTCGGAGTTGAGGTGGGCCATGGCTGGTCACCTCTGTGACTCCTTGACGGTAGCAGTGGCGAGAGACACTGCCTTGGAGCGGGAGTGTTGGTTTTAGCCGTAGCAGAGTCGAGGCTCTGGGAGGTCTTCTCTGTACCAGCGCCCCTTGGGCAGTCAAGGGAGTGTTTCCTCTTCTTCTTCTTCGTGGACAGGCAGTGTTGGCCTGACCTCGAAGTTGAAGAAGTTGTTCACTCGTGGAGGCTGGCGTCAGTACAGGCAGCCACAACAACAGCGACGTCAATCAGAGCAGTAGCCAGTAGAGCAGTCTGTGAAGCAAGGAGCAGAGCAGAGTTAGCAGAGCATAGGTTGTTACCACTGTGTGCAGCAAGGGCACTACAACCACGAGTGTTCGTTGAGGCCGCAGCAACAGACACCTCAGGCACAGTACCATTGTCACGCCCCGACGCGGAATATCAGAACGCGAGGCATTTGCAAGAAAAGGGTATAGAGTGAATACTAGACATCAAACCATTTCAAAATGAATAATGATAAAGCAAATTCCTTTCATTAATACTTTTCAATGCCTAGTTACAACCCCTAATATTAGAGCAGATCTATAGGGCCCGATTACATTGGATTAA
Source organism: Colocasia esculenta (assembly GCA_014218235.1). NCBI lineage: Eukaryota > Viridiplantae > Streptophyta > Magnoliopsida > Alismatales > Araceae > Colocasia > Colocasia esculenta. The sequence goes on from CM024760.1 coordinate 133,903,120, forward strand.
AGCAAAAGACTAAACTTTAAACCTAACTACTACAACGCTAAACATAGCAATAGGACACTAGGGTACTCATGACATCACTCCAGGTCGTTCACGTCCTCTTGAGTGTATGGTTCATCCTCGGTCTCACCTGAGAACACAATGACAAATAACGTAGGGTGAGCGAACCTCGCCCAGTAGGACTTAAATCTCAGGCTCAAGCAAGCTTTAAGTAATTAATGCATTGAAGGCAGAGTAACTAATGACAGAACGGAAGAGAGTGTCAAGTAAAAATATAGCAGGACAGTACGTGAATGAAATAGCAAGACTTTCCAAATATAGACTTACCAAGAATAGCACAAGTGTCGGGAATAGCACAATAATAGAAAGATAGCACAATGTCAACGAGTATAGCATAGTACAATGAGTATAGTATAGCACTTTGTTGTCAATGGACAACGAGAGAACATAGCACTTTGTTGTCATTGTAGCACTTTTGATTATCATTTAGATATTCAAGATATATAGCACTTGAGTGTAATGCCAAATACTATGATCTTTTAACTCCCATGGGCACTAGCACTTCGGACTCACATCCCAGGACCAGATCGGGCCCTTTATATATTGCCAGGCATTAGTTATATTGTTTATCTTTAGACAATCAGTTAATGGCCAATATAGAGTACCAAGAAGTAGATGAGAGAACTAAATGAATAGACGAGATAGTTGAGTGAATGTGAACTGATGAGCGAGTAGTGTATAGATGAGAGTTAGTGGACCTTCCACATGAAACGTTGAGTGACGAGCGACAGTAACCGTTTCACAACACGCGCACATGGTTTTGGCAGTCAGGCGGAACTCACGACCTTACCACTGGCCATGTTAAGCACAAGTCTAGAGGTCCGGCGTAATTCAAGACAAGAGTGAATTTCTAATAGCCGTTTGGACCATATTGATCCCTAATGGGTGTAACAGGTGTTAGGGTACAACTGGCTCGTCGACCATGTGGAAATCCATGGACAGAGGAAACTTACGGAGGCCTTGAACAAAGACTTACTAGTCCGGCAGATGGAGTATCCGACGGAGAGTTCGTCCAAGTCAAGAGAGAGTGTATATAGAAACAAGTGCTCGACATTCTAGAGGAATTCTAGAACAGTGGAGCGTCGATATCGGTATTCCCAAACCATCACGAGAAACGATAGACAAGTATAGGGTAATTTAATTACATAAATTACCAGATGTATTATGAAATAGTTTCATGCTAAATTATGCCATAATTGGATGGTTCAAAGTGTGTGTAAGTGTCATGAAATTTTAGATAGAAAAGATCATGTGCATATATTTTAATCATACATAAATATTTAATTTATAACAAGAGTTATTTTCGGGATGTATAACTGTCAAACAAGAGTACAAACACTGTAGGTGTAGATGCGAGATTTGGCCCATTTCCCGCAAGGCTATTTGGCCCATTAAGCCTCGTTTGACCATTTGTTGACCAGCCTCGGATCCATGTAGACGGCAGCATCGATGGCCGCCGACTACTGGTTGGCGGCAAGCCCCCTGGACGCTGACCCAAGTTGGCGTCCACCTCCCTGGACGCCTGCATGAGGTTGGCAGCCTGATCTCTGGACGTCAATAGCGTTTACCAGGTCTGCGCAACTAACCCGAGATTTCAGCCCACTAGCTCCCTTGTCTCGCCCATGTAGCGCACATAGCCGTTCCCAACAGGCATATGGGCCACCTTGGCAGTCCTTTGACCCAGTAAAAATCCTACATGGCCTCCCCCCATTGGTTGGACCTCTAACACAAAGATTGCCACATGTGCAAGTGTGCTTCTTCACACTTCGTGTAAGACCCCGTATTTTTACTCTCTTTATATATCTGTATGTATATGAATGGTGTGTTGGGTGTTCCGTTGTTGTGTGCTTAGCATGCGTAGTTCATTGTGCCTACTATAAGTTTTATCCTTCTTTTGAATATGAGCATGTGCGAACATCTATATATGTATACATAGGTGTATATGATGATTAATGTGGAAGTGAACAATTAGCTAATTAGAGGTGTATTATGAATACCAAGAATCTCTGACTTAGGATACTTGAATAATACTATGCGTGTGCTATCTAAATATTGAAGAATATCTTATACTACCTATTTCATGGAATTTTGTATGGGAGTGTATGAAGTACTATGTGTATGTACGTATGTATGTTATCTTGTGCGTGTGACAATTGTATACCTAATTCGACATGCATAACACCTTGGTGTATTTGTGTATGCATGTGTATGATTAGTTGTAAGCGTTGCTCATTTGCATGGTTTAGCTAATGTGAATATTGTACTTCGTACATTGCATATGCATAAAGAGTTCAAGCATGGTAGGTGTAATTAGTGGTTTATATTGAAATTCTATACTCCTCAAGAATAACATGCATGTATTTTTATGATATTTAGGTGAGAATAGCCAATTGGCTAAATTATGCATATAGTACATATTAAGGAATCCTATGCATATAGTACTTAAGCAATGTTAGGTAAAGTTGTGTAAGTTAATCTAATTACCGGTGCGCATGTTGTACCCATCTATTCCAAGCATAATGTACATAAGTATGCTACACCCGTGTGTGTATACTATATATATGTCAAATCAAGTGTGTGTGTGTGCAAGGACTATTTTATCGAATAGATTATTCCTAGTTAACCTAACTCATATCACCTCCTAATGATTTGCGAAGCCCTCATAATTCTTGTCATTTACTTTGCCGGGTGTTGAGTCACACTTATGTAAAACATCATGTACGCATAGGTAGATATCTACGTACATCTATCTTAGTGTATTTATGTATGCTTGTGTATGCCTAGGTATGAATGATATTGATTGCCTGGTATGGTAATGTACATGTTACACCTTATACGTTGTATGTATATATATAGAGTAAGCATGGTTTCTGCATGTTTTAAGTTCTAGCCGAAGGGCCAATCAGCGTCAATGTGTTTATATTAAATATAAATAAGGTATGTATTGCCTGGTGATAGTATGGATATAATACCGTATACATATTGCATGTATATAAGCTTGGTATGCGTGGTTTTCTGCATAATTTAGGGTTCTGGCCGAAGGCACCTTGGCGTCAAGCCCAGGCCGTTGAGCCAGTGTCAGCGTCCAGACATGGACGCCAACACTAACTCCAGCGTCCAGCAATATGGACGCCAATTTCTTTGACCTGCATGCGTTGCAGAGCCAGAAAATCCGGGAGCAAGGCATGGACACCATTGGGGGATGTCCCCCAACGGCTCTCAGGTTGTCAAATCGGTATGGTGAGTGGGTGAGGGGCTCTCCTTAGGTCTGAACCCGAATTTGGTCCCTCCCACTCCTCACTTCAGCTTGCAAGAGGAGAAATAGAGAAAGAAAAACCCTAGAGAAAGTCTGTGAGAAAAACCCCTTTTAGCACCCACAAATCCGACCCCCTGGAGGTTGATCCGGCCATCTACTGCGACAAGAAGGAAGCTGGAGCAAAGGAGAAGGCCTACCCATCATCCCCTTGCTGTGGACCTCATCCAAGAACCCGGAGGAGGGTGATCTTGGAGGCCATCTTGCAACTTCTTGGGACTGCCCAAGGAGGTCTTCACCAAGCCATAAATCCCTTGGAGGAATTTTAGAAAGGCAAGTGACCTATCTATGGTGTCCCCGTATGAGTCTAGGTGGGTTTTGCTATTTTTATGGATTTTTCCTCGAGTCCTAGACCCTCCCATTCACCCAAGTTTCAGAGCTCGGGTCTGTGTTTCTACACAGACCTGATTCGACGGCAAGGTCCCTGGACGCCTGTGATGATCTTGGCGTCCATCGACCATGCCGCTGACCCTGAGTCAACGGCCAGAGACCGCCGCCTAGTTCCTCTGGACAGAACAATGAGCTGTTCTGTCCTTCTTATGTATTAATTTCGATATGTTTTCCGTGATGAGGATATATGGTAAACCTTATACTCTATGCATATTATTAATTGTGATGTATGGATGAATGTGGTGTGGGATGGTGAATGTGGGATAATGGTATCTTTTGAACTTGTGAGCATGACTTGTAGACAATCTTCCAAATCCTTGTTCATGATTTGAATTAGTATGAATGCCTTGGTTTTAGTCTAATCATGAAGATCAGTGGGTCAACATCTGTGTTTAGAAATTCTGGTAACTTATCCATGCTTGTGCAAATTGTAAATAAGCTCGGTTCGGTAAAAATAGAAGCATGCAAGAATGGTTTGTAGGGTTCAATCCCTAGATGTATGAATTAGGGTAATTTTGTATCCTAAATTCCTGCATATGTTAGTAGCTTATGTTTAAACAGCAAGTGGCTAAATTACAAGACGTGTTAAACCCCATGTTAACTTAAGTTAATAATAGCATGCTAAATCGGTGTTTTATTTTCCGTAAATTCTATTTAGCTTGGAAAAATCTGAAAATTTGAGTGTATGATCTTGAACCCGAAAAAAGCATGTGGTTAAAATTTCAGGTCGTTTGGATCAGTAAATAAAAAGTTATGTATTTTCATGTGAAATGTCATAATCTACGTGTATTATCGTAATGTGATTAGTTATTGTCTAAAACCAACTTGATTGGTGAATTTGCTGTGTTAAACTCCTATAATCTGTAGTAGCATGATTAGGAGAAAAACAAAGACACATTGTGCATGAGAAAACGAAGGAGATGTGAGTGTTATGTGTAAACCACACGTTAAAACTCGGTATGAGTAAAGTGTAAAAGTTGTGCCTATGTGACACTGCTACCCTAGAGGCATCGGGAGCCGTATATAGAAAAGTCCCTATAGAAGGCTCCATGTGATATAAGTTTGTCCCAAAGGCATTGGGAAAACCCCGGAGGTGGACAAGTACCACTGGATAGGGTGGAGAGGGCTTCTCCCGGTCTGCGTAGTTACCAAGATTCACCGCTGTATTGCCTAGGTAGTGAGTATGTGTATGAGTTGTGTCATGTGTTGTGTTATGAGTTGTGTTGAGAGCTGTGCTAAGGGATGAGCACGAGCTATGAGATATTTGTTAGTGTCCTCTACTGGTGGTTAGGACTATGTGTCATGGCAAATCGTTTAAGTAATGAAAAATGACTAAAGTGTGAAATATGTGAACATGGCACGTGGTAAGTGCCCAAGATGCGCGTGGTAAGTGCAATCGACGTGATATGTGATAAGTGAAAGTGGTAGAGAAAATGATGTGGAAATGAGTAAATTGTGTAAGTGTGAACATGCGTACATGTCAAATGTGTAAAAGCGAACAATGTGAATGAGTAAGTGTGCAATCATGTGAAACTGAAAATGCGAGAATATGTTATTGAAACCCATGTGAGACAAATCTGAAATCATGTGAAATTAGTGAATTTATGTTATTATCATCATGTTATTATGGGCAAAAATGTCTAGAATCCATGTTAGGGGTAACCAATGAGTTTGTGTACAAGATAGCATGATTGTTTGTTCACATGATATGTTTTAAGCAACGTTGTAGCTCTCATGTGTAGATTTATAGCCATTGAATCATGTGAAATCAGCAACCTAAAGCATGTAGAAATGTCCATGTATTTGTCTAAAAACATATAAGATCCATGCTAGTTGTGTTTCCTTTCATGTGTGCACGATGTTCATGTTAGTAGCTCTCATGTCTTGGTTCTTTAAAGACAGTTTCATGAGTAAATTGAATAGAGAGCATGTGATAGGTAAATTTTATTCCTACAACATATGAAAGCATGATCCATCTATAAACTTGTCAAACTTTCATGATAGGTTGAAACTTCGGAAATGACTAGTATGCCATGTTTTGAAAATTGTGAATGTGCATATAAAACCCCTATGACTTATACGTGTATGTTGTGGGTAGTGTTGCTTGCTGAGTCTTTGGACTCACTCTTGCTTCGGTGTACAGGTTGACAGGTATCGTGCACTAGAAGGAAGCGTGACGAGGATCATCATATAGAAGACTATTTTGTGGAGCTGTCACCAGTTGTACCTTTCTTTTGCACAAAAGGATTATTGTATGAACAATATTTGGACATTGTAGTTCTCTTTATTTTGTATTAATGTGGACATTGTCTTTCCATTTCGCTATTTAGATTGTGGAATGTGTGTTGGTGATGGGTTAAGAGTTGAGTTGTTTATTTTATTCCGCTGTACTCTATTGCTATCCAGGTACATATCAACCTATTGACCAGTGTTGGGTACATGTCCCACTGTGACGACGCCCTTTTTACCGATGGGGATTGGTATAATCGTACCGGTATGAAGAGGGTCGTTACACTTAGCATCCTAGGCACTCCAACCCCGAGCTCCACTGTCTATTTAACACCCCCTTGAGCCCTCTGAACCAGAGGAGGGAGGCTGGACGTCCTTATGCTGCCACTTTGAGAGAGGAGAGAGAAACTTGCACCTCACCTTCTACTACTCATCCTCTCCTTTCTCTCTTCACTTGGGATGTTCATGAGGCTCACTTTGGAGCTGCAGGAGCCCTTGCAAGGAGCCACAACACCAGCAATGAGGATCTACATCTCCTTCACTCTCTCTTCTCTTACTTACTTTTTTAGCTAGCTTGCATGTTGCACACACTTTCCCACTCACACTAGGCACGTAGGTCACTTTCCTACACACCTAGAAAGGGGTTTCCCAACCAAAAACGGAGGAAGAAGGGTGGTCATAGCATTTGGCCACCCCTCTTCTCAAGTCCGCAACCGGTACGGGACCTTCCTTTTGGGTCTTTCTTATTTCCTTTTGAGCATTTACTACACTACCTAGAGTCTAATAGAGTCTTTGTTTTGGCAGGAACAACCCGCAGAAGACTACGGGGCTCTTCTCTTTTGGCCGGCCGAAGGAGGAGAAGTTGAAGTCCCACCATCACCTGCAACGTGAGGCTACTGCACCGACGTGATCACAGCAACTCCTTGGGTACAGGTAAGGCCCTGGCGATCACCAAATCTCATTTGCTTCGCTTCTTTGCTTCATTTTCCTTCTAGTCAATTCAGTCAACCGGAGGGTCAACGTGGTCAACCGGCGACCCCTACATCGCCAACGAGAGCCCGGCGGCTTCCTCGAGCGTCCGAGAGATCCGGCGACGGGGCGGAAATGAACCATCCACAGTTCTCTTCTGGCGATCATGGTGGGACCAGCTTCTGCCACTGTGGTTTTACTGCAGCCAGGTAGACGGCAGGAGATCTTACCGCCTATTCAGGTAAACGTCTAGCGTTCCTGCCATTAAGTGTCGTTTAGCGTCCATAGTCCTTGACGTTTATCCTATGTCTGCGTCCGTCGATCATGCCGTCTATCTCTGATCATGAACTGTGCATCAACCTGCTGGACGTTTAGTTTCACAGAAGCATGCTTTTCTCTGTTGTTTTGATTGTTTTGTCTTGATTTTTGTTTTTGTTTGCTTGTTGTTTGCTACTAAACAGTCCACAGTCTCTGGGGGGTCATCTTCTCACCTCTTCTAGCCTCCCCTCACATTTCTAGGATCACCTTTCTTCGGTTTTTGACCTTTTACTCGGGGATTCCCTCTCGGGTAAATCGGGCTGACTCCGGAGAAAACTCTATAAGTCCCTAAATTCCGTAGATTCCCTCACGGTACGGGGCAGGAGGACCTTTACCCTCCCTGTCTAGCTTACCTACTCACTGGGGTTCAAGTGAGATTTGAGAGAACGGGCTTATAAATCAAGTCAAGTAAATACACAACTTTGATCTTTTAAAGTTTGGGGGCGTTGTTTGATAACATTGATTGGTAGAAATTCATACTTCTACTGAAAACAGTGTAATCACTTCAACTTAAACCATTCTAAAATCCATAGGTTGTGTGCTAATGGACACTTGGTTGGATCCTGCTAATATGTCTAACAAACCGGCGTTTGAATATGATGATAACATCAATGATGAGATTGTCGGTATGATAGATACCAATGTCCAGCCTGAGGAGTCGGTTCAATCATCTTCCCAAGCCGACAATGAGGAGGTTAGCTTGAGGGTTAACCCTACTCACGCTCAGGATGTCCAAGAAGACCCCGAGTTTTCTAAACTCATGTCCCGCTATTCGCCCGACGATATCATTTCCATGCTTTCCAAGCATACCATTCGGGCAGCGGCTTCTCCTTCCCCTCCATCCCATTCTCCCTTCCATGCTTCCTCATCTAGGCCCGCTCCTAGGCCTCTCACCCCTCCCCGAATTTTGGTATCCCCCATCCCTATCTCCACTCCTGTTCCTCCCACTCCTTTACCTACTTCTACCCCAATTCCTCCACCCATTCACCCATTTCATATCCAAACCACTCCTCCCACTCAATCCGAATCCCTGTCCCGGTCTGAGACGGAGGGTCTTATCCGAAAACTCTTGGCCAAATCTCTATCCCTTTCCAAGCCTCATTCACTGCAAAACTACTGCAAACTCCCCAATGTTTACTTCCCTCCGGTTTCAAGGCCCCGAAATACCGCAAGTACGATGGGACTTCTGACCCCCAGTACCATCTAGCCAGCTTCACTATGGATTCCCATCGGTGGCTGTACAATCGGGCCCTCTTAGTCCACCTCTTCCAACAATCGTTAGAAGGGGAGGCTTTTAGGTGGTTTACCTCTTTGCCCGCGTCAGATCTTGTCAACTTTGACATAGTCTCCGAACGCTTCATCTCCCATTTCTCTTATATGGCCACTCAAGTCCCTACACTCCCCGACTTGGTGGCGGAAAAGATGAAGGCGAACGAAGACTTTGTCACTTATGCCAACCGATGGAGGTCCATGGCCTCGAGGGCCGACATTCCCATCCCCGAGTCCCAAGCTATAAACCTGTTGGTCACCAACACCACCCCTGTGCTCCGTTCCATTCTAATGCTAAGTGAGTTCCCTTCCTTCTCACATCTCTATAACCGAGCCAGGGTGATCGAAAATCAAATCAAGGACTCCTCTCTCCCATATTTCTTCGAAGGGAAGCCAAAGGCACGCAAGGCTCCCGCGGCACCCACCACCGAGGGAGTGACCATCAATGAGTCTGTCAGTGCCTGCAGCCAGCCTTTGAGGCCTCCCAACAAATCCTCCCATCCTCCTTCCAACCCTTCCTACCCTTCTTCCAACCCTCACCAATTCCCATCTCACCCCTCTAAGCCTTACTCTGCCGTTCCCCCTCCTTCCGGATACACCCGACCTGGCCCCAAAAGGTCACACTACCCTCCTCTCCCTGAGACTCTCGAGGACGTGTTCTTCACTCTCATGTCCTGCGATGCAATTCAACTCCCCCCACAAAGGGAGAACATCAATCCGAGGGTCGACACCTCCAAATACTGCCCATATCATAGGGCCCATGGTCACTTCATCTACAATTGCTTTACCTTTCGTGACTGGGGCTATGATATGAATGACCAAGGTAGGATCAACTGGGATGACGTCAAGGTGGCCATAGCCAAGTCTAGGTACACCAAAAAAGACCTTGGCATCTTTAGTAACCCTCTCCCCACTCATCAAAGCAACAATCCCTCCTCCTCTAAAACCCGTGAGAGCGTGCATACCATCGTACATCTAGGACCTCGGGTTGTGAGGAGAGAACAACAGTGGGGGGTAGAAGGTTTCGAGGTATGGTACCCTTGTCCCACTGCCGAGTCTCAGGAGCCTTTTATCTCGGTAGATGCTATCCTCGAAGAGAGGCCCCTAGTGCTCATCCGTCCTCCCCAAGATGCTCATTCCACTATCCCCATTTCTCCTACCGATGAGTCATCCTCCAGACCCCTCCAGCTTATCCGTCCCCAGTCTCAGGAGGCCGTGCATGTCACGCTCCGAAATCGGATTGTTCCTCCACCTCCGCGGCCATCCCAAGATGAGGAGGATAATGGGCCTCCGCCCCCGGCTGGCACCGAATATGATATTCTCCAACATATTGATAAGACACCCGCGAGGGTGTCTATTTTAGAATTGATTCGGAGGTCGCCATCACATCAATCCACTCTCCTCCAGTTCCTTCAGAAAATCATGGTCAATGATGACCTCCCTCCTAGTGGGGTCACCAATGCCATCCTTTCCCTCACCCAAGGACCCTCGATTTCCTTCTCAGACAAAGATCTTGCCACCCCCGAATGTCGTTCGCTTCCGCTTTGTCTCACCATTAACCTCAATGGGATAGCGGTGGACTCCACTTTGATCGACACCGGGGCCTCTATCAATGTCTGTCCGATGAAGACCCTTAAGCAATTGGGTTTAGGGGAAGAGAATCTGGAGAAGAGTTGCTCCACTATAGCTGCCTATGACAACTCCAAAAGGGTTGCCAAAGGCAAGATTGCTCTTAAGCTGGAAGTCGGACCCGTCACCATGACCACTGAATTCCTAGTTCTCGACGTCGATCCGGCCTATAAGGCCATCCTCGGTCGTCCATGGCTAGAGCAAACCTTAGGGATCCCTTTCACCACCCACCAGTGCTTCAAATTCCCCTTCAATGGGCGGGTCATTAAGATCAAGAGCATTCCAATCCTGGAGACCCTCAGTGCTGTCACTACCAAGCAGATGCCGCACCTCTTCGTTCCGGATAAGGGGAAGAAACCCGTTATGTCAATTTTCGATTTCCCCACACCCTGCGAGCTTAGCCAACCTCCCCGGCCTGTTGTAGAGCCCCATGTCCCATGTCCCCCGGGAAAGGGTTGGGAAGTGATGGCCAACATCGACTATGTTCATGGCCGTGGTCTGGGCACGGATGAAAAGGGAGAGACCCAGAGCGTCCAGGCGATTAGGAGGTTGTTACCTAAGGCTGGTCTAGGCTTCCACCCAGACCCCGTCCATCCGGACCCATTCATACCATATCAACCCCTTACCTGGACTTTAAAAGAGCATTTTGTTCAGGGGCCGACCCAGATGGGGACCAGGGAGCCCGTGATAGAAGAAATACCTTGCTCTGAGAGTGAGAATGAAGAAGAGGAAGAAGATGCCCAAATAGAAGACATTTCCGATTATTTTGGCCTCCTCTCCCTCTTTGGCTCTGATCTCCCTTCTCCCCCACCTTCTCCATCTCCATCTCCTTCTATTTCTGCGTCTAATCCCCTTCTTTCCCCTCCTGTCCTCTCTCCATCCCTCATCTTGCCAGTCGAGGCTACCTTGAGTCAGCAACTCATGGTTCTTGGCCTTGACTCCCAAAAAAAAATGCCAATTTTGAAAATTGGAAATCCGAGGTCTCCATTGAGCACCCCTCCTCTTTGGAACCTCTTCCGCTCGGCCAGGGGCCGACGCTTTCCGGCCTAAGCTCCTCTTCCTCTTGCCCCTCTAGGGGCACTTCCCTTGTACATAGTTTTGTACATAGCAGTCATGTAAATAGTGGTCTAGATTCTAGTTTAGAGTCAGGTCTAGAGGCTAGTTTAGAGTCTGGTTTAAGTCTAGGAGAGTCTAGTTCCTCTCAGCCATGCGTGCGCAAGGAGAAGGGTAGGCAAGTTCCTACCCGTTTTGTCATGGCCTTGGCTGAAAGATGTGCTAGGTTAAGTCAGGTGCCAGAATTTCTTGAGGATCCTGCTCTCGTCGAGTCTGATTTTGAAGAAGGTGACTCCGTAGATGACGACTTAGGAGTTTATCTGTTAGATTTTGATGAGGAGGGTGAGTCAGGAGATCCTGGGTTAGGAGAAGAGGACCCAGTGAGCTCCTATGTGGATGGCACAAAGAGGTTCGACGAGCCAACCATGGCTGCTGACGAGCCTACTAAAGAGGTCAACCTTGGCACTGAAGAATCCCCGAAGACAGTTTTGATTAGTGCCAACTTGAGTGCTGAAGAAGAAGAAGCTCTGGTAGCCATTCTTAAAGAATTTTCCGACGGATTTGCTTGGTCTTACGAGGACATGCCGGGACTCGACACCTCTTTGGTTGAGCACCGTTTGGTCCTAAAAGCCGACGCAAAGGCCGTCAAACAAAAGTTGAGAAGGCTACATCCTAAGCTGGCACTCAAGATCAAAGAGGAGGTTGACAAGTTGCACAAAGCCAAATTCATTAGGGTTGTGCTATATCCACAGTGGGTAGCTAATATCGTCCCCGTAATGAAGAAGGACGGTAAGGTTAGGATCTGTATAGATTTCCGTGACCTTAATCGTACTTGCCCAAAGGACGATTTCCCCCTCCCACACATAGATGTCCTAGTGGACAATACTGCCGGCTTCGAGCTGTTGTCGTTTATGGATGGTTTCTCTGGATACAACAAGATTCGCTTGGCGGAGGAAGACCAGGAGAAAACTTCATTTACAACGCCCTGAGGGACTTACTGTTATGTCGTCATGCCCTTCAGATTAAAGAATGCGGGAGCAACCTATCGAAGGGCAATGATGGTAATTTTTCATGACATGATGCATGTGCACATGGAGGTCTATGTGGACGATGTCTTGGTAAAATCAAAGACTCGACATGGCCATGCTGAAGTCCTCCGGGCAGTTCTCCAAAGGTCTAGAGAGCACAATCTTAAGATGAACCCCAAGAAGTGTGTCTTTGGTGTCTCTTCGGGGAAATTGCTTGGGTTCATAGTCAGCAAGCGGGGAATCGAAATTGATCCTAACAAGGCCAAAGCGATAATTGACATGCCTCCTCCTAGGAATATCAGAGAAGTCAGAGGGCTAATTGGCAGACTCCAGTTCATTCGGAGATTTATCTCCCAGCATTCAATCTGTTGTAAGCCCTTCTACGAGATGCTTAGAGGAGAGACGAAGTTTAATTGAGATGATAAATGTCAAAAGGCCTTTGATGAATTGAAGACCTATCTTTTTAATCCCCCTGTTCTCGCCCCTCCGGTCCCGGGTCGGCCTTTACTGCTCTATGTGTCAACCACAGAAGATTCAACTGGAGTGGTTTTGGCCCAATACGACGACGAGAAGAAGGAGAGAGCGGTGTACTATTTATCCAAGTTATTCAATGAGGCTGAAAAGAAGTACACCGCCATGGAAAGAACGTGCGCGGCCGTCGTCTGGGTTGCCAGAAGTTGAAGCACTATTTCTTGGCTCATGAAGTAAACTTCTGGCGCGTATGGACCCTATTCGGTACTTGCTCGAGAAGCCCGTCCTGACTGAGCGGTTGATGAGGTGGCAAAGTTTCCTCAATCAATTTGATATCACCTTACGTTAACCAAAAGTCAATCAAGGGGCATGCCATAGCTGAGCATTTGGCCCACCACCCCTTACCTTTATATTCCCCCGTTGATGAAAGTTTTCCCGATGAAGAGTTAGGAGCCATTATTGATGGTGAACCTTCGTGGGTGCTTTACTTCGATGGGGCGCTCAATTCTAAAGGGTGTGGGATAGGGGCAGTCCTCCTCTCTCCGGAAGGGGTAGTCATTCCGCACGCCTACCAGTTAACCTTCCGAGCCACGAACAATGTGGCTGAGTACGAGGCTCTCCTAGTCGGGCTGAAAATGGCTTTATTGCTCGGAGTCAAGGAGTTGAGGATTATTGGAGATTCGCAGTTGATACTCCGGTAATCTCTCAGCAAGTACCAGACCCGGGACCCCAAGCTGAAACCATACCAAGAATTGGTAGGAAAAGTAGTCCGGCAGTTTAGAAAGCTCACCTTAGTTCACACTCCTAGGGCCCAAAATATCCTAGCAGATTCCCTCGCCTCCCTCGCATCTTCCATTCCCATTCATTTGGGAAAGTCGTCTGAAACCATCTCTGTTCAGAGGTTAAGAGTCCCTTCTCATGTCGATCCGTGGTTCTCTCAGCTCGTACATCCTTCTCCATCCCTTCGGGTCCATGCGCTTTCCAAAGAGCCAGAAATTGACCTTGAAGATGGCCATCCCTAGTATTTTGACATCGAAAACTTTCTCAAAGATGGATCCTTCCCTGATTATGCCACCTCTGCCGATAGACGGGCGATTCGCCGCGTCTCGGAGCGTTACAAGATCATAGGTGGCATTCTCTACAAAAAGTCTCTCAACGGGGTCTATCTCCGTTGCCTTGATGAAATCGAATCTCAAGATGTTGTTGAAGCCGCTCACTCTAGTGAATGTGGTGGCCATGTTAATGGTAGAGCAATTGCCCAGAAATTGCTAAGACACTATTATTGGCCCACCATGGAAGAGGACTGTCGCCATTTTGTCCGTCACTGTGCTAAATGCCAATTGCACGGTGACAAAATTCATGCTCCTTCCTCTTCTCTTCACCCTCTCATTGCACCATGGCCTTTCGCCATGTGGGCATTCGATGTGGGCGGTCCTCTCGCGGACAGAACCGGAGAAGTCCGGAAGAAGTCCTTCATTCTGACCGCCACAGAGTACATCACAAAGTGGGCTGAAGCAGAAGCGTTCATAGAGGTCAAAGCTTCAATAGTCGTCAAGTTCATCAAGCACAACATCCTTGCAAGATTTGGCGTGCCTCGGGACATCATCACCGACAACGGACCGCAATTCACTTCACAGGAGCTTCGCGACATGTGTGGTAAATATGGTATCAATTTGCATCATTCATCACCATACTATCCACAAGGTAATGGACAAGCAGAAGCTACTAATAAAAATCTCATTAAAATTATAAAGAAAACATGCAGATCTCATAACAATGTTGACTGGCCAGATCGCTTAATTGATGCTCTTTGGGCTTATCGCACCTCTGTCCGTACTCCTACGGGGCAAACCCCCTATGCCTTGACATACGGATCGGATGCGATACTCCCATATGAGATCTTCGTCCCTTCGCTTAGAGTTCAATTAGATTCCGAACTTGATCCTGATCAACGTCGGGAAGCCTTATTGGCACAACTTGAACTCTTAGATGAGAGGCGAATGATAGCGGCTGACCATGCTCAAGTCTATGGTCAGAGAATTGCACGTTTTTATGCCAAAAGAGTTCTTGAGAGGAAGTTCGAAGTAGGTGAGATGGTCCTTAAGAGTAAAATCATAAAGGCACCAGGTCCCAGAAGCAAATTGCAAGAAAATTGGGAAGGTCCGTTCGTTGTCAAAGAGGTTTACTCAGGGAACGCTTATAGGTTAGTGGATGCCGAAGGAGTCGAATTGACGCACCCTTGGAATGCAGTCTACCTCAAGAAGTTCTATCCTTAGTCAGTCGGTCAGTCATTCATCACTTGACAATGGTTCGGGTTTAAGTCTCTACTTTTCCACTCGGTCACTAGTGAGGTAGGACTTATTCACATACCACACGATGTTAAGATATTGCCCTTTGGCTGGAAAATCACAAGTACACTCGGGCGGTCTCATTCAGTCAATGTGTTTCCCCTATTCTTTTCCCACTCGGTCGTGTCCGGAAGTGGAACAAACTACGAGTAAGGGACCACCCACTCTCTTTTAAAAGCACAAGGTCACCATAAAATAGGGGCAACTAATGAAAGCAAGGGGCAAAATGTCAAATCAAGCCTCAAAGGGGAAAAGAAAAGCCAAAAGGTCAAAAAAGGGTAGCAAAAAGTACGTACCCAGAAAAAGGTTGACCAACTCAAGGAGGTAGCAAAAAGTACGTGCCTCCACCCCAGAAATTAGAAATGAAATGAAAAATCCCCCTGAAAACAATGGTTGACCAAGTCTGTTTAATATGAGATGTCGGTTTGGAAACAAAAAGTAGTTTGAACCAAAGTCCTACATGACTTTCTATGCTTCTCTTCCTATTTCCCCCTCTAGGGGCAATTTGATTGTATAAGATCCTCCGTAGTGGAAGATATCAAGAAGGCTAGGGGCAATTTCCAACATCAAAGATTTCATGCACATCCCTCCTTACTCTTGGCCTCTGTGGTTAAATGGATCGTGTAAACCCTATACCCCGACATGTGATGAATATGTGTCTTAGAGTCCAAAAATCCAAAAAAATACAAAAATGAAAAAAAACAACAAAAAGAGTCTTTTGATGTATACATTTTTCCCAATATACATATTTGTATATATTTCCTCCATATTCTCTCTCTTATTTTCAAAAAAAAAAAATAGAAAATCCAAAATCCAAAAAATTAGTGGTATTGTGTATATACACTAACATTTTGCCTATTCGCTTATTTACTTATTTTTAAAATCAAAAACAAAAAAAAAATCAAGAAAAACAAAACACAAAAAAATGCATGTGCATATTTCCCTTTGGTTATTTTATATCTTTATCTTTGATTAGAAATTAGCCCCTTGACCAGATCTCAAGAAAGGTACATCATAGGCAAGGGGCTAAAAAGAGATCTACACTAACCTGTTTCTTTGAGTGTTGTGGATACAGGATGCAGGAACCAAAGCAAAACATTCAAATGCAAAAAGTCCACAATATTCCACTATGATAATCAAGTCTGTGTACATATCATGACAGGGGCATACCCCTAGTGGTACAAAAATGTCACTCATCTCTCTGCTCCCCCTCCGTAGGCCTCTGCGTACGGGAGCTGCTCACCTCCTCCTCCTCCTCCCTCTCCCGACGCCGGTCTTGGAGAGGAGGTCTCGAAGCCGTGGAAGCCTCCGGTCGCGGCAATCCTCCTCCTCGAACCACGGACGGATCCCCCAGCGACACGATGTCGTCAAGGGACGCGAATGCCGAACCAGTCCTCGCAGGCGTCGCCTGCTGGGCCTGCCGCTGCTGCTCCCGATGCTTCTTCAGCACCCAGTCCTTTAGGATCTCGTAGTTCGCGGCAATCCGCGCCCGAGCTGTCTCGGCCTCCCTCTCCCTCTCTCGGGCCTCGAGCAGGTGACCCCTCATGAGGGTCCGATCATCCCTCAGCTCCTCCATGGTAGTCACCATGGTCCGCCGCTGCATATCAAAAGCAAAAGAGGATCAGTCATGAACATGTGCAGGAAGAAGAGGAAAGAAGAAAATGTCTTACCTCGGCCTCCAGACCAGAAATCCTCGCCTCTAGCTCCAGTCGCAGACTCTCCATCTGTGCCTGGAGAGTAGCCACATCTCCTCCCCGCCGCTGCATGTAAGGGGCAACCATGTTAGAACATTCAATATACATTAAGAGAAAGTGCAAGTTTGGTGTCTTACCTCAGCCCCAATCTCTTGAGCCTGCTCCTCAAGCTCCCGGACCCTCGCCTCCGCTCGGTCCAGGGCCCCCTGCAAGCGGATCGCCAGGTCCCCTCCGGCAGGCTGGGCAGACGAGCTTGCCCCAGCATCCCGGCTCGCCTGCACTCTCAATAGCTCTCCTCTCTGCATTCACAAAATCTTGGTCAGCAATCAAATCAAATCAATGTCAATTTCAGGATAGGTTGAGATGTTGCTTACCAGTGTCCTGACCTCAACCCGGAGCCTCGTTAGCTCCACCTCCTGCTCGGCCAGTCGCCCTTCCAACAGGCTGATGGCGTGTGACTCCGGCATCTGCCAAATGCACTTCAAGGTTAGAACTAAATAAAGCAATCAACAAAGGCTTAGAGATCAAAGTTCACTTACCACTCGTCGGTCAAGCCGGAGTCGCCCGGCATATCGTGCCTGGTAGTCCTCCATGTAAGCTGAGCTGTCCTGGAGATCTCTCTGTTGGATCACCTGCTCACCTCCCTCGCGCCAGTACGCGACTGTGCTGCCGTGGTCTGCACCCCAGTCGCGGTCCTCGGCAAAGAATCGCCGGCGCAAGTGTCCCTCTCTCCCGAGGGAGGGCACCTCGATGGCCGGCTGGTGCCAGCCCAGTGTCCGCACCACCAACTCCAAATATAGTACCTCACATGTCCCGAGGCACAGTAAGAGGAGGTGGCGGTCGAACAAGGGGCGACCTGCCGCCACCGCCGGGTGCGAGGCATCTGCCTCCCCCGCATAGGGGGTCCACACCACCTGAGAAAAACAAGAAGACACTGGTCAGTAATATCAAATGCAGCAGTAATTGAAAGAATGCAAAAGCTATTTGAGGGTTTCTTACTTGCTCGTGCGGGTAGTGGTCGAGTGCGACTCGCACATCCCCTGCTCTCCTGTCTGTGACCCTGGGGTCCGGGGCCACCTCCCACCTCATCATGAGAGGCACCATCGTCTGGCGCCCCTCTACCAGTGTCCCGCGCCCCATGGGGAAGCGGGTGTACCCCCAGATCTGCAAGAAGAGAAAGTCAGTCAGTCAAGCACTTTAATCAATTGAAATTCAAGATGAGCTTTAAAGGAAAATTGCGTACCTGAAGGAAGGGGTTGAAACCCCCAGTGCTCTGTGAACGCTGCGAGCTACTGGGTAGAAGTGAAAACAGATGTTCTAGCATCGCAGCACCCCAAGCGTACCTCCCCGCCTGTGCCAGATCTCGAAGAAGCAGCACGAACTTACAGTTCATCTGAGATGACTGCGTCGCGAACAGGAGCCGCCCAAGCAGGTAAGACACAAAGATCTGGATCGAGCACTCCTCGCTCCTGTCCCCCAGATCCAATGCTCCTCTCACTCCTGTACAGAACGCATCTAAACTCTCCAGAGGCCCTCTCCTCCTACCTCTCAGGCCCACCGCCTCCGAGAACGATCCGAGCAGGATGCTCCGGATCGGTCTCCTCCTCCCGGCCACAAACTCGGCCCCAGCAACTCCGCAATGTCATCATGGTAGTCCCTCCTCTCCAGTCCGACTACCGGCTATCCCTGAACCGGCAGTCCCGACAGATACGCCACATCCTCCAATGTGGGTATCATGTGTCCCCAAGGCATGATGAATGCCTTGCAATCCTCCTCCCACCTCTCCCGGAGTGCCTCTAGATACGGTACGTCCACGTGGAAGGGCCGCACCGACAGGATATGCCCTAATCCCATCCGAGCAATCCGGGTCTGCTGGACCTCTGGCAGGGCCCGGTACCACGCCCAACACAGGTCCCAGGTCTCCTTGCTCCTCATTCGGCCCTTACCCTGCAGAAAACACAGAAATATTAACGTCAGCATCGACTGCCGTTGATTTGCAACTGACGGCAAGGGGTCTGCTGTTTACTCATAATCGGCGTCAATGGGGTGGCCGTTTAGTTCCTGTATCGATGTCCAACCCATTGCCGTCAAGATCACCTTGACGGCAAGGGGGTGGACGCCAGGAGGAACTCAACGGCAACCGATGTTGCCGTCAAGTTCCTGTCTGTCCCGATGGCACTTCCCCTGTTTTCCTTCCTTTTCACCAAATTAAAAATGCATCCACAAGGGTTTTAGAATACTCACCCGTGGTCGTCGAGGTGCCTCCGCCTCCGTCTCATCTCCTCCCTCGGTCTCTTCCCCCTCCGGTGCATCCTCCACCGCCATTTCTTCCTCTTCCTCCACCGTAGCCATTTCCTCCTCTTCCTCCTCCGGTTGGCGACGGTCCTGGAGAATCCTTCTCTTTTCCCTCTTCCTCATTGTGATCTCGAGCAAAGTGAGCAAGGTATGGGTTCAGTTTTCTTTCTCCCGGCGCTTGGGAAGATGGAATGGCGCCGGGAGAAAGGCGTCGGTTAAATAAAAGGCAGTTTCCTGGTTCAACGTCAACCTCGGGCCGTTTAACTTTATCTGGAGTCAACCTCAGGCCACTGACGTACACTTGACGGCTAGGGTGTGGACGTCAATGTCCCTTCAATGTCAGACTTCGAAGTTTGGTCAACGGCCATGTCTGGCCGTCTACTTTAACCTCGACGACACCATATGTGGACGTCCAGTCTTCAGTCTTTTAGTTGACGACTAGGGTCAGGACGTTAACCAGAGGTTGGCGGCCATTGATGTGGACGCCAACTACTCTGCGCTCAGTCCTCACAGCACAGTCTTTTGAACATCTTTGAGGTCATTTCATACCCATTTCACCACATTCCATTCCACATATCAATCAATGCAAGTCAATTGAACACAAATGCAAAAACCATCTTTATTCATCCAATTGTGTTACACGTATTTAGATTTGAAAAGTACATCACTTTGCCCTGCGGGCCATGAAATAGCCACAAGCAACGGGAAGAATGCTATAATTGTATTCCTCATACTTCCAGATCTCTTCCCGATTCTCCTGAACAGCCAAACCCACCTTCCTGCTCACTGTATGTCTCGCCCAAACCTTCATCGCTTTCTTCATCAGCCTCTCATTTCTTCCGGTAACTATCATGTCGATGCTGTTGAATGAAATGGGAATTCCCCGTGGAATCCCAAGCTGACAGTGGCACCGATGTGGCTGGTACACCACCATCTGATCTGCTCCAATCAACCATAAATCTTTGTCTTCCCTGGTCCGTGCTCTGAACTCGATAGTCCTCATGAACAGTGGCCTCACGATAAACTCGTCCATGCCCAGATATGCTAAGTGATCTCTCCAAGCATCTCGGCCCTTCAAGTGCGCGGTCACACACTTGATCTCATCCTCCGGCTCATACCATGCCCTGCTGCAGTACACTGAACTCCGAAGGAAGACTCTGGAGGGGGTAGGTTGTGCATCAACAAAATCAAACTTTCGATGAGCTTCCATCCATACCTGGAGCAGAAACAAACTCCCGCACGTGCGTCCGCCTAGGCTCATGGTGGTGAGCGAACTGTACAGGTGGGCCAGCACTGCAGGGGCAAGTGACTGTCTGCGCCATAGTAGAGTGACTATCCCAACATGCTCGTACAGGATGAAGTCGCCGCTCGTGGGGAACAGGAACACCCCGGCTAGGCAAAGAGTCATCCCGGGCATGCTGGATCAGCCACCAAGCCAGCCGGTCCAGGAAGATCCCATTCTTGTTCGTCATTCGCAGCACCTCCTTCTTGTCTCGTACGATGTCCGCGAGGATCTCTTCCCACGGGAGGAAAGGAGTCGCCGCATCATACTCCAGGCACCGCTGCCACCCCAGGAACAATTCCACCTCCTCCAGCAACATGCTCGCCTCGAAGCCCTGGAACACGAATGTGTGCGTGTGCGGGTGCCACCTCTCCACTAACGCCCCCAGGGCGTCGAATCCCCACCACATATCCTTCATGTTCTTCGCCAGAACCACCATGAAATTCAAATGCCACATTCCGATGAAGCTCCGCATGTCCAGTGTGATAGCGTTCACCAGGTTCACAAGCCAGGAAAAGGCTCGTACCTGGCCAATTCTGTTTGGGGCATTTTCAGCCCAGGAAAGAGTAGAATCAATCATTACTTACCTCCCCGTTAGCCAGACCTGTGCTCAGGTGTCCCGGAATTTCGCTCAGAGTTCCGGGGTTCGCGCCTGTGGATCGTCCGGTCGATGAGGAGGCCATTTTTGCTGTCCTTCACTGACTCTCTGCTCTCTGGTTTGCAGCAGGAGAAAGGGGGGGACGGAGGTAGGAGATGAGAGAGTCCTTATGGACTCCCATCACCTATATTTTCGGCCTGATCCGCTGTCATGTCGGCGTCCAGATCGGTGGACGTCAGTTCCAGGTTGGTGACCACATCTGTGGACGTTAACAAATGTACTGGCGGCCATCGATGTGGACGTTTACTGACCGGATATTTTCAAATTTCTTAATCTTTATATGGCCATTATCCTTTATCCTTTATCTTGTGCTTCAAGTTGTTTTGCAGATATCTTAAGCACGAGCTGCGCTTCAATTTCGGAACGCTCATGCGACCTTGAGCGTGACAGGTATGTCTAACATAGGACCCCACCAGAGGCGAATAACTTGGCGACCGTGAACCCTGAGTTCACCTTCACCAAAAACCATGATGGGTTTGCGATCTCTCAGTTATTCGTATGGCCTTTAGAATTTTCCTCTAGTGCTAACTTACATTTTAGATAGACAACCCACACCAGCATGCATCTTCACTGCTAACATTCTATTACTAACACTCAAAAAAAATGATGATTTTCCTCGATCATATGATTGCTCCATGGCTCCCCAGCTCAGGTAGCCTACTGGGTCCGCTCTTCATGACTATCCAGGTTGATATCGGGTTTTTGCTGCCCCCCTTCTCTACTTGTCCCACCGTGCTTTTCACAAATGATCAAGCAGCCTTATTGAGTTCACTTCATCCTTCGCCAGCCGCGAGTTTAATTCCGGACTTCAGGCTTTCCAAGCATGTTATTCCAGTTAGAATCTTTTGATAATCCTTTGAGAGATCAACCAACTCCTTGTCTCCATGACCTCCTAAAGTCGGGACCGACGTCCTGATTAGGCCAGCGAGCCCACGAGCTCCGGTTATGAGACTCTCCTGATTCAACCGTCATATTACAACTCCTTTGACTCAGACACACCGGAAACTGGTCAATGTTCAACACGGCCATGCCAGGGACCCTGCCATTGGGTCGCAGTTGTAGTTACACGGGCAGATCACCCTTTTTCTTACCCCTATTTGTCTCTCAGACAATATGTCATCGGTTTCTAGCTTGTCTCTTTCATTTGGTTTGCTAGAACTCCTATCCTCGGAGATGGCCCTTCCATTAAATCTCCGCGTCCTTTGTTTACTGAGACACCAACCTTTCACTCCGCTCTGCTCCCTTGCAAGGCCGGACGTCTCGGAGGGGCATTTGTAGACGCGAGATTTGGCCCATTTCCCGCAAGGCTATTTGGCCCATTAAGCCTCGTTTGATCATTTGTTGACCAGCCTCGGATCCCATGTAGATGGCAGCATCGATGGCCGCCGACTACTGGTTGGCGGCAAGCCCCCTAGACGCTGACCCAAGTTGGCGTCCACCTCCCAGGACGCCTGCATGAGGTTGGCGGCCTGATCTCTGGACGTCAATAGCGTTTACCAGGTCTGCGCAACTAACCCGAGATTCCAGCCCACTAGCGCCCTTGTCTCGCCCATGTAGCGCACATAGCCGTTCCCAACGGGCATATGGGCCACCTTGGCAGTCCTTTGACCCAGTAAAAATCCTACATGGCCTCCCCCCATTGGTTGGACCTCTAACACAAATATTGACACATGTGCAAGTGTGCTTCTTCACACTTAGCATCCTAGGCACTCCAACCCCAAGCTACACTGTCTATTTAACACCCCCTTGAGCCCTCTGAACCAGAGGAGGGAGGCTGGACGTCCTTATGCTGCCACTTTGAGAGAGGAGAGAGAAACTTGCACCTCACCTTCTACTACTCATCCTCTCCTTTCTCTCTTCACTTGGGACGTTCAGGAGGCTCACTTTGGAGTTGGAGGAGACCTTGCAAGGAGCCACAACACCAGCAACGAGGATCTACATCTCCTTCACTCTCTCTTCTCTTACTTACTTTTTTAGCTAGCTTGCATGTTGCACACACTTTCCCACTCACACTAGGCACGTAGGTCACTTTCCTACACACCTAGAAAGGGGTTTCCCAACCAAAAACGGAGGGAAGAAGGGTGGTCATAGCATTTGGCCACCCCTCTTCTCAAGTCCGCAACCGGTACGGGACCTTCCTTTTGGGTCTTTCTTATTTCGTTTTGAGCATTTACTACACTCCCTAAAGTCTAATAGAGTCTTTGTTTTGGCAGGAACAACCCGCAGAAGACTACGGGGCTCTTCTCTTTTGGCTGGCCGAAGGAGGAGAAGTTGAAGTCCCACCATCACCCGCAACATGAGGCTACTGCACCGACGTGATCACAGCAACTCCTTGGGCACAGGTATGGCCCTGGCGATCACCAAATCTCCTTTGCTTCGCTTGTTTGCTTCGTTTTCCTTCTAGTCAATTCAGTCAACCGGAGGGTCAACGTGGTCAACCGGCGACCCCTACATCGCCAACGAGAGCCCGGCGGCTTCCGCGAGCGTCCGAGAGATCCCACGACGGGGCGGAAACGAACCGTCCACAGTAGGTAATCAGACATTTGCTGAGATAGGGGTTTTATGCAAAAAGAACCCAGATCGAGACGTACCCTGATGAGGGTCGCGATGGGGTCAACCGAGATCGCGACTGGTGCTTGTACGAGTCGCGACAGGTTTAGTTAGGTCGGGCAGCAGATCACGACGACAGGCCCTGTCGCGATCAGATCGCAACAGAGGGCGCTGTCGCGATGACCCTTATGAACGCGGCCTATCAGGCCATCGCGTTCATAGGGTTTGTGCCCGGGTCCGACAGGGAAAGGACATTACCTTGGATTGCGGGCCAGAACATACCCTATTTGACATAGGGTGGTTCAGAAAATCATAACTAATTGTATAGTCAACGAAAAATTGTGAAACCAATTGCAAAACGACCTAGACATGCATGGGTACTTACAATAAATAGGAATTTGAAAACAATCAGGGTTTGGACATGTTTGAACACAGGCATTCATGGTGAACATGAAACAGTACATAGTTGAGATCAACGATTAAATTTGCAAGATAGGATGAATTAAATTTAGGGCTTTTAGGGGCAAAAGATGCCTAACATGAATCAATTCCTACAATAAATATCTCTTTGCATAGGGTTGAGTATACAAGGTGATTAAGAATTAAGAAGAGGGTTCGGGGTCATGTCAGTTGTAGAACATGAAAAATCAAGAACGACAGTTATGCTTGATGGAAAATTATGAAACTAAAGGGCTTTTGTTTCTGATAGTTGAAACATCCTAGAGAAAAAGTTTCATGGTTTATGCTTGTGAGAATGCCTACCTTTGATCGTTTTCCTCTTCTAGGGTTATGACTTGAAGAACTCGGGGAAGAACTTGAGAGATCCTTCCTCTCCACGAATTCTCCTCCTCTTGGCCTCTCCTCCTGGTCCAGGAACCTCTTGGCACGAGCTAGGGCCGGCCATGAGGGTTTAAGAGAAGTATTTAAGCTTCTCCCTATTCCCTTTCCTACTTTAATCCTAACTCCTATTAAATTCTGAATTTCCTATTTTCCTCTCCCCTTTCTAAGCAAGAGATCTCCTATTTGGGTTGGAAGAGAGAGAATTTCGTGGCCAATCAATTGGGGTAGGTTTAGGAATCCAATCCTAATTCAAAATAGCTATTTAATGCATTAAATATCTCTTTTCTATTTTAGTAATATTTTAGTTATGAATTTTGGGTATTTCTCTATTATTCCCCTTCTTAAAATATTTATTTTAGCGCACTCATTTCTAATGGGTCAATATAGCAAAGCCCATTACTCCTTTTTTTTTAATGGGTTTTATTTAATTCTTTTTATCTGATTTCCTAGTTGATTTAATACATCTTCCTTTTATTTGATTTTCTAATTAAACAATATAAATATTAAATTAAAAAAATCCCATAAATTTAGGGTTGCTACAACCGTCCGCCCTAGCCGGCGCAGCGCCAGCAGCAGCACCAGGTCTATTCCAACAGCCACAGTAGCGCCAGCAGCAGCAGCCTCAGCGAGGACGTGGATGCAGTCGGGTGTTGAACATCACCAGAGAGGAGGCAGAGGCCTCTAATCTGGTCGTTGGTACGGTTCCTATCCTTGGTAGGGCTGCTAGAGTTTGATTGATCTGGGTGCCATGCACTATTTTGCTTCTGAGGAGTTCTTTGCTACTTTGTCTGAGTTTGCTCCGGAGCGGGCCTGTGACCTAGTTGTTGAGCTTCCGATGGGTGAGTTTGTGCGTACTCTGGGCTATCTAGAGCGTGTCACCGTTGAGGTATAGGGCCACCAGTTGCCAACCAGACTATTTGCCTTACAGCTCCACACCTTTGATGACATCCTTGGCATGGACTGGTTAGAGGCACACTCTACACTGGTGGATTGTCAGCGGAAGACCGTGAGGTTTGAGCTACCTGGAGCACCTGTGCTTTGCTTCTGAGGTACCCGGTCTACCTGCCGACCCTTTGTCTCTTTTTGTAGAGATCAGTGTATTATCTGAGACGGTGGTATTGCTTTCTTGGCTTCTGTGTGTGTCTTAGATTCTGATGAGATATCTGTTTCAGATGTGCCTATTGTCTGCGAGTTTGCCGACGTGTTTCCGGAGGATCTACCTGGCTTGCCGCTGAAGCGGGAGGTAGATTTCACCATTGAGTTGCTTCCGGGGACGATGCCTACATCCAAGGCACCATACCGGATGGCGCCGGGGGAGCTGCAGGAGTTGAATTGCCAACTAGAGGAGTAGCTTGCGTTTGGCTTCATTCGTCCTAGCCGTTCGCCGTGGGGACTACCTATTTTGTTTGTGAGAAAGAAAGATGGCAGCCTCAGGATGTGTATTGATTATCGGCAGCTGAATCAGGTAACCGTGAAGAACAAGTACCCTTTGCCCAGGATCGATGACTTGTTAAACCAGTTGCAGTCAGCTTTAGTGTTCTCGAAGATTGAATTGAGGTCGGGCTACTACCAGTTACCGATCTGAGAGTCAGACATCACCAGATCGGCATTTTGTACCCACTACGACCACTTTGAGTTTGTCGTGATGTCTTTTAGGCTCATGAATGCACCTGCAGTGTTCACGGAGCTGATGCACAGCATGTTTCGAGAGTACTTGGACAAGTTCATGGTGGTGTTCGTCGACGACATCCAGGTGTACTCAGCGACGGCAGAGGAGCACGAGGTTCACTTGAGGCTGGTGTTGCAGGCTTTGAGAAGTCACCAACTTTACGCCAAATTCAGCAAGTGTGAATTTTTGCTAAAGGAGGTGCAGTTCCTTAGTCATGTTGTTTCGGGTGCAGATGTGGTGGTGGATCCTACCAAGGTTGATGTCGTGGTTTCTTGGGGCCATCCCACTACAGTTGCAGAGGTGCGCAGTTTTCTGGGGCTAGCAGGCTACTATAGGAGGTTCGTGCAGGACTTTGCCAGAGTTGCAAAGCCTTTGTCCCGGTTGACCAGGCGGAAGACCAGGTTTGTGTGGACATCAGAGTGCGAGCATAGTTTTCAGGAGCTGAAGAGCTGGCTGACTTCAGCTCTGATCCTTGTGGTAGCTTCTGGTAGCGGCGGCTTTGTTGTCTACACAGACGCATCAGGGACTAGTTTGGGTGTTGTGCTGATGTACCACGATCGAGTAGTTGCTTATGCTTTTCTTCAGCTGAAGAAGCATGAGCAGCACTACCCGACATACGACCTGGAACTTGCAGCTGTCGTGTCTGCCTTGAGATTGTGGAGGCACTACTTGTACGGCAAGGTGTTCGAGGTTTTCACCGATCACCGGAGCTTACAATACGTCTTCACCCAGAGAGATCTGAACCTCAAGTAGTGCAGGTGGGTTGAGTACTTGAAGGACTACGACTTTACGCTTTCCTATCACCCGGGAAAGGCAAATGTCGTAGTAGACGCTATGAGTAGGAGAGCCCACTTGAGTTCTTTGTTGGTTAGACACTGGAGACTCTTGGAGGACGCCGCTCAGGGCATGTTCATACTATCAAGCCTCAGGGAGAGGGCACTGTTGGCCAGTATGACAGTTCGCCCTATGATATATGAGCAGGTGATCGAGGCACAGAGTGTAGACGCAAACTTGGTAGATGTGTTGCAGTTGCCCGAGGTGGTGTTGGACGAGGATAATGAGGTTCTGTTCCGAGACAGACTCTACGTTCCAGAGGACATCAGGGAGGAGGTACTGGCTGAGGCGCACAGGTCGTGATACTCTATTCATCCGGGCTCCACCAAGATGTACCACAACTTCAGGGTACTCTTTTGGTAGCCTGGGATAAAGATAGATATCGCTGTGTTTGTTTCGCATTGCCTTACCTATTAGTAGGTGAAGGCAGAGCACCAGCGTCTTGGTGGTGAGTTGCAGTCGCTTTCCATGGGGTTCCGTGCAAAGGCACCACTCTATCCACAAATAGCCGTGCAAGTTTGTCCACTGATCACGCTTCTCTGACCGATAGGAAGTGAGCGATCTTCATCAGCCTATCCACGATGACCCAAATGTTGTCGTGCCCCTGTGAAGTGCGAGGTAAGCCAGAAACAAAGTCCATGGTGATGTGCTCCCACTTCCATACTTTTACCCAATCTAGGTGACCAAGAAGTGCAAGAGGAAGAGCAAGTCAAGGATGGGAATGCGTCCGAGTGAAGAGCGTTCCAAACATGAGTCTATCTATAGTTAGTTTATTTTGAGTGTTAGAACAATGTAGTAGGAAGTGAGGTAGTATGTACTTTTACTTTTATTGAGTCTTAGTCTTGTAATAGTTTCCATTTGAAATAAATGAGTTGAGATTTGAATAAAAGATTAATTGAGTTCAATATTTGGGCCCTATGATAATGTATGTTATCATACATTTAGTGCGTGCTAGCTAGAGGCTTATTTGCCGACTGTTCACGTCTCAAATTATCGACTCAAATTCTTCGAATTAATATCCGCTGCGTAATTCTCAGGACGTGATAGTGTCGACACAGCCTGAAGTAGTGTCGACACTAGTGACTCTTCCCAATAAACCAATTCTACCAATTTGGGACAGTGTGTCGACACACTCCTTGGACAGATCGACACACTCCGGCTGAAACTCAAAATCGTGAATTGATCTGAACATGTGGTAGCTTGGGGTACAAGGGGATCTGCCTAGGTTTTTGTGCCCACATACCCTAAGGCTCTTTATAGACATATGGGGCTATAAATACCCATCCCTTTTGGACTCCAAAGCAACCCCACGCAAGACAAGAGGCAAGAGCTTTCTAGAAGAAGGGAAGGAGAGCGGGAAAACGGCATCTGCATCCAGAGGAGCAGAGCAGCGCCGCCAAGAGGAGAAGAAGGAGAAGAAGAAGGAGAAGAAGAGGAGGAGCTCGAGATTGCAGGAGTGCTGGTCCAGAAGGAGATCCAGCCGAGTTTGTGTCTAGTTAAAGTGTCAATTTCTCTGGGGAATCTATGTATGTGTTCTACACAGATCTCCAAATTCTATTTGTCTTTACCAATTCTATTGTATTAAGATAGATCGTGCTAGAGGATCTATTCTCTAAGTGTGCTTGTTCTAGCAGAACTTGGATCTATTGTGATCTATAGGGTTCAGTACTTTGTACTTTGTTTTGGAGCCGTTGTGCTCTGGATTGGAGCCATTGTGCTCTGGTGCTTGAGCCATAGTGTTCAAGGGCTTGTGAATTTGCTGAATTCATAAGTGGTCTGTGGAGTAGGTCGGTGTGCCTATCTCCTGGGTTTCGTTGAGTCGTTGCACTCAAAGAGGTTGGAGTCGTCGTGCTCTAGGTTGTACTGCACTTGTGCTAGTGGTTCCTCCGTTGTGAGGAGGTGGACGTAGGAGACACAAGTTGTGTTCTCCGAACCACCTTAAAATCTTCAGTGCATTGTGGTTTGATGTGTGGTTTGCTGTTCTCATTCACTATACTCACACACCACACTTGGATCTGATCGAATTGTGTGTTTTACTTATTTTAATTCCACTACCGTACACATAATTTCTTAGTTCTTTCATCAAAGTCATCCATCCGATCCCCAACAATATCCGAAGTTCACTTCGTCATATCTGAAGTTAGCTTCGTCACATGAGAAGTAAAACACAAAGATCTTACTTCAACTGATCATGTTGAAATCATGATATACGAAGTTCACTTAGTCATTTTTGAAGTTTACTTCGTTATAACTAAAGTTAGCTTCGTGATATGCGAAGTAAAACACAAGGATCTTACTTCGACTGATCATGTTGAAATTGTGATATACGAAGGTCACTCCATCATTCACTTCATTCACTTTGTCATATCTGAACTTACCTTCATCATATACGAAGATAGCTTCGTCATATCCAAAGCTAGCTTTGTCATATTCGAAGTCAGCTTCGTCATATCCGAACTTTACTTCTACATGTGTGAAGATCACTTCATCTAATCATATATGTCATAACACTATATCTTGATCAAACAAAATGAAATATATTTAATTATACATCATTAACATTTTGCATCATTTCATGACATAATTTATTTTATAAAGCTCATGATCAAACTTCTGAATAATACTACATTGTGAATTACAAATCCTTGGCACTTTTGATAAATCAGCAATGTATATCACTCTTATCTTTATTCTGAAAACTGAGTCAAAGTCTGCAAAAAAGGTCTTCTGACATCTGCCACAAGAATGTCCATATTGTCCCTCTACCAGATCTACACTCATGATCTCTACCTGCTACATACTCTATCTGTGCAGAACCTTTTTCCATTGAACATTAACTGTTTGATAGTTGTCAACGTTTGAAATATATCACAAGTACCTATAAACATATCTGTAGCTATCATACTGGACACAGTCTAGTATATCTTGGAACTTGTATATTTCAGGTTAAAGACAAAACAACATCAAGGACTGTCTGAACAATGTAAATGTAAAAGACATGCACGTCGCCCTAGAAAGAAAAACATGCACGTTGCCCTCAAAACAAAATGTGCACGACTCTCTCTAACTGATGGATTCAAATAGATCAAGCAATGATTATCTCTCCAACAGCTAGATTCAAACAGACCAAGCAACGGCTATAAAGATGAAGCCTACGTATATGAAGAATGTTAAAAGAAAGTTGTCAACCAGAGCGCGAGATAAGAAGCCACATACAAGAAAGCAAAAGAGAAAAACAAGCACATACACGAGCAAGGGTGAGGTGCAGGTGAGCTGCATCAAGCTTCCTCTCCATAGACATTGCATGGGCACTACATGAAGCCTTGCCTGTGCATGTAGAAAGCAACCTTTTAGTTTTGCCTTTTAATGGTTCTCTTCTTGGACTCAGGAAGTCTTTCTTCAGACCAAAACCTCTATGTCTTATTCCTCCAGTCTGAAGTCCTTCTGAGGTCTAGTTCTTCATCTAAGGAGCTTGTTAAAAGATAAGTACACCATTTAGAAAGGGAAGGTCAAGGTAGTCTTGGCGGGTTATTCCCCTTGCAAAAGGGAAGGCTACTTATAACTAGCGGTTTATTTTTCCCCTTGTGTGAAAGGGAAGACCGGTTAGCACCGGTGTGTTGTATCTTTGAAAAGATAGTGAAATCCTAATCTTGGCTTAGTGACTGAACATAGGACTTCCATTGGATGGAAGATCCGAACCAGGATAAAATCTTTGTGTTCCTTGTAGTTTGACTAACACAACTAGCGTGTGCTCTTAAGTAATTATTAGAAGGTCTTCCACGATGAAAAACACATATTCACACCCCCTCTAGGTTAAAAGCTTTACTGCCAACAATCCATCAAGTGGTATCAGAGTGGGTTCTCTCAAAATGAAATCCAATGATTTCGAGAAGATGGCAGTTTAGTTCGGACAAGAAGGTCAGTCGATCAATCGCCTTCCTCTCTTTGATGGACAAGATTATAAATATTGGAAAAAGTGCATGGAATTCTTCATACAAGGTATAAATATTATCCTTTGGCTAGTTATTGAAGATGGGGATAAAAATCCTAGTATAGATGATAAAACTAAATGGACTACTGATGATAAGAAATTAATATCTAGAAATTAACTTGCAAAAAGTATTGTATGTTGTGCATTATCTAAAAAGGAATTTAATCGGGTGTCAGCTTGTAAAACTGCTAAAGAGATGTGGGACACTCTGAATGTTACTTATGACGGAACTGACAAAGTCAAGGAAACTAGAATTGATATACTTATCACTAAATATGAACAATTCAAAAATGGAAGAAAATGAATCTATAACACAAATGTACACGAAATTTACCGATATATCAAACAGATTAAATGCACTAGGAAAACAACTTAGTCAAAGTGAAAAAGTTAGGAAGATATTAAGATCACTAACCGTTAAATGGACCCCTAAAGTAACTGCTATTGAAGAAGCTAATGACCTATCAATACTACTAATGGAAAAATTGATAGGATTCTTAATGGCTCATGAAATCAATTTGGAAAGATTAAATGAAAGCTCATCTAAGAAAAGAATAACAAATGCTTTGAAAGTAGCACCACCTTTGTCTAGCTGTGATGACACAGGTTCATTGACCACTGACGACACTGATGAAGAAGAAGCACTGCTATCAAAAAGGTTGCAGAGGATTCTTGCCAAGAAAAAGAAATATCAATCTAGGCAAGAGTACAAAAGAAATAAGAGCAAACCGAAAGAACCAGTCTTCTATGAATGTAAACAACCCGGACATTTCAAGATCTACTGTCCAAGATTAAAGAAGAAAGACTTAGAAGAAACTTCAAGAAAAGATAGAAGGAGCAGTCAACAAAAGTACAAGAAAATATCAAGAAAAGTAATGGCTACAACATGGGAAAATGATGACTCAAGCTCTAGCTCCTCAAGCTCCGAATCTGACACAGAAGAAGCACACTGTGCCTTCATGGCACATCCTGAAGAAATGGAAAGCCTTAGAGGATCTAAATGGATTTTAGATAGTGGATGCTCAAGGCACATGACTAGAGATAGGAAGTTGTTCTTTTCAATCACATCTGATAAAGGGGATGTAATCTTCGGAAATAATCAGAAAGGAAAAGTCGTTGGTTAAGGAAATATCTCAACAAAATCAAAATTCCTAATTGAAGATGTATTATGTGTTGAAGGGCTGAAGCACAATCTCGTAAGTATAAGCCAACTATGTGAGAAAGGTCATCAGATATAATTTTTAGAAGATAAATGTGTCATTGCCAAAGGAAGTGAGATGATTTTTGAAGCAGTCATACATAAAAACCTATACATATTACCTCTAGAAGATCTAAAGAGAGAAAATGTCTGCCTATCAGCTAAAGATTCAGAAGACTTTGATTTATGACATCGAAGGATGGGGCATGCTAGCACATCAGTGATAAAGAAACTTCAAAAGTATGATCTATTTATAGGTCTTCCAAATGTAAAGGCAAACAATTCAAGGATCTATTATGCATGCATTAAAGAAAATCAAGTCAAGTCTTCATTCCAACAAAAGAACATAGTGACAACCACTAAACCTTTGGAATTATTGCACATGGATCTGTTTGGACCAATGCGAACTACTAGCCTTGGTGGAAAATTGTATGGATATGTAGTAGTGGATGACTATTCAAGATTTACGTGGGTCTCCTTCCTACAATCCAAAAATGATGCATTCCCTACATTTTTAAAGCTCAGTAAACATCTAGAAAAGGATAAGAAATTCAGCATTATATGTATTAAATCAGATCATGATGGAGATTTTCAAAACAAAGAGTCTACTGATTATTGTGAAGAAAATGGAATACAACACAACTTCTCAGTTCTCAAAACACCTTAACAAAATGAAGTGGCAGAATGGAAAAATAGAACATTACTTGACAAGGCAAGGACTATTTTGTCAGATTACTATCTACCGAAATATCTTTGGCTGAAACTATCAATACTGCATGTTATATCATCAATCTTACCATGATAAAACCCATACATAAGAAAAATTCATACAAATTACCCAAAGGTAAAAAGCTTAGCTTATCTCATCTAAAACCTTTTGGTTGTAAATGTTATATCTTGAATAATGGAAAAGATAACCTAGATAAACTTGATGAACACAGTACTAAAGGTATATTTTTAGGATATGTATCTAGACCAAGAGGGTTTAGAATCCTAAATAGACAAACTGAAACCATAGAACAAACTATTCATGTAATTCTTGATTAAACTAACCCCTCCATTAAAGAAGAAGAAGAACATGGCAGTGAAGCAAAAAATTTCAGCAAGGAACTCAAAGGCACATCTCTGAATGATGAAGAAAACAAACTAGAAGATTTACAATAAACAAGGAACACCTAATGATCAACTGAAAAAATGGAAATTTCTCAAAGATCATCCTGAAGACAACATTCTAGGATGACCAGATGACAAGGTAAGAATAAGAGGTATGTTAAAGTCGAATGAATATAGTACACTTAATTGTCTAATAGAACCAAAATCAATAAATGAAGCTCTCAGTAATGAATCCTGGATCATGGCCATGCAGGAAGAACTAAACCAGTTCGACCGCAACCAAGTCTGGACTTTGGTTCCAAAACCTCAAGATCATCCAGTTATTGGCACCAAATCGGTGTCCAGAAACAAATTGAATGAGTCTGGAAATATTGTAAGGAACAAAGCCAAGCTTGTAGCTCAAGGTTATTCACATGAAGAAGGAATTGATTATGATGAAACTTATGCACCTTTAGGTAGACTTGAAGGTACTAGAATACTACTTGCTTTTGCTGCTTCCCGTAACAAGAAACTTTTTCAAATGGATGTCAAAAGTGAATTTTTAAATGGTGTTATTAAATAAGAAATCTATGTAAATTAACCTCCTGGTTTTGAAAATATAGACTATCTCAATCATGTTTTTAAATTAAACAAAGGACTATATGGATTAACACAAGCTCCACGTGCTTGGTATGAAAAACTTAGTGCTTTCCTCCTATCCCATGATTTTATAAGAGGTAAAATAGACAATACACTATTCACTAAAACTATCAAAAATAATATAACTATCATTCAAATCTATGTTGATGATATAATATTTGGAGCTACTGATGAAGTTCTCTATAAAGATTTTGAAACTTTAACGCAAAGTGAATTCAAAATGAGAAGGATGGGTGAACTCACCTACTTTCTTGGTCTTCAAATAAGTTAAATTGAGGATGGAACTAATATTTATCAAGCCAAATATGCAAAAGAATTACTCAAAAATTTGGGCTTCGATAACTGTAAGGCCCTAGCACACCTGTGAGTTTATCCACTAAAATAGATGGTGATTCCCTTGACAAGCCTATTGATCAGAAATCCTTTAGAGGCATGATCGGATCACTACTTTATCTTACTGCCAGTAGACCAGATATTATATTTCGTGTATGTCTATGTGCTAGATATCAAGCAAATCCTAAATAATCTCATTTAAATGCAGTCAAAAGAAATTCTCAATATTTAGCTGGTACATGTAACCTAGGTCTATGTTTTTCTAAATATTCTAAATTTAATTTAGTTGGTTATAGTGATCTTGACTATGCTGGGTGCTGTAGACACCCATTTCTGACCCATAAGTCGAGCAAAATCCCTTGTCGTATCATTGACGCCCCACGTTGGCTCATCATCGTCAAGCTGGCTTTCTCCGATCATGACATCATTTCCATTAGTTCATCGCCCTGGAGGACCCTTCCTGGTCCGATCAATCTCTTTCACTATAAGCTCTCCGAGTATAAGTCCGACATTTCATTTTGAAGGCCGTGCATGGCTGATTGGACACATGACATGCCGAAATGCAGAAAAGACCAGAAGGCGACAGGCCCTAGGTCGCCTTCTAGAAA
This sequence comes from Colocasia esculenta, assembly GCA_014218235.1. Lineage (NCBI taxonomy): Eukaryota > Viridiplantae > Streptophyta > Magnoliopsida > Alismatales > Araceae > Colocasia > Colocasia esculenta. Next base: position 133,937,898 of record CM024760.1, read on the forward strand.
ACGACATGCCCCATGTCGCGTTCATAATTCCATATTCTAAATTCCTCAGAAAATCGCAAAATAACTTATGTTCACCATCCATATGAGGAAGGCGACATATCGAGGTGGCGCCTTCAGGAAGGCGACAAGATGGCCGTCGCATTCTGGGTCTTAAACAGGAAACTCAATCCGAGGCTGATTTGGACCCATGTTATTGATGGTAATTGCTTCTTTTGGACGTCCAAATCGAGTCCAAATCCTCTCAAATTCGGATGAGACCTTCCTAACATGCTCCTTTCCGAGTTCCAATGGCCCTTGCACAGCCATACTTGCCCATAGTCGGACTCATGCCCATTATTCCTCTCATAACCTGTCCGGGAATAATCACCCATAAAAACCTTATTTCTCCAACTTTTTGGGCAAGGACGGAGCCATTAGTTCGGGAATCCAGAGAGCTTCATCTTCCAAGAAGAGCATCTTCTCTCCAGACGACTCAGAAGAGCCCTCCAGGGCGTTTTCCCAGAGGCTATCCAATCTCCTCTCCCTTCTTCTCTTTATTTCATCAATTTCATGCATGCATAGTTCGTTTTTTCTTCTAGTCTAGCATTTGAACACGAATCACACACCCATCCTTAACACCCCCAGGGGTTAAAAGCCCCAATCTTGTGAGTTCCCCCCATAATAGTTCATGTACATGCATTTTTCATTGAATAGATCTATTGCACACGAATTCTAATGGGTTTTCTTTGTGTTTGAATCATCTTGGCAGGTGTTTGAAGGCTAGAATGAAGTGAGGCTCCTGTCCCTTGGCCGGCTGAGGAGCAGGAAGATGAGAACCCACAACTCTGTCCCTCTAAAGAGAAGGCGACAAGGTCCCTGTCGCGTTCAAGAAGGCGCCTTAGCCTCTGTCGCGTTCAGAAATAAGGAAGGCGACACTGCATCTGTCGCTTTACCAGGTACGCCTTCCCTTCCCCCTTTCTTTTCCAAGGTAGTCAGCCCTCCACGTCTACATCTCCGAGGCGATTACTCTGGTGGCGATCACGGTCAGTTCTTAATCCCTATACTCATAATTTTTAATTCAAAAGGGGATATAAATCCCGTGATTACACCTTTTGGCGATCACGGTGGGACCACTTGTGCCTATCAGGCTCGTTCTTCCTTTCCCTTCCGTCCTTGTCCTTTAACGGGTGTTGTGTTGTCAGCTTTTGTTTGTTTAGTTTTGTTCTTTTAGGTTTGTTAGTGCTCTGCTGGTCTGGGTGAGAAGGCGACATCCGCAACGTCGCAATCAGCATAGCGACGCGTGCTACGTCGCGATCAGGTACGCAGTCTGTCCGTACACCTGTTTCCTTTGGTTGAGTATTGCTCGAGCCTGTGAAGAAAGCGACGGGGTGGTTGTCGCTACAGAAGGCGACGGGGTGCTAGTCGCATTCAGGTCAGTACCCTGGTCCATTGACCTGTCTTGTAAATTTGGGTTTGCTTTCACATACTCCATCCAGATTTCACCATATCATGCCTCTTCCATGTTATTGAGAGATTGCCAGTCTTGTATTTTATAGGATTGATTGATTTTTCGTGCATAATTAGGGTTTAATCACTTTCTGTCCACTGCGAGAAGGAAAGCGACAGGGCTTGTGTCGCGATCTTGGTCGCGACATCTTTCTTGTCGCCTTCTTCATATGAGGGTGATTAGCCCTAATTCTCGTTGTGTTAGTACCAGGATTAGATTTTTGCATGCACTCCGGTGCATATAGGACTTGCATACATCGCTCCATATTCGTAGCATAGGTTTCCTCCTCAGTGACGTTCACTCTCTCGGCCACATACTCCTTGTGTCCGACTAGAGCGCGCGCTTGAGGGCCTCCGTAAGTCCCCGCTGACCGTGGATTCCCACACGGCCGCCGGGCTGGTTGTACCCGTCGCCACCTAGGATCGAGTCTAGACTCATTTGGCAAGGTAGAGAGAACTCTAGTCATACCCGAAGTTGGAAGCCCTCTCCCATTTAGGAAACCCTTCCTTATTTGGAGAGAACTTGCTAAAAGTCAAAATCACTAAAAGGCAAACCTGAACCAAAGAAAAGAAACCATCATCATTGCCAACTGCTTGCTTTGGGTGAGACATTTTCTCTTTCCTTTTGTCTGCATAGGATTGTTTGTTTAGGAAACTAAGAGTCTGTCTAGGTTAGGTTGTCTCTCAAATCTGGAAAGGCTTTCCCGTCTCTCTCCACCCACTTTCCGAGTATTGAGTCTTTCTTGAACCCAATCTACAATGGTGAGGATCCCGACACTACCTTTCATAATTCCGGATTACGAGGAGTCCCTACCCCACGATCTCTTTGACGAGGTGGCCCGACCTTGGGTCGCCACCGTCCATACCTCTGAGGGTCGCCATCGTGATGAGGGCAGCCCGTCTCGGAACACCCACCCTCCTCAGTCAGATGATCAAGCTGCTCAGCTTCTGCGTCTAATTCCACAGCTTGATCAGTCTCATATTCAAACTCTCATGACGGCTCTCAAAGGAAAGGCCGCCTCCTCACCCTCACCTAGAGCGGGCACATCACGCCCTGCAGCAGCTATCTCCGGCCCCCACATCTCCATGGGACAAGCCGACAACACCCCCATCTGGCCGCGGACTATCCGATTCACGCCCTTCGAGTCTGAGCACTACATTCCCCGTGAGTCGAGGCCCCGGTCTCCACCTTACCAGCCGTGTTACTCCCCTCACCGTCCTGAGCCACGCGCCAGGCCCACCTCTTGTGCCTCATCCGTCTACGCTCAGCCATCCGCTGCACCGGACATGATGTCCGAGTGGGCGTCCATCAAGAAGGAGCTCCAAGAGCTCCGCAAGCAAGTCGACCCTAGGCAGCACCACGATGTGCACATGCCTGATTTCAACGGCCTGTGGGTCTCCTCTCCATCCGAGCTGCCAAAGTACCGAAAATACAATGGCTCGGGCAATCCGTATATCCACATCAAGGACTTCATCTATGAGTCCGCGCCTTACCAGCACGACCGCCGTCTTATGGCATATCTCTTCCGCCGGTCGCTGGACGGGCACGCTCTGGATTGGTTCTATTCCCTGTTACCCGAGGACGCTGAAGACTTCGCTGTGGTGAAGGCTAAGTTCCTCGAGCAATTCCAAGATAGAGTCAGCCCTGAATATTCACTCACAGATCTCATGGCCGAAAAGATGAAGCCTGATGAGGATTTCGCCACATACGCCGATAGGTGGAGACAAATGGCCACCAGTGTTCCGGGGTACCTTCCAGAAGGGGAGAAGGTGAAGATCATCATTGCTAATGCCACACCTGCTTTTAGAAACATTCTGGAGATGAATGACATCGTCACCATGCATCAACTCTACAGCCGGGCCCAGTTCATCCAGACCCAGCTCAAAGACTCCCCGATCCACTCCATGTTCGAACCCCAGAAGCCTAGGTTCCAAAGAAAGCCTCAGGGTCCAGTTACCGAGGGCATCCAGGTGAATGAGCAAGTGAGCACGTTCAACCCTGCCGGCCAGAGCCAAAACCGCCAACCATACAATACCCAAGGTCAGAACCCTACCCAGCCACCCCAGGGGCAACAACAACGCCAATACAATCAAGTGCCGCCTCCTGATGGCTCTCAACAAAGACGTCCCATGGGCCCTAGGAGAGTCCACTACCCACCGTTGCCGGAGACCCTCTCTGACATATTCTTGGCCTTGCTCTCCAACGATGCCATTAGGCTCCCTCCTGAGAGACCCCTGAACCCGAGCGTAGATCAAACTCGGTATTGTGTGTTCCATAGGCAGCCTGGTCATAACATCGACCAGTGCTTTACATTTAAGGACTTGGTGTATGACTTGCATGAGCAGCACAGAATAGATTGGACAGCCCTCCGACAAGTAATCGGAGACATCAAAGAGAGGCAGAGACACAGCAGCAGCAAAGGCAGCAGCGCCAACCACCCCCTCAACAACAATAGCAGAACAACACCAGCAGCGCTGCAGGACCTCGGGATTGTCCACAACCCCTTACCTAACCATCCACCAGCTCCGAACCCACCACCACCACAACAACCTGCCCAGGTAAACCCCATCGTCCACCACCCTCCTCCGCAAGCAAACTGGACGTACGATGATGAGCTGGACGTTCAGCAGATGATGGCCATTAACCAATATCCTATCCAATCCCAAACAACACAACCAGCCTACGCGGCTCCCCAGTCAGTCCCTTCTGTAGTTTCCATGGCCAACGCCGTCATACTGCCCGTCAGTTCAGCATCCGCGCCAGCTGTTAGCTCACCCATCATCTTACCCTTCATTCCACCTGTCTCCATCCCTCTACCCCCTATCATATCCGCTCCTTCACCCATCATCCTACCACCCCCTGGGCCGGACCAACCCTCCGCCGCAACATTGTCCTCCGCCAAACAGCCATCCACCAATACAACCACCCTACGGAGCGGGCGAGTCTTCCGCCGCCCATACCCACCTATCTCCACCACCACCACTTCCACAAACCCCAAACAGGTCCTGCATCCGCCACAGCAACAGCAAGCTCAGCAACAAGATGAGGGGCTGATTGAGCCATTGCCTGGAACCCATTATGACATCCTCAAGCACCTGGACCACGTGCCAGCCAAGATCTCCATTCTAGAGCTGATAAAGAAGTCCAAAAAGCACCAGGAAGCCCTGAGGAATTTCCTGCAGAAGGTGGTAGTGAATGAAGTCATGATGGCAGACAAGCTACCCAGTGCCCTAGCCATGGTGACTTGCGGGCCGGAAATCACATTTGCAGAGAATGAATTAGCCCCCCCAGAAGCCAGGAGGCTCCCCCTCTGTGTCACCCTAGTCATCAACCATATAGCAGTGGGAGCGGCACTGGTCGATACGGGGGCATCCATAAATGTCTGCCCGCTAAGCACCCTGAGGGCGTGTGAGTTATCAGAAAGTATGCTGAGGCCGACGACCACCATTTCCGCATACGACAATTCTAGAAGATCCTGCCACGGCATGGTGACTGTGCAAGCCGAACTGGGACCCCTCGCCATCACAGTGGACTTCTACGTCCTAGATATCGATCCCATGTTCAAGGCAATCCTGGGACGTCCATGGTTAGAGTCACTAGGGGTTGTACCATCTACCGCACATCAGTGCTTAAAGTTCCCCTTCCAAGGGCGAATTATCAAGGTCAAAAGCATAGCCACCGCCCACTCTGTAGATGCTCTCCACGATACCCACCTCCCAGCTGTGTGGCCAGCCAACAAACCCATCGTCTCGGTGCTAGACATCAACTACCCCTGGAGCTACACGTTCCAGTCCCAGCGAAAGGTCAACCTAGCCCAGGTCAATGCGGTAAAAGGAAAAGAGCCACTAAGCACAAAGGGGTGGCAAATCATGATGAGGTTGGGGTATGAAGAAGGCAAGGGCCTAGGGGCAGAGCTACAAGGTATAGTCAAACCCATCCCCGACGTTGTCATGAAAAGCCGATGGGGCTTAGGGTATAGGGAGAAGTCCAAACCATGGTCATCCAGCACATCCACTCTCAAGGCCGACCGAGAGCCACTCACCTGGACACTCTGGTGTCATTTTGTCAGGGGGCCTACCCAACCTGGATATAACACCGTGGTAGTCGAGGCAGAACTCTCACAGCACGAGATGCATGGCCGGAACTTCTCCCGGCACATGGCCACGTTGCTGACCTATCAAGCCCTAGAAGCCCTCCGTCCGACCAGAAGGAGAAAGATAGGAGACCCAGAGGCTGAGTGGTATAGATGGTTCGACATAGAAGACATCGCCATCACCTTCAGCCGACTGTTCTGGGAAGAGGAGAGAACCTGGCCGCCAGCTGCGGAAGAATTACTAGATCCACCCGTTGCTATCACATCCAAAAGGCAGCTTATGAGCGATGCCTCAACGTAGGAGAGCCGGACATCCCCTACGAGGAGGGGAACACTGTTGATGAACTCTGGAGAGGCACATGCCTAGCCATCCACCCATCCCTCCTGGAGTCCCTCCTTCCCAGCCTAGTCCCATCCTCTCCTCCTTTACTGATCCAGCTGACTCCCCAGCTCCTTACGGCGGCGCACAGCCTTCTCACACTCCAGCTCCCACGGCTGTCCTCTCCGCCCTTCAAGCTGATCCAGGTGACCACAAGGTCACCCTATCCTGTTGCATGCTCTCCTCCTATCTCCAAAAAAAACGTCCACTTTCAAATGCACGTTGAGGTCGAGGAGCCGGCATACGTCCTGCACTCTGCTGATCAGGGGCCCTCCTCGACTGAGGGTCCCCTCCTGCTCCTTCATTAGGAGCCATCCTCTTCGAGGACACCATGTCCTCCCCCAGTCCTGTAGAGTCGTCTAGTTTAGGAGAGTCTAGGGTAGGTGAGTCTAGAGTAGATAGGCCTAGGATAGAGAGTCAGGTCAGCCTGCCATCCGCCAGTTCCAAGACCGTCCTAGGAAGCAGCGGGGAAAAGCTATTCCCTGGAGATATCTTCAAGAGCTAGCTCGGCAGTGTCAAGCGCTATTATTGATAGAGGAATTCACCAAGGAAGCACTGGTGTTTGAAAAGGTGTTTGAGCAAGATGGGGTGTTCATAGACGACGGATTTGGCATCTACGAAATCATGTATGATGAGGACCCGATCGAGGAAGAGGATAGCGAAGTAGATGACGCTGCCGAGAAATATGCCAGTGGAGTCAGGAGATTTGATGTACCCACAGCGGCAGTGGATGAACCTACTAAGGAAGTCAACCTCGGAACAGAAGAAGACCCTAGGATTGTGATAATCTCAGCAAACCTCCCTCCTGATGAAGAAGAGGAATTGGTGCAAATCTTAAGGGAGTACAAGGACTCATTCGCCTGGTCTTATTAGGACATGCCAAGCCTAGACCCCTCTCTAGTGGAGCACCGACTAGTACTGAAAGAAGGGGTAAAGGCAATCAAGCAGAAACTCCGAAGGTTCCACCCACTCACAGCCCTGAAGATGAAGGACGAAGTAGATAAACTCCATAAGGCTAGATTCATCAGGGTAGTGCTTTATCCGAACTGGGTGGCCAATATAGTCCCTGTCATGAAAAAAGACGGCAAAGTCAGAATCTGCATCGACTTCAGGGATTTGAATAAGGCATGTCCAAAGGACGACTTCCCGCTTCCTCATCTTGATGTGCTAATCGACAACACGGCTGGGTATGAGACCCTCTCATTCATGGATGGATACTCAGGCTACAACCAGATCCGTCTCACTCCTGAAGATCAGGAAAAGACATCCTTCACCATGCCCTGGGGAACATACTGTTACGTAGTCATGCCATTTGGGCTGAAGAATGCTGGTGCTACCTACCAGAGGGCGATGATGGCCATATTCCACGATATGATCATGTTTATGTTGAGGTCTATGTGGATGACATCTTGGTGAAGTCAAGGACCAGGAGAGAACACCCCGAGATCCTAGCCAAGGTACTGCAGAGAGCGAGGGAGTATCAGCTGAAGATGAATCCAAAGAAGTGTGTGTTCGGGGTATCATCAGGTAAGCTGCTAGGCTTCATAGTCAGTAAGCGGGGCATTGAGATCGATCCGAACAAGGCCAAGGCAATAGCAGAGATGCCTCCTCCAAAGAATATCGCACAATTAAGAGGGCTAATCGGGCGTTTGCAATTCATCAGAAGATTTATCTCCCAGCATTCGCAAAGATGCCGCCCATTTTATGATCTCTTGAAAGGAGGGGCAAAATTCGAATGGAATGATAAATGCCAAGCAGCCTTCGATGAGCTGAAGAGTTATCTCACGAATCCCCCAGTCTTGCAGCCTCCTATACCCGGAAAGCCGCTAATCCTACATCTCTCAGTCATTGAGGACTCCCTAGGAGTTGTCCTGGCACAACATGACGAGTCTGGGAAAGAAAGGGCAGCATACTACCTCTCTAGGCTTTTCAACCCCGCCGAATCCAAGCTCACCACCGCAGACAAAACTTGTGCCGCACTCGTATGGGTAGTCCAAAAGCTCAAGCACTACTTCTTAGCCCACGAGGTCAAGCTGATCTCAAGGATGGATCCACTCCGTTATCTTCTTGAAAAGCCCGTCCTTTCTGATCAGCTGGCACGCTGGCAGAGTTTCCTCTCCCAGTTTGACATATCCTTTGTGGTCCAAAAGGCCGTCAAGGGGTATGCCATCGCCGAGCATGTAGCCCACCTCCCGCTCCCTCACAGCGACTCCCTCCGAGAAGGGTTCCCCGATGAGGAACTCTCAGTCATAATCAAAGACCCCTTCTGGTCCCTTCATTTCGATGGTCCACTCAACTCTCAGGGACGGGGCATTGGAGCCGTGCTGCTTACCTCGGAAGGTATCACCATCCCCTTTGCATATCAACTCACCTTCCCCGCTACCAACAATATGTCAGAGTATGAGGCTCTCCTTGCTGGTCTCAAGCATGCTTATCTGCTGGGGGCATCTCACCTCAGGATTATAGGAGATTCTCAGCTCGTCCTGCGGCAGGTGCTCTCAACTTACCGCACTCGTGACCCAAAGCTCAAGCCATATCAAGACCTGGTCACATTGATGGCAAGGCAGTTCCGTAAGCTTGTCTATATCCACACTCCTCGTTCTCAAAATATCCTGGCTGACGCACTGGCGTCACTAGCCTCATCTCTATCCTTCCCTCTGAGCCGCCGGACTGAGACAATCATCGTCTAGCGTCTCGATGTCCCATCCACCCAGGACCCTTGGTTTAGCGACCTCAGGGCAACCTTAGAAGAGAAGGCTAGGAGAAGAGGAGCGCAGCAAGTCATGTTAACTGAGCTCGAGGAGATCTGAATGAAGAGGAACTGCCATGGTACTTCGAGATAGAGCAGCACTGCAGGGATGGAACATATCCTGAAGGGGCAAGTGGAGAAGACCGCAGGGCCATCAGAAGAGCCGCCTTAAGGTACACAGTTTCGGAGAAGTTCTGTACAGGCGAGCCCTTAATGGAGTCCTTTTAAGGTGCCTTACCGATGACGAAGCTTGGAAGGTGGTGGAAGGGGCCCATGCTAGCGAATGCGGAGGGCACGTCAACAGTCAGATGCTAGCCAAGAAGATCATTAGGAGGGCTATTACTGGCCAACCCTAGAAGAAGACTGTACCATCTACGTTCGTAGGTGTGTTAAGTGTCAACTCCATGCCGATAAGATCCATGCCCCTTCCTCCTCACTACACCCACTCTCCACACCATGGCCATTCTCCATGTGGGCTTTCGACATTGTCGGTCCTCTTGGTGATTCTAATGCTCAAACCAAACAAAAGTCATTTATCCTAACTGCGACTGAGTATTACACCAAGTGGGTGGAAGCTGAAGCCTTCACAGAAATCAAAGCATCCACGGTGTGCCGTTTCATCATGAGAAACATCATCTCGCGGTTCGGAGTGCCAAGCAGCATCGTCACGGACAATGGGCCGCAATTCATCGCACAAGAGCTTCAGGACCTCTGTAAGAAATACAACATCACGCTGCATCATTCATCGCCTTATTATCCACAAGGCAATGGCCAAGCTGAAGCAACTAACAAAACCCTTCTTAAAATCCTAAAGAAAACCTGTGAGTCGCATAAATTCGCCGACTGGCCAGAGAAGCTGATAGAGGCTCTATGGGCCTACCGTACCTCCGTCCGCACTCCCACGGGACAAACCCCGTACGCTCTCACCTACGGGATGGAGGCGGTAGTTTCATATGAGATCCTAATTCCTTCACTAAGAGTCCAATTAGACAAGGAACTTAACTCGAGGAACGTCGAGAGGCGTTACTAGTCCAATTGGAACTCTTAGATGAAAGGCGGCTTATGGCAGCCGACCATGTGCTTTCCTACCAAAGGAGAATCTCAAGGTCTTTTCAAAAGAAGGTAATTGAGCGAAAATTCCAAGAGGGTGATATGGTCTTGAAACGCATCTTTATCAAACCCGGAGGTCCTAGGTCCAAACTGCAACCCAACTGGGAGGGTCCGTACGTTGTGAGGGAGGTCTACCCTGGAAACACATATCGCTTAATCAATGCTGAGGGCGTCGAGTTATCACATCCGTGGAACGGGCTGTACCTCAAACGTTTCTATCCATAGGACTATAGGTGTGAGGCTACAACACCTAAATCGGGGAGTAGCCCCATGTTGGGAGTCTAAGATGCCTCTCTAATCGCCAAGGGCTGCTCTAAGTTAGGATTAACACATACGCACACGGCAAGCCCGGATAACTACACTCGGTAGGTGCTGCAATTATGCGGGCCCTGCTCTAGCGATGCGTCAGTCATTCTCTCCTAATCGGTCGAAGTATAGGGGCAAAAAGGGATCGTAAGGGTGAGGTCGTCAACCTGCAGCATATCCCGACGAGAAGAAGTCTCAAACAGGGACGGTCAAAATAACAAAAGGGCAAAGAAGCAAAGAAATGAAAAGAAAAGAAAATCCATAATACAATAGGGGCATGGCAAAGAGTGGCAAAGTCCCCGCGGGACACTAATGAGCCCGGTCGTACGCATGCCCCAAAGCAAAGCAAGTCCATGATGAAAGACCATAAAGTCCCTCCACAATAGACCCGATCTCCGAATGGTATGCTGTAGGAAGTGATCAAACCCAACGTCCTCGTACCCCCACAAGACTTTCCTTAAAATACTCTTCCATTTCTCCCTACAAGGCTGAGTCACCTCTAGGGTAGGGCTTAACTAGTCGCAGCATCAACTAAGCGTGGGTTTTCCAAGGCGTTCTCACCCCTTACGCACGTCCTAACTTAGAAAGCCCTGTGGCGAGAACCGGAGGTGATCAAGATTCCTAACCAGCAGCTCGAATCGGTTTAAGTGTTGTAGCCCGAAGATGCGAGCACCTTCCGTCTCGCGTGTCTTATTTTAGGAAGGGCCAACGTCGGCTTTAGGCGCTAACAAAAAACAAAAAAATCAAATATTTCCAAAACTCAAAAAAACCAAATATTTCCAAAACTAAAAAAAAATCAAATATTTCCAAAACTCAAAAAAATCAATTATTTCCAAAACTAAAAAAAAAATCAAATATTTCCAAAACTCAAAAAAACTAAATATTTCCAAAACTCAAAAAATCAGATATTTCCAAAACTCCAAAAAAATCAAATATTTCCAAACTCCAAAAAATCAAATATTTCCAAAAATCCAAAAAATCAAATATTTCTAAAACTCAAAAAAATCAAAATTTCCAAAACTCTAAAAGTCGAATATTCCAAAAATCTCAAAACATTAAATGATTCCAAGCCGTTTGCATACATGCATTTCATTTGTTTATTCGCATCTTTTGCCTATTTAATAAGGCTTAGCCCCTTGACAAATTATCAAAGTCTCTCACCCGTCCATTTTTAAGGCAAGGGGCTAAGCCTAAGAACAGATCTGACTTGTTTCGTGGTTGTCTAAGTGTGCAGGACGGAAAAGAAAGCGGCACTCATATCTCACTCGTCACTCTCACTCAGTCACAAACCATAAAAACACAAGAGTTCCATTTCATTCCATTCTATTCATGTACAAAAGAAAAGAGCAAAAAGTACAAACCCTCAGCCGCTCTCCCCCGTACCCTCAGGTGGGCGGGGAGACGGAGGGGCCATCACTCTCGGCCCTGTCTCACTCCCCTCGGGCGCCCTCTCGCGCCGTCGCCGCTCCTCCTCCTCGTTCCTTCGCCGTCCGGAGGAACCCGTCAGATAATGCCTAGCGGACTCGCTCGGGATACCGCTCCGGCTGGTCACTGATCGGCTGCGCCCGACCAGCGCCAGGGCCCACTCTAGCCCCCTCATCTCGGATCACAGCATGTCGCTGCGATGCCGCTCCTCTCCAAGCTGCGTGTGATGGTCGCCAGCCTCGGCGCGTAGTCGCACCGCCTCCTCCGCATCCTGCTGCCAGCGCGCCGCCGCCTCCGCCTCCTGGCACCACTGTGTCGCCTCCGCTGCCTCGGGGTGTAGGCGTAGCTCCGCCATCTCCGCCTCCAGCACGGCCGTCCGCGCCAGGGCGGTCCTCAGCTCCTGCTCCTACAATGCCAAACATCCTGTCAGATTTCACCAAAAGAGCAAAACTCAAGGGCCATCTAGAGTAAGAAACCTACCCGCTCCCGCAGCTGGGCGAGGGCGTCCTCCGCTCGAGCTGCCGCCGCCGCTAGCTGGCCCTCCAAGACGGAGCAGCCAGGGTCCTCGCGAGAGGAGGAGGCACCGCCCACCATCTGCTGGGCCCTCTCCAACTCCCCCCTCTGCAAAAGAAACACCACAGGGTCAGTCAACCAAAATCAGGATTAGAAGGGAAGGGTGCAAAGTTACTCACCAGCTGATCCACCACGACCTGGAGATCATCCCGCTACTGGATAGTGGAATGGAGGACGCCCTCGAGCGAGGCAATCCGTCCCTCGGGGTCAAGCTGCAAGACACAAGTCAGAATCAGTCACATAATTAATTAAAGAATTTAAAACAGACTGAAAGCAGTAAAACTCACCGGTCGTCGGGTCCCCCTGTACACCTGGGCCCCGTACCGCTGGGCATAGGCCCGGTAGTAGTCCTCGTCACTGGCGGCCTCAGAGACTACCTCCTTCCCTCGCCGCTCCCAATCGTCCAGCTGCTCCCGGACCCGGACCGTCCAGTCCGTGACCTGCTGGATTCCCCGAAAGCTGCGACCGAGCCTCTCATGACCTCTGTCGGGTCGGGAACTCCACCACTGCCTGGTGGAGTCCCAGTGTCCGCGCCACTAACCAGTGGTGGAGCGGAACCACTGTGTTATAACAGTGAAGCCAAATGTCCCTACCGAAGTAAGGACGGCCCCGCTCCACCCACGGTTGGGTGGCGTCGTCCTCCCCGACGTAGGGAGTCCACTGTACCTGCACACCACAAGTCAAAACACGTCAGTCAACTACCAGAAGAGCAATCAAAGTAGAAAGGTTAAAGCTAGAAGTACTCACATGTCCGAAGGGGATGGTGTCCATCGCGTCGTGAATCATGGTCACCTGGCGCCGCAGGGACCGCTCATCTCGGCAAAACCCCCAGCGCTGTAAGAGCGGTACAGCGCCGCGTCGCCTCGCCACCCCACGGCCTAGGGAGGTGGTAGTAAGCCCACACCTACGAGAGCAACACAAGTCAGTACCATAGTCAATAAACAAGCAGGATGTCACGCCCCAACGCAGAATATCGGAGCGCGAAGGCAATTGCAAGAAAAGGTATAGAGCAAGTACTAGACATCAAACCATTGCACATTGAATAATGCTAAAGTAAATCTTTCTCATTAATAACTTTTCTGTGTCTAGTTACAACCACTAATATCAGAGCCATTCTACAGGGCCCAATTACATTGCAATAAAAGAAAATAACTAAATAGAACTCTAAGATAACATAATGACTCAAGGGTACTCCTGGCTTCACTCTTGGTCATTCCCTTCCTCGTGAGTGTATGTGTCATCCTCGGTCTCACCTGAGAACACAACATCAAATAACGTAGGGTGAGCGATAACGCCCAGTAGGACTTAAATCTCAGGCTCAAGCAGGCTTTAAATAATTAACGCATTTAATGGCAGAGTGTCTAGAGATAGCAGGTACAAGAGAGTCAAATATAGTAAGAGATAGCACAACAGGTAACAAGATAGCACAATAGCACGAGATCGCGTATAGTTTCCAAAATAGCACAAGTATCGAGTATAGCACGAATAGCAGAATGGCATAGCACAACTAGCACAAGTATAGTAATAGCACGACGAGTATAGCACTTGTTTGTCATTCTAGACATCGAGAGAGTATAGCACGTTTTGTGTTTTTGATTGTCATATAGATAGTCGAGATAGATAGCACTTGAGTGTAATGCCAAACACTCTGATCATTTAACTCCCATGGGCACTAGCACTTTCGGGCGTACATCCCAGGACCAGATCGGGCCTTTATATATTGCCAGGCATTGGTTATATTGTTTATCTTTAGACAATCAGTCAATGGCCAGTATAGAGTACCAAGAAATAGATAAGAGCACTAGATGAATAGACGAGATAGTGGAGTGAACGTGAATAGGTGAGCGAGTAGAGTATAGATGAGAGCTAATGGACATTGCACGTAATACGTCGAGTAATCAGGCGATAGTAACAGTTGCACAACACGCGCACTTAGTGTTGGCAGTCAGGTGGAACTCACGACCCTACCACTGGCCTTGTTATGCACAGGTCCAGAGGTCCGGCGTGATTAAGACGAGAGTGAATCTCTAATAGCCGTTTGGATCATATAGATCCCTAAGGGTATCGTAGGTATTAGGGTACAACCGGCTCGTCGACCATGTGGGAATCCATGATCAGAGGAGACTTACGGAGGCCTTGTGCAAGAGTTCACTAGTCCGGCGAAAGGAATATCCGACGGAGAGTTCACCACAAGCCAAGTAAAGTGTGTATATAAAACATGTGCTCGACGTTCTAGAGGAATTCTAGAACAGTGGAGCGTCGATATCGGTATATAAACAACGCAAGAAACGAATACAAGTCCTTTAAAATAGGGCAATTACTATACTTTATTTCGGTAATTACCAGATACATTATGAGATATTTTCTGCAAGATTTCAGCCATAAATGGATGGTTCAAGTGTGTGCAAGTGCAAGAGAAATCATAGATAGAAATAAGTCGTGAACATGTATTTTAAATCATTCAATATAGCACCATTTTTAAGTAGGGTTTTTACTAGGGGTATAACGGTAAGAAAGTGACAAAAATATTTTTCATGGGTTTTCAGGCAAAACTCTGAGAAGGCGACATAGGCCTGTATAGAAGGCGACAGGAGCAAAGCAGATCGCGACAGGGGGTTACACAGAAGGCGACAGAGCTGTCTTGCTCAGGCGGCCAGAACGCGACGGGTGTCCTGTCGCGTTGAGAACGCGACAAGAAGGGCGTCGCGACGGGCTTGAGAAGGCGACGTGTCGGGCAGTCACTTTCTCAGGTCCGTGGCCTGGGTCTGACAGAGTTCTGCTCTGTCTTGGATTGCGGTCCAGAAACTTGCCTTTTTGACATAGGGTAGTTCAGAAATCATAACTAATTGTATACATGATGAAAAATCATGAAATCAGGGGCAAATGAAACTAGACATGCGAGAGTACTTCCAGTAAATAGGAATTCGAGAGAGAGCATGGTTTGAACATGGTTTGAGGACGAACAAGAACAAGTAACATAGAACATGCTACAGGGAATAAGATCGATTTAATTCGAGTAACATGCTCAACGAAATTTAGGCCTTTTAGGGGCAAAAGATGCCTATCTTGCATCAGTATCTCCCATAAAAATATGGAGGCATGAGATAGAGTATGCAAGGAGATATAAATTAAGCATGAAGGTTCGGGTCATAAGAGTTGCAGAACATGAAAAATCAAAAACTAAAGATATACTCGATGGAAAATTATGAAACTTGAGGGTTTCGTTCCTGGTAGATGATACATCCTACAGAAAAAGTTTCATGATTTATGCTTGTGAGAATGACTACCTTGACTCGATTTATCTTCTAGGGCTAGAACTTGAAGAACGGGGTTGAGAGCTTGAAACTTCTTCTTCCCACGAAATCTCCTCCTCCTTGGCCTCTCCTCCT